>JAODXR010000012.1:19395564-19408588 GCA_028877395.1 Cathorops festae
GCTTTGAGGCACGTGGGGACAACAGCCTGGCTCAACGAGATGTTGAAGATGTCTGTAAAGACATCTGTGAGCTCCTCGGCATAGTCTCTCAGGACACGACCAGGAATGTTATCAGGACCCGGGGCTTTCTATGCATTTGTCATCCTGAGAGCTCTCCTCACGCTGTCTGGGGACAGCGTTAACACCTGGTCACCGGGAGGTGGTGGGGTCTTCTGTGCCGCGGTGCTGTTGTCTGCCTCAAAGCGAGCAAAGAAGTCATTCAACTGATTCAGCAGAGAGATGGAGTTATCACAGGTCTGCGGCGAGGGCTTTTAGTCTGTGATGGTCTGAATCCCCCGCCACAGGTTCCTGGTGTCTCTGCTGTTGTTGAAGTAGTCAGCAATATTCCTGGAATACTGTCTCTTGGTATGGTCTCAGACAGGGGCTTTGCTCTTCATGAAGTAAAAGCTTGTGTATTTTGAACTCAGTTTTTTTTTTTCAAAGTTGAAGTTTGCCACTACTGTTGGAGCAGCTGAGAACTGCACAACTTCCTCGCAATTTCCTAAACATCATTCTCAAATGTAGCATAATATAGAAAGTAAAACTAGAAAATTATACACTTCTAAGCACAGCTTATATTCACACACATGTATATTTTAGGGACACTCCACTGCAGTAATGGCAATTTGTTTACTTCCAGCTCTTCCCTGCATTAAGTGATAGTCCTTTAACAGGAAACAAGTGAGTGTCACGCTCCCGGGCTCATCTAACACTCTGGACTCCACTTCCCACAATCCCACTCACACATCTGACACTACCACATGCACTCCATCATCCAACCAGGGGCCACTTCCGAGGAGTGGCTCCCCTGAGTTTTAATTGTCATCACCTGTACCTTTTTGTTTATGTCTGTATTTATACCCCTATGTTTGTTTTATTCATTGCAGAGTATTGCCTCCAAATTTCTGTGAGTGTTTATAGTTCTAATTGCGTTTCTGTGTATGACCCTTTTTGCCTTCTGGTTTCTTCCCATTTTGCTTGGCCCTTGTATTTATCTGCTCATTTCTCTTGCTTCCCAGTTTCTTGATCTTCACCTGTTTCTCGACTCCGATTTGCCTAGCCCTTGCATTTATCTTGCTTGTGTTTTCCTGATTTCTGGTTCTTGGACTATTGCCTGTTTCATGACCTCAATTTGTCTAGCCCTCACTACTTTGTTGGATTTCCCAGTATTGACCTAGTCTGATTATTGTACATTGTCTTCTCTCACTGTGTCTATTAAAACCTTGAGTTTATTCTTAATCTGTGAGTGTCTGGTTTGTCACCACCACATTACAGTGAGACAGCTGAAGAAGAGTCCTAGAACTGAGGGGAAGGGTCCTTTGGTGGTTTAGAGTAGAATTGTCTTTGCTGGATTTCATTAAATATTGTTACTTTTTTTTTTTTTGCCAATAGACACATTCTCTGATGCTAGACTTAGACTTGACATCAGTGATGTATCCTGGTGTTTCAGATCTCACAACATCAGACACCCTCACCTTGCTGATCCAGTTGAGGTTCATTAGGCTTCAATTCATTGAATACTAAGTGTTCCATCGATCAGGTCTTTTGATTCCCAGTCACTCGGAGTCTCCCACTATGCCCTTTGTACTGTTTTATAGATGGCTTTTCTCCTCCTCTTTCCTGTAACACAGAGTACAGTATATCTTGCAGAGGGACTGCCCTGCAAAGCTTCTGCACCCCACTTCCATAGGCAAGCACTTCACCTTCCAGCCTTGTTTGTGGCAGGTGGTGCCAAAGCCCTTGCAATTCCCCTTCATCTTGAATGCATCTGTCCTTTGACCCTCCCACAGCACAGTAAGTTCCAGCATGATGACATTCTTTGCTGTCTTTGATATGAGGATGAGGTCTGATCTCTGTTCTAGCAATGTGCAGGATGAACTTGAGCTGTCTGCCCAAGTCTACTATCAGCTGCCAATCTTGAGCCATGTTGAGAAGCACTGATAGTGCTTTGGGCATTGTTTTTGGCCTTTTTGCCAGGTTACACACATGTGAAAGGAATTGGAGCAGATGGAGTTGGCATTGCAGATGGTGTCAGCAATGATTTTGTCTTTTTTTTTTTTTCTTTTTTCTCCCCCCAGAGCCTTTGTAACAGCAGCTTAAGATGTGCTTGAGTGTCCCCCTTCTGTGCCAAAGAGGGTAATTTGGTGTCTCCACAATGACTTCCCCCAGCAGTACATGTTGGATGGACTAGGGAGGACATCATAGACTGCCTGAACCAGGAACTTGATGCAGTGTGGTTCTGTTCATCATAGGTGACTACCCCTGAGACTGTAGGGTCATGTGACTCTCAGTACTGCAGCACCTACATCACACACAACACTGAGCTCCTCTGTGATGGATTTCAAAGAGAGTCTAGTTTTCAGGTGTTTCCATAGAGGGTTAAACTGCTCAAGGTCTTTGGAAGGCTCAGCCATCTCCTCATATAGCAACTGACTCCCCTTTCCAGGTCTGTGATGATGGAGATTGGGAGTTGATACAGGAGTAGTAGCCAGAGGGTCTTTGGCAGTATCACATTTTGGTATACAGTATCTTTTTGCTTTCAATTTACCTGTTCTGTCCACCTCTTTCAGACACCCCTCACAGGTGTAGTTAATCATAGCTGTATCTCTGAGGCTGCTTTCAAAGTTCTTTTCACAGACTTTTCTGTGATCATAGGTATCGGTGTTTTTGAGTTGGAGAACTCATCCAGCACTTTGTCCTTCTTCAAAATCTTGATTTAGCAGGCTTGAATTCCATCCTGGAGGTGTCCAACCAATATGTTTATATAGCCCATTTAAGGATCCATCAGTCTCCTGGCAGAGACTCCGCAGTCACTGTGAGGTCATCCATTGAAAGCACAGACGGGTGTTTTGCAGATCACTGATCTAGACTTGGGGCCTCTGTATGCTGGTCCTGCTGGAACATGGTGCTTCTCCAGTGTTTCCTGTAGCAATTTGGAGTTCCATGTGCTGCATGGAGGTTCTGAGCATTTTAAATTATTTGTTCACCACTACCTTGCTGGTATGATGTACTTGCACTGGTCTCTGGCACTACTGATTGTGTCAGCAATTGTCTTCAGCATGTGACCTACAGTAGCAACCTTGACCCAGTGTTTTGGGGTAGCAGCTGAGAATGTGCTCCAGTGTACTTCTGACACATGAAAAATAAGCTAATGAGTCAACCTCCCCAGCTGAAAAGGTTGGATATACTTGCTAGGAGATCATAGATGAATTGAATTAAGAACTTCATGTGGTAAGATTTGGTCTGCCACAACTTGGACCAGGAGATCTTCAGATCTAATGCCTGTTGCCATATTGTCCTTGCACACTGACACATCCCCACCATCTGGCTTGCATGCAGCTCTTTAACCCAGGCTCTCACATCTATTTGGACCAATTGATGCCTGTCCTTGCCCTGGGCTCTGTCGTATAGGGTTGTGGTAAGGCTACCAAGCCCTGCACAGCTGAATGTCACTGTCCCCACCAGAGCTCTGTGAGGGAGCCATGACTCAGCCTGGTCCACTGCATTCCTGTACCATCCTTTTGCTCCCTGTTTGCACTTCTATGTCAGTCTGAGAGGCTTCTGTGTAATTCAAATACTGGAACACCTTTCTTGCAATGGAAACCATAATATCCCCACTCAGATTGCTCAAGGAAAGTTTGCTCAGTTTGATGTTACTGTACCAAGTGATGCTGCCCAGACTTCATGGCAAGCCAATCCACCTGTGGAGGTGATGATTAATCCTTCACTTGAAGGCCTCCACACTTGATATGGAGAACTCATAAATCAGCAGTGTCCACAAGATCCTGAAAAGGATGCCATGTTGGTAAATCTGGGCCTTGAATTTTCCTGGAAGCCAACAACCACACCTCCAACTCCTGGTTTGTGGCCTTATTTGATGTAGCATCCTGGTCAATGGTCTTTCCAAGGATATTAAACTTTCTCAGGGACTTATTGTCTCCTGATGTCTTGCAGAGAAAATTAGAACTGGTCAGTCACCTTCAACCTCTTCACCACTAAGGACCTGGATTTCTCTGGGTTGAAGCTCATCTGAGCCCACATGATGAGTCTCTCTGAGCTATGGAGAACCTATCTGCTCCTCCTCATGTGGTTGTTACTGCCAGATCATCCATAAAGTCTTGTATAATGGGCTGCTAGACTCCAGAGGGGTGCTGCATTCCACCTTGGCTGACTTGACTAGCATGTTCAGAGCCAAGGCAAAGAGGGTCACTGAAATGGTACATCCAGTGATGATCCCTTTTTCCAGCCAGTGCCATCTGATGTGACTGCCAGGACTCCTAAAATTATCATGGCAATTTTAGTCTTAAGTCATCATAGCAAAACTGATTGTATCAGTTGTAGTCCTAAGTTATCTTCAATGTTTTCTAAGTGCATCTTTAGGCTGTACATATGGGGCCATCCTCAGCAGGAGCAAGATGATAACTTCAATCAGATTTAGGACATCAGGATGGATCAGGCAGGGTCAGAGAACAGAAAGGGTCACTGATCTCAAAAGTAGCATATGTAATTTAACATGGGGGGGGGGAATGGAGAGAGAAACACAGATTGTTAAATTTACTCATCGTCACCTAACGGTTAAGAACGGTGTACATTGTGTACTATGTGCAAGCAGGGACTCTGATAAGTGGTGGGTTTTCCAAAAGCCTCTTTACACTAAGAGTCTTAACTAGGAGACCGAGCCTTCATTGTGTTGTCCGCTCTACCCTTTAACAATGATCTTTGTGTTGCGATGCTTTTGGAAAACTTGGGCAAGATTGACCGCATAACTAAAAGGGGAAATCCAGAAGGTAACACTGACAGGAAGGTGCCTTGGGACATAAAGCAGCCAGCCACTTCACCATCATTAAAGCCAAGTGAACGTGTGTGTGAGTGAGAGACCGCATCCAAACATCCCAGTTTACCAAAAAAACATGTCCAAGAACATAATGTTCCTTCAGCTAATAAAAAGCTATTAACAAATAGCTTGACTAAATAAATATATATTTTCAGCCAAGACTCGGAGTCTATATCTGAGCTCCGAACTCTAATTGGAAGTCTGTTCGATAACTGGGGTTTTGTAAGAGAAGGCTCTGCCTCCTGCTGCAGCCTTAACTGTTTGAGGTATCTACAAATAGCCTGCACCTTTTATCTAAGTCAGCACTTAAAAAGGCATAAAAGACCAGAAGTTCCCTCAGGTGCTGTGGTACAAGATCATTCAGTGTTTGAGGTTAATAGTAGTATTTTATAATTAATGCAAAATTTGATTGCGAGCGAATGTAGTGCGGATAAGATAGGGGTGATGTGATCATATTTTCTGATTCTAGTAAAGGCTGTCGCAACTATATTTTGGACCTACTAGAACATCCAGACAGTAAGAAATTACAATAATACAACCTAGAGGTAACAAAGACATTAACTAGCTTTTCTGCATTGTGTCGTGACACTACTTATCTTAGCAATGTTTCTGATATGAAAGAAGGCTAGCCTAATAATGTTCTCTGCATGAGCTTCAAATTAAAGGTTGGAGTCAATAATCACACTAAGGTCTTTTTGCCTGATATTTTCAATTTTGCCACTGAAAAAGTTCATGGAGTCATCACTACTACATATTAAGTGTGCATGTTTCTGTGGTGATTTTCCACTGCATTCCTAGTTAATTTGGCTACAATCTTAAATAAGAATCACTGATTATTTATTGTGAGGGTGCAGGCACTCATGGATGTATGTGCAGAGGAGAGTGGGGTGAAAACTGTCAATGAAGCCAAAACGTGAGATAGGAATCGAAGTCAGGAAACTAGCGAGGGTTGGGTGTTCGGCAAACAACATAGTAGAGGAAAGACAAAGAGCATAAACATGAAAAGGAAGAGTAAGAGTCAGAAAATCGAGAGGCAGTCAGAAAATACAAGGCTTGGTATGAACTGGATAGAGCAGAATGATACTTCGCACTGGAGTTGAGTGAGTGGCTTAAGTAAGGAGAGAGATAATTAGGAAGATGAGTGACCACGGTAATCAATAGTCTGGGGACAGAGGGTGCTGTGATCCTTGGGGAGTGCAGTTCAGTGTCCATATTTGTAGTCCGAATGTTCTCAGCAGGTTTACTGACAAACACCCACCTCTGAGGAGCTCCCTCTGGGAGCTACATTCATTCTAGGGCACCTCCTACCTCTGGATGCTGGTTTGTCAAGGTATAGAGAATGGAATTCTTGCTTGAGGAGCAGGCCTAGAATGTCCTTAGAGGAAACCCAGCTTTGTTCTTCGGGTCCATAACCTTCCCAATCTACCAGGTATTCGACTTTCCCTCTTCTACATCTAAAACTGAGGATCTTATTTACCTGGTAGATGGGTTCACCCTCTGTTGACAGCTGGGTGCTCCTGGACCAGTGTGTTTTCGGCAAGAGGGCCTGGGATGGCAGGTTTCAGATTAGAGACGTGGAATGTAGGAGATATAACCTGCTGTGAGGGAGGAGTTCTAAATGGTACGAGACCTTGTTGTGATGCAGTACCTTGAATGGCCCAATGTATTGTGGCTTAAGTTTTCTACAGGTGTTGGGTTCTCTGAGGTTTCTTGTGGCCACCCAGACTCTATCCCCCGGGGACAGTTTGGATTGTCTGCTCTGTTTGTCTGCATATTCTTTATACTTGGCATTGGTAGCCCTTTGAACTAATTAAATTTGGTGATGATGGCAGCACGCACAGATGCTGTGGCTCTCAGCTCTCTGTCAAGGTGTATTACACTAGTATTGCTTGTATGTGTAGTGTGCTTTAGAATATGGTGTCATGCCACGCACATTTACAGTCACACAGAACTCCTGAACATCAGATTATGATGCCAGATTGCTATGTACTGATCATCATGGAGACCTGGCTACATCAACTGATCTTAGATGCTACAGTACAGCTAGCAGGCCACACTGCTCATCACTATGACAGAAATGGAGACTCCGGTAAGAGCAGAGGGAGGGACTGTGTGTATATGTTCACAATGACTGGTGTACAAACAATAAGATCACACACACCCATTGCTCTCCTGACGCAGAAGCAATGATAGTCATTTGCAGACCTTTCTACCTGCCCAGGGCTGACAGTGGTGCTCATTACTGCTGTTTATATTCCACCAAATGCTAATATTAGCATAGCTCTCGCCCACCTATATGACCTTGTTAATAGACAGCAGCAAGCTCATCCTGAGGGAGTATAAATCATTGCTGGGGATTTTAACCAAGCATGCTTAAAGACTGTCCTTCCCCAAACTTGTACAGTATGTACAGTGCTCCACCAGAGGGATTAACACACTGGACCATGTCTATTCTAACCTGAAGCATGCTTACAGAGCAGTCCCCCTCCCACATCTGGGTCTGTCTGAGCATCTCTCCCTGCTCCTCATCCCTGCATATGCTCCCCTCAGGAAGAAAACTAAGCCGGTCATAAAGACTGTAAAAACCTGGCAGGAGGGTGCGCACTCCAAGCTGCAGGACTGCTTCGCTGTCACAGAATGGAATATCCTTGAACAACAGGACTTGCTTCTTCTCCTTCTTTGGCCGTCCATCGTTTCAGTAATGACTAGTTGTTAGGTTATGCAGGAACGCATGTGGGCCATGAGACCTGCCTTTGATTGGCATAGCCTCTGGCAACTGGGGCAGATGAAGTCTGAATTAGTTGCAACAGTATGCTGGCCCTCATGAGCCCAAATGTAGTCTCTTCTTTTCTCTTCCACTGCATTCTTTGCCTTCTTGATGGTGCAACACCATTTTCCTGGGTCAAGGGCCTGCCTTTCCCAGGTGAAGTCATCCACTCCAGCACTCATGTCTCTTTTGAGGACATCCTTGTATCTCAGTTTCTGACCTCCACATTTCCTCTTGCCAGTAACCAGTTCTCCATACAGGACTGCTCTGGGGAGTCGGTAGTCAGGCATTCGCCATACATGACCAGCCCAGTGCAGTTGAGAGGCAGTAATAAGGGCTTTGACACTGACAGTCTCGGCTCTCTTGAGCACTTCCACATCAGGAATCTTGTCCTGACATCTGATGCCAAGAATCTGGCACGTGTCCTCAGCTGTATACTGGTCAGTTTCCATATGTGGTGTCTGTACAGTGTCATGCACTCTGTGGAGTACAGCAATACTGGGAGTACTGCAGTATTGTACACCTTTACTTTTGTGGATCAGTTTATCTCATGGTGAGACCAGAGTCATTTTTGGAGGGCTCCAAAGGACTTGGTTGCAGCCTGCACCCTACACTCAACTTCCAGATCTGAGGAGTTATTTTTCGTGACTGAGCTGCCTAAGTAAGTGAAGGATTCAGTTCTTCAAGGCTTCACCTCTCACAAGAATGTCACATTGATGTAGCTCATGCGCTATGGCAAGCTGGACCAAGAGCTCGGTTTTGGACACATTGATCTTCAGCCCAAAGAGGGCTGCTGCTGCACTGAATCTGTCCACAATTTACTGGAGATCACCTTGATCAGTAGCCACCAGTGCAGAGTCATCAGCATAGAGCAACTCATGAATGCAGATATCTCTTATTTTTGTGGGCGCCTTCAGTCTTCCAAGGTTGAAGAGCTTGCCATCTGACCGAGTCCTAATGTACACTCCTTTGTTGAGGTTGATGGACATTGTTGCTTCAAATATCTCTATATGCAAACAATTCTACACTTCAGATAGCACAACATGGACACACTTGTGGCTGGTTCACTCACTTCTTCTGGTCATGTTTTTTACATGCACATTCCAACCAGTAGTACAGAACATCAGTGCCACCTGCTGGTAATAATTTATATGATGCAAACTTTGGCTTATACATAACATCTCCTCACTAAGCTATGTTGTCCATCAACACATGGGTATTTCTCTTGTACAATGAAGGTTGCATTTCTTTTACACTTTTTTTTTTTTACAACACAATACTCAAAATGAAGAGTGATCTTAATTCTGACAAATCAACTTGTATGCTACAAACAATGTCTCAGAACCAGACAGTCTTGTATTCTTTCAACTCGGTAAAGTGTTCACTCATCACGGTAGCGAACTGGTAGTTTGGTAATCCTCACGGGATAACGTCTCTGTCACTTGTGTATGTCCAGTCTGCAGTGATTCAGTGGACGACCTTGTTTTTGATGGTTCAGTAGTACCAGAGACTCGATCATGATTTTGCTCTTGGTGAGGTGCGCTAGGTGGAAGTGTGGTGCAACTCTCACTCAGTAACACTGGAAGACTGTCACAAGGGTTCACAGCAGTCTGCTGACACTGAAGGATCCGGACGCATCAGTATTTGATTCACATGGCGCTTCCATGTGCCTTGTGTCCCCACATTCACTTTGTATGACACAGGTTCAGTCTTTTCCATAACACCCTGTGCCCAGGTCTCCTCCCCCTTCCTATAGTCACGCACAAGGACTGACTTTCCAACATCAAACTGTCTGCCCTTAGAGCGTAGTTGGCAGAATTGCTGTCGAGCATCCTGTGACCTTTGCACTGCTTCAGTCATGCTGGGTTTCAGGAAATCCAGCAAGAGTACTATGCGTCCATAGGTGATAAGATTAGAACCCCTGATGGATCAAAACTATTGTGGTCAGTACTGAGCAGGCTGACTGGAAAGGGAAGGACGAACATCCCAGCACTTTTAAATCAGGGTTTACTAGTCAACAAAGACGGGGACAAAGCCGAACTCTTAAACCACTTGTTCGTTAATGTTACCAAGGACTCGAAGTATCCTGATAGAACAAAGAGACTTCCAATGTTTACTTTTGAACAACTTAATGTACTTCAGTTCTTAATAGATGTCCTCAAGGTACTTCAGAACCTTCATATAAACAAAGCAATGGGCCCATACGGTATTTCGAACAGACTACTCAAGGAGGCTGTGCCTGAAATATGTACTTCCTTAAAGGAATTGTTCAACCACTCATTGGACTCTGGAGTATTCCCCACTGAATGGAAACAGTGTAACATTACCCCTGTTTACAAGAAGGGTGATCGAACAGACCCTCAGAACTACAGACCGATAGCCCTTCTATCAACTGTTGCCAAAGTTCTTGAAAGGCTGGTCTATAATCGCCTGTATGCTTATCTGGATAGTAACAACCTCTTTAACAAACACCAGTCTGGATTTAAAAAGGGAGACTGTACTGTGTTTCAACTGATATGCCTAGTGGACGACTGGGTGAAATCCATCGAAGACCCAGACATAGCTTGTACTGCGGCTGTATTTCTTGATGTCAGACATGCATTTGACATGGTTTGGTGCCAGGGGCTTATCTACAAGCTGACCTGCTATGGTGTAGTAGGACTGCTGATCCACTGGTTCTATAGCTATCTAATGGACTGTCAACAGCGTGTCGTTATTGATGGTGTTTCATCTTCCTGGGGGACAACAGTAGCAGGAGTACCACAAGGGAGTATACTGGGACCTTTACTTTTCCTTGTATATCTCAATGACATCAAAGACCTTCCTTGCAAGTCAAGCATTAACTGCTTTGCAGATGACACCTCATTGTACAATCCAGCAAAAAACACCCAGGAAGTAGCTAACACCATCAATGCAGACCTGCGTACTGTCTCTACCCGGTTTCTAAATTGGGGTCTCGAACTTCACTCTGATAAATATAAGGTTGTTTGTATTAAGTCAGACCGGAAGAATGTACAGCTACCATCTCTTTATATCCTTGGAAAAGTTGTCAAACAAGTGTCATCATATACTCATCTTGGAGTCACCATCCATCAGTCCCTGATATGGAATGAACATGTGTAAGTGCAAACTAGCAAAGCTAGGAAACTCTTAGGTGCTCTCTGCAAACTTAAGGGAAAGTTAAGTGGGGAGGCCTTTGAATTAGCCTACAACACCATGGTACAATCCAAGTTAGAATACGCATCAGTACTGCTGGGAGATCTCAGAAGTACAGCAAGTAAGATGCTTGATAAAGTGCAATACCATGCAGGCTGCCTTATAACTGGAGCCGTGAAGGGGACCCCCAGTACCAGTCTTGCACAAGAACTTGAATGGGATAGTCTGGCCACTAGGAGGCATTATCATTCTATGGTGATAATGTATAAGCTCATGAATGGACTGGTACCAGTACACCTGCAGTCACTCATCCCCTCAACAAGAGGTGAACAGAGAATGACTTGACTTCAGCTTCGTAATACAACTCATCTTCACATACCCCATTGTAGAACAAAGTTGTATAGGTCTACTTTCATTCCACATGCATCAACTCTTTGGAATCAACTTCCACAGAGACTGAAGGATGCTAACAACATAAACATCTTCAAGAGAATGTGCAAGGATTATCTCTTAACTTCAAGGCAACACCAGGCGTATAGACGACAGGGTATCCGGCGTTACAACATCCTTGCTGCCAGATTAAGAATGGACTGGAGCCCATTAAACGCCACCTTGCATGTAATGAAGATAAAAGACAAAGCGTGTCTCTGTGGTTCGTCCTCTGAAACTGTCGCCCATCATTTGCTACACTGTCAGCTCTACAATAATCAGCATGAAGTCTTAGCCGCCACTGTTGAACAGCTTACACAAGATTGTCTGACCAAATCAGTTTTACTACATGGGCTACTGGGCTGTGATAACTGTATAAACAAACACGTATTTCAGGCACTTGAAATTTACATTTCCTCTACAAAACTTGATGTTTTTTCCAGTTAAACCACCCCAGAGCTCTTTTTATGTCTTAAATAAAATTTGAACATCTGTTATTTAAAGTTTTGAGTTCAGATTATGATTTTTGACCTCTCAAAGCTTTTAAAATTGTATTAGGTCTGTTATTTATTGTGAATTTTGGGTTATGATGTCTGTTTTTTGTTATCTGTTGTGAATTTTGATTTTATAAGTGTTTTTTTTTTTTTTTTATTGTGGTACTTTAAAAAGAGCTTACACTCAAAGTTCCAATTTCAAAGTATAAGTTAAGTTAATGTTGTCCTGATGTGTTTGGTACCCGAAATCATTGTTGCTGCCTGGGCTGTCCATTGTATTGTTGCAATTTAATTAAATATATATCCAGCCGTGAACGCAGCCTGCGTCCAAGGAACAGCATTGCTGGCTCTTCTTTAGTTGTTGCATGGGGAGTGTTCCTGTATGTCAACAGAAAAGTATCAAGGTGTTATTGCACCTGTGCTGTGCCTTTCAAGGACTTTAAAGCTTGTTTAAATGTTTGCACAAAGCATTCCACCAAGTCACTGGTGGAAGGATGGTATGGCACGGAGCGAATGTGTTGGACTCCATTGGACTTCAGCACTGAATTCTTAAGAGCAAAACGGGTCCATTGTCGCTCACAAGGGTGTGAGGAATGCCATAGCGACTAAACAGTCCTCTGAGCGCTTGAATGGTCTTAGTAGATATGGTGCTGTCCATGATACATATGTACCTCAGGCCACTTTGAATGAGCATCCACAGCGACCAGGTACATGTGTCCTTCAAATGGACCAGCAAAGTCCACATGTATCCTTTCCCAAGGACTGGAGGGCCACATCCACAGGTGTAGAGGTGCTAGCCTAGGCTCTTTGTGTACCCTCTGACAGGAGTGGCAGGATTTAGCCTGGAGCTCGATTTGAGAATCAATGCCGGGCCACCAAACATAACTGCGTGCCAGGTTCTTCATCCTCACTACACCTGGGTGTGCAGTGTGAAGTTCTTTGAGCACCCGGGGGTACAGTTTGGGCAGCACACTGACTCTCACACCCCATATGAGGCATCCCTATTGTATAGTGAGATCTTACCGGTGCAACAGGTAGGGCAACAGCTCTTCACCAGCATCCTTTGCAACTAGAAAACGACCAGTTGAGGTAATTTCCAGGACACATGACAAGATGGGATCAGACATGGTGTTACAGTGGGGAGAACAAATATTTGATACGCTGCTGATTTTTGCTGGTTTTCACACTTGAAAAGCATGTAGAAGTCTGTATTTCTGTAAGTCTGAAGAATTCAGTGTGATTTTCTGGATTTTGTTTTTAGATTCCGTCACTCACACTTGAAGAGCACCTATGATAAAAATTACA
>JAODXR010000012.1:23983101-23998036 GCA_028877395.1 Cathorops festae
AACTGGGACAAATACTACTACTAATACTACTAATACTAATAATAATAATAATAATAATAATAATAATATTTAATAATACAGTGCTTTATATTTTTACCACTCTCTCTCTCTCTCTCTCTCTCTCTCTCTCTCTCTCTGTGATATCACCAGTCTGATGTGAAACAAATTTTGTTATAACTTTGTTTTATAAATAATTTCAGTAAGAGGTGTGAGGTTTTTTTTTTTTACTTCAGTGTTAATAATATTTCAGATTGAAGTGTTCAAAATACATTGGGATATTACTGTCCCTACTCACTTCACACTCCCTGCCTAGCTTTTGTATTGAGGCATTTATCTTATTTCATATTATATGCCTGCCAGATCTGTACTGTACATTACATTCACATTTCATTATTTGTGTGCTGTGCATTTTGTATGCACATGTATCATGGTTACATTATACAATCCTACTGGATGTGTAATCTCGTGGCATTATCAACACATTTAAGGATTTGACCAGGTAACTGGTATAAACATGGAAATACAAGTTTTACAAACTGATGGCTATATACCAGACCATAGTTCTGCCCAATGGTGACATTACTGATGAGCCCACAGTGCTGGCTGATTTTACAGACTGAATATATGAACACTGAACAATTCTTATCTGTAATAGAATTTAATATCAACAATTTGTGGAATTCACAGTCTTGAAACTGTTTATGAATGCTATGTGTTATTGTCTGGAGACATATAGCCTCTTTTTAAATTATTAAAAATGTCTAGAACTCGGTCTAATAATCTTATGGTATATTTAGTAATCTTGTAATGGGAAATACTAGATAAATTTGATGATATTCCAGATACATAGTGTCACTTGATGTAATTTTTTTTTTGCAGTGTAAAACCTTGATTACAGACATAACCTTTTGAAAAATTCAGACAGTTTAATCAATTAATTTTAAGTACATTTAATTTTGATATTTTAAAAATAAGTATGTCATCTTGTACAATAATGTCTGTTTCTAAGTATGAGGAACCTGTACATTTCTACAGTGGATATAAAAAGTCAACACAACCTTCTTAAAATGGCAGTTTTTTGTGAAATAAAAAAAATGTAAACTAAAGTTTACAAATAGTTAAACTAGTATGTGAAGAGTTTGGTTCCAAAACACTATGAATTCACTAAAAGTAACTTCAGAAAAAAATGAATTTTCTTTCGCAAAAAGTGATAGCATGAAAACGATTATTTTCTATTTGAAACTTTCATATAACACTGTGAGGTTGTACTAACATCAACAATGCAAATACAGATTTTTTTTTTTATAAAAAAAAAATTCCCCCCAAAATGCAATATATCCATGACATGTTTCCCCAAAATGCTATAAATCCATTACATCAATAAAATTATTATTATATCATAATTTATTATTATTATTATTATTATTTTGCGTGTGTGTGTGAGTGTGTGAGAGAGAGAGAGCAATATAACTAGAAACAAAAACTAAAGTTGATCAACACATATGACAGCCTCTGAACTTGGACGATCTCTTATATTGGACCACAGATTTTCCCAAATTACATTCATCTTGTCATCTATAAGCCCCAATCTATTTTACACACAAATATCTTGGGAATGTTAACATACTTGTCAACTTCTCAAAATTCTCATGGGGGAGAAAAGTGCGTGAAAGACATTTTCAATTGGATGAGGGTATGATGCGCGGTTGAAATGATAAAAACAGTGGATTCCAATTAATTGCAAACTATTTGAATTTTATACAATTAAAGAGGTTTTGAATTGTTGATATTGTTCTATCAATTACTATAGTTTATGGGATTCATGTATCAGGCATGAGATAGCTCAGAGTGAAAAAATCTGAAATAATACTCGTCTTGAATTTTAATATAATAACAATGAAAGGGAAGTCTTAAATCAGATTTTTAGCTGAAAAATCTCATGCCTGAATATTGTATACAATCTAACAGTAACCGGGTTCCAGAGGCTACTACATTTGACTTATTGATTTTTAGAATTACTGCTGCACGGCCATCCACCATCAGTTTCCTACCACTATGCTCTCATCTCGTTCATAAAATCCTCCTCACCAGGATGTCACCAGGCTAGCCTACCTTAATTACCATGGTAGACAGTCCAACCCCCATGGCAACAAAGAAAGAGGGTAAACAAACACTGCTTTACTGTACAGGATTTATACAAACATTGCAGCCACCTGCTACACTCTCCCCACTTTGGAAAGACAATCCAAGGTTGGAGTAAGTGACTAACAGGGGAAACTAGGGAAGCCTTCATTATCAGATTCCTCTAATAAAATGTCAATAGTGGACTGAGAAACCCATGCATCGACTTTGGCGGCAGTTGGGTAACACAGCTTAAGATTATTTACATGGACAGTGCACATGTCCTCGCCACTGGATTCTTGGACAACTTGATAATTCACCAGGCCTAACTGCTGCAAGACATGGTATGGTTCTTTCCAGTTAGGAGCTAATTTTGCAGAGAAGTGTTTTGTTACAGAAGACTGAGGATGGTTATGGACCCACACCTGATCTTTTGGATGGTAAGTCATATCCCTATTTTTATTGCAGTTTCTGAGTTGTCTGGATATTGCTTGTCTGCTACAGTTTTTTTTGCTTTATTTTGAAGGTCCTTGATTTGATGCACCACTTCATGGTAGGAGGCATCAGGAGAGATCCCTTCCATGTAAGAGTTTGTCCATGGGACTTCTAAGTTTTCATCCTAGATGCAGTTCAGCAGGGGATAAACCTGTTGTTTCATGCACAGAGGAATTTGGTGCAAACCAAAATTCTGGTAAGTACTGATCCCATTTGTAGTGGTTGTCTTGTACAAATGAAGCGATCATGCACCTGATATTTCCATTTACATGCTCAATCATATTGGTTTGGGGGTAATAAGATATTGTAAGCTTAGGAACCACTGACCATAGAGTTCTCTGAACAAAGAGGAAACAAACTGAGAACCTCTGTCTGACAACAGGAAGTCTGGCACTCCCCAGCGGGTGAGAAAGTCCTTGCAGAAAATACGAGTAATGATTGGTGATGTTGCTGAATGCATGGACAATAACTCAACCCAGTGTGTGTAATAATCCACAAAGACAAGTAAGTATTCATTATGGTCTGGGCTACAGGGAAAAGGTCCCATGATATCTACACCCATCATTTCGTTTGGCCAGTTCACCTCAGTTTGCTGGATTTTGCCACAGGGTCTTTTGTTATCTGCTTTGCAGGTCTGACACTTCATGCACTAACAGACAAAATCCTTTACATCATTCCACATCTTTGGCCAAAATACTACATCCTGGAGGCATTTGCAGGTTTTAAAAAATGCCTTGATGGCCATACAGAGAGAATCATGATATGCTTTCAGAACAGAGGGAATTAGAGACTTTGGTATTCACAGGCAGTTGTTATTTATTATCTGAAAGGTGAGCTTTCCTAGAAACCATATCATCCATAATTGCATATTTTCTCTCTGTATCTTTACAACCCTCAGCTAAGGCCTTGATGGTTTTCTGTACCTTTGGATCTTTGTGCGTCTCTTCCCACATGATGGAAACTGAGAATGGCAGATCTTCTGACTCCTTCTGACTTGAAGTCATCATACAGGTAGGTCCAACTGGACTCCTAGATAGGGCGTCAGGTGCTACATTAAGTTTGCCCTTATGATATTCAATTACAAAATTACATTTCTGAAGCCGGAGTGCCCACCTAATGAGGCAGCTTGGGGTTTTGGTGCTATTCATGACTCACTGCAGGGAGGCACGGTCGGTCACCACTGTAAACATCTTCAGCTCTAAATAGTGTTGTCACCTTTCCAGAGCCCATATGACCATGAGACATCCTCTCTCTGCAGTTGAGTAGTTATGCTTTGCTTTGTTCAAAGTCTGGCTAGCATAAGCAAGCACTTCCTCAGGGCCTACCCCCTACTTTTGTGCCAAGATTGCTCCCAAACCCATGTCACTTACATCCTTGTACACCATGAAAGGAAGGTTCAGGTCAGGATGTCCAAGAGTTGATGGAGAAGTAAGAAAGATTTTTCAGTGTGTCAAATGACTTCTGACACTCATCCGCCCAGTTGAACACCCTGTCCTTTCCTTCTCAGGGCATTGATGGGCTCTGCCACTTGAAAAAAACCTGGCACAAAGTGGCAGTACCAGCCTGTTAAACCCATGACGTGATGAACCTCCTTGATGTTGGTTAGTACTGGATAGGCTTTGATGGCTTTGATCTTGGCAGGGTCTGCTGCTATGCCTTCAGCTGAGATAACATGGCCCAAATATTTGATTTGCCTCAGACAGAATTTACTTTTCTTGAGGTTTAAGGTGAGCCTTGCAGCTCAAAGTTTTTCAAGTACTGCTTGCATGTCTAGAAAGTGTTGTTGGGTTGTAGACAAATACACAACTATGTCATCCAGGTAAACCAAACCAATCTTCCCCCCTAGGGTCCACCAGTGTGAGCCCTATAAGGTGCCAAAACATCACTGGGGCATTCGTAAGTCCAAAGGGCATAACCATGAACTGGAAAAGGCCAGCAGGGGTCACAAAAGCAGTTTTCGCTTTGTTAGAGGGATCCATGGTGACCTGCCAATAACCACTACTGAGGTCAAGGGTGGTAAAGACAGAACTGCCAGCAAGTGATTCCAGTAACTCATTCATGTTGGGCAGAGGGTAGGCATCTGTTTCAGTCACCACATTGAGTTTCCTGTAGTCAACACAGAACCAAAGACTGCCATCCTTCTTGGGCATTAAGACTACTGGTGAGGCCCATGCTGAATAAGATGGCTCGATAATCCCTTCATCAAGCATCTCCCTCAGTTGTTGTTCAACAATAGATTGTTTTTCTGCAGCCATGCGATATAGGTTTCTGTTTGATGGGTACTTCAGTGTTGGTGTACATACAGTGTTGCAATATGTTGGTCTTTCCTGGCTATAAAGAACAGAGCTCAGGTTGTTTTTCCAACAGCTGTCTCAGTCTAGGTTTTTCCCACTCTAGCAGGTCACAGTTCTCCACCATAAGGTTGATGTAGTCCTGAGAGGTCAGAACAGCAGATGGTGAAAGCAGGGGAGGGGGGCAGAGGACAAAAGAGTAGGATGATGATGTTCTATAAGATACAAAGGGCACTTGGAAAGTGTTCCACACTTCAACACCAGCTCATCAGGCTGCTGAAAGAAGTAGGTCTCAGGCTTATTTTTAAATCTATACTGGTGGTCAGATGGATTGATTTGTAGACCACTAAAATAAAGAAAATCTAGGCCAAGAACTATCTGCTAGGCCAGTGCTTTTTTAGCTAGCACTGCAACTGGCAAAGTACAGACATTACCACGCAAGTCAATGGTTATATCAGCCCAGCCTAGCGATTTCTCTGACTCTTCATTTGCAAGGTAGAAAGGGCCCTTGACCTAAGGTTTCTGATCTCTAGGCTGGTTTAACTCCTTCCATACATTCTCATGTATTAGAGTATAATTTGCACCTGTATCAATTATGGGTTTCCCTTGCCATGTCTGGATTGTTATAGGAACAACCAGTTGCTTTGGTAGGTGGCAATCACCAGGTACTTTACCTTGCTTGTGCTTGGTGGGTGATTTAAAAACATTGTGACTTTTAGCAGAATTGGGCTTGGTAGATGACAGTGACATATTGCCACTCTGGTTTCTAGTTTTGGATTGATTAGGATAGTTTTTAGAAGACTGGTCATGTGATGGAGGAGCTTCTGTGGAGGGGCAGTACTGCAGACATAAGTCAGGCGGATGTTGGGCCTTATATTGCCAGCATATGACAGGAGGTTTCTAAGGAGGCTTTCCAGTAAATCCTGTTTTCTCTTGTACACCTATGTTTTTACTGTACACTCCAGTGTGCTCAAATTGAAGTTGTTCCAAGTCTTTCCCTAATTGATGATCAAGCCTCACCAGCTCATCAACCATATTGACCTGGCCTCGAAGCTGACTGGTAGGCTGCAGTTTTGCTTTTTTTGTATCATTTTAACTGTCTGCCTCAGAAATATATGATTTCCAAAGCTTACACAAAGCTCAGTAAGAGAAAGCAAAGTCACAAATAGATTCAGTTCGCCCTTGTCTTCTGCTTCTGAACCGTTCAGCGAATTTGTCATCATAGTCCTCTGACAGGGAAGCAGAAAGAAAAGCAGTTTAGACTTCAACCCATGTTGTTACTTGCATCCTTGCAATCTTCCACCAGTCACGTGCAGTTCTATGAAGGATGGTTCTGAAGGTCACAAGAATGTCACAGTCGCTCAAAGACTGTACAGCCAGAAAATCACAGCACTTAGACAAATAAAGAACAGGCTCAGCAGTGTCATGTGGATCGGAAATGACAACTTAAGATGGTCAGTTTTTATGGCAACAGGAACAGGAGTTGCAGGCACAAAGGGGGTAATTAGTTGCCTTGAACACCTCATAGGAGAAGAGGTTTGGACAGACAATTTCTCCACCTGTTGTCACAAGTTTTGAATCTCCTCCTTTTGCTCACAGCTTTGCTGGGACATTTGGGTGTACAAATCCCCAAGGGCAGTACAGAGCTGGTCAAAAACACTAACAATGATCTAATTTTGGTAACAGGTGACCATGAGAAGTCTGAAAAACTTGCTCCATGTTTCTTGCTGAACCTCAGTCTGAAGCTGTTCCACCATGAAGCAAACCTCAGAGAGTTGTGCAACTTCCTTGATTTGCAACTCTTCAGAACTTGGTGTCTTCATGATCTTTAATATGGTGTCGAGTTCTCTTGCTATTGTTTCTTTATTTGTTATAGTTATGTTGAGTTTTGAAAAGGACTGTTCTGTTTGATCAGTAAGACTTCAGTTTTGCCTCCAAATGAAAATGACTCCTCGCTATCTGTTTACTGTGCTTTTCCACTGTTTCTAGTTCATAACATGTTCAGGGGTAAGAAGTTTAAATGAACTTAGGAGTTGTATGCAGAAAAGCTGGTGGAATAAAGGGAATTGTGAGGGAAAGAGAGAACTTTGGGGACAAAGAGGTTTAGGGCCATTCAGCCAGCAGGGATAGTAAGAAAAAATGCTTTCCTAAGCCATCTGTCCAGCACTGATTTTCTTAAGAGAAAAAGGCTACAGTTAAGGGGATGGAAAACTGGTTTCTCTTACAGTTCAAAGACATGCAGGTTAGGCTAATTAGTGGCTCTAAATTGTCCATAGGTGGGAATGGTTAAGAGGAGGAAATCTCTATAACAATCCAGTAGAAGGCAATGGGAAACCACTACTATAATGTTCCTAAGATACTTTGATGGCTGAAGCCATCAGAGCAGCCACATCACTCTAGTGATATGCCAAGATGGATGGATACATTCAGGTCCATAACTACTTGGACAATTTTCATAATTTTTCCTTTGTACACCATCACAATGCATCTGACACAAAGCCAACAAGATGTGATTGAAGTATAGACTTTCAGTTTTATTTCAAGGGGTTTAACAAAAATATCACATTAACTGTTTAGGAATTGCAGCTATTTTTACATCATCCCTCCATTTTTGCAGGCTCCAAAATAATTGGACAACTGACTGATAAGCAGTTTCATGGCCAGTTGTTGCCTTTTTCTTTGTCATTTCATGACAAATTAAGGAGATAAAAAGGTCTGGAGTTGATTTCAGGTGTTGAGTTTGCATTTATCAGCTGTTCATGGGAACTCTTCATATGTGGTTTCAAAGACATGTTGATGCAAGTGAGGCAGGCCATCATTAGGCTGAAAGAACAAAACAGACCATTCAGAGAGATAACAGAAACTTTAGGACGGGTCAAGTCAATCATTTGGCATATTCTATAAAAAAAAAAAGTAATGCACTGGTGAGCTCAGCAATACCAAAAGGCCTGGAAGGCCTGCAATACTATCCATTAGTATTGTGATATTCCCTATACAGATGCCAGATGAATATACACTGCCAAATATAGTATTTAAATACATAAATACAGTATTTCTTATTGCAGCATTTAAAAAAAATGTCCAAAATATGCAAAAGATGTTTGTGTTCACATTCAACAACATTGCCCTTATACCTCAGATGCAGCTACCTTAAAAGAGGGTTTGGATCTGGGTACTTAACAATGGGTATTCTTCTAAATGTCTTCTTTCTGGGGCAAAAATCCATACCTATTAATTCCATTTTAAGTTGCTGGAGTTACATGAAGGTTAAGGTTTGATATAATGTTACTAAAACTTCTGTTAAAACATATATATGAAAATGTGATACCAGAGAACATTGCAGTTCCTTAACACTACTGGGGTTTGACCAATTTTCGAACTGTCTACACCATTCTGTCATCCATAATGAATGATGACATACTATGCCAAAAAGGAGATAATCTGCTTGTGGAGCTCACACCTTCCTGCTTTAATGAAAATCTCTTTAAAAACATTCTAAAAGGAGTGTTATGCTTGGAAGATGGCAGGGAATAAATCAAAATGTTGTCAATATAGACGATCACAAAGTAATTTAAAATATCATTCAGAACATAATGAACTCAAAATAGAAGACAGATGGGGTGTTGTACTATAGTTTGGTCATCAGCAAGTATGTGTAGTGAATTTGTATGAAGACCATCTTATTACAATTCTGGGATATGGACCAAGATGTATATGCTTGGTAAATGAGTTAAGCTTGATGGGTGAGTGCTCCTTCTGTGGTTCTACATATGGAGAGCCATCATTGTTATTGGCCCAATAGTCTTTTCCTGAATCACTATGGCTTCAGCTAGAATCAGAATTTGCCATCTCCATGGCATACCTCATGTCAAATGCTGTATGTCAGACAGGATGACTGCAGGCTTAATTAAAATTTGTGCTGTAATACCAAATGTAGATATAAAAAGAATGGTACAAAAGGGACAAGCAAAACATGGTGAAAAAACAGGTAATGATCTGAGGACCATACAGGAAGCAGAGCAAAAAGCTATATAAAGTGGTGACTTAAAGTTTGTGAGCCATTCAAAATTTTCTTCATTTCTGCATAAATGCCTAAAACATTGGTCATTGATTTATTGAGGAAAATGGTCCAGTAATACATACACTCAATGGCCACTTTAATAGGACCTCATTCTTGATTCTAAAATTCCTATTCTTGGCTAGCAGGAGTAGAACCCAATGTGGTCTTCTGCTGTTGCATACTTACATGCTTTTCTGCTCACCATGGTTGTAAAGAATTGCTATGAGTTGCTATAATCCTTCTTGGCAGCTCGACCCAATCTGACCATTTTCCTCTGACCTCTCTTATCAACAAGGCTTTTCCACCCACAGTTCTGTTTTTCACATCATTCTGTGTGAACTCTTGAGACTGTTGTGTGTGAAAACTGAAGACCATCACCAGTTTCTGAAATACTCAAACCAGTCCATCTGGCACCAACCATACCACAGTGAAAGTCAAAGAGATCACAATTTTTCCTATTCTGATGTTTGAAGTGAACATTAACTGAAGCTCTTGATTTGCATCTGCATGATTTTAAGCATTGTGCTGCTGTCAATGAGAATTCCATAAAGCAACAGGTGAGTGGGTGTTCATAATGAAGCAGCTGGTGAGTGTATTGGTGAGTGGCAGAAGTATGTGAACCTCTAGGATCCACAGTTAATTTGAAGGTGAAATTAGAGTCAGGTGTTTTCAATCAGTGGGATGGCAATCAGGTGTGAGTGGGTGTCCTGTTTTATTTAAAGAACAGGGATCTATTAAAAGCTAATCTTCACAACACAAGTGTATCACTGCCTGAACAAAGGAGATTTTTGAGGACCTCAGAAAAAGTTGTTGATGCTCATAAGGCTGGAAAAGGTTACAAAACCATCTCTAAAGAAGTTGGACTTGGCCAATCCACAGTCAGACAGATGGAGGGAAATTCAAGATCATGGTCAACCACTCATGGGATGGTTAACAAACAAAGATAACTCCAAGAGCAAGGCATGTAATAGTCCATGAAAGGAACCCAGGGTACCTAAAGGCCTCTCACACATTGGCTCCAATGAAAAATAAAAAAGGGGCAGATCAGAGAGGGAGAAAAACAGGCAACAGTGACTAAAGTCAACCACAAGAAAATAAACTGTTAAAAAAAAGGGGGGGGTAGTTATGGTGAGAGAGGAACAAACAAGACTTTGTTTCATCAGTTTCATAATAACTCAAACATGACAACTGACTGGTTGTGACATGTGCATGAGAGAAGACTTTCCATGGCTAGTTTTAAAAGTCTATGGAGATTTAATCAATAAAATATTTTAAATAAATATATATTAAAAAAATACATAATGTGTATCAGACACCACAACATGGCTGGGCTTTTAAAAAAACAGCTTGATTTCTTTGAAAAGTGCAAACCAGCACTACATATGCTTCCCCAACCACATACAAATGTGGCTTGAGTGAATGGATCACAGTGGCTCTCCAAGATATATATGAAATTTACCCCTTTACACATGTAATAAATGTTGCTCCCTTGTGAGCCAATCACTTGAGACACCAACTGGTGTTATTACTAAGTACAAACAACACTTGAAGTACTGCATTTCATTAGCTCTGCCAACTTTGTTGGAGGAGTTTTTCACCTGTTTGTGTTTTGTCCCAGTGTAACTCAAAAAGTAGTGAATGTATTTTAAGGAAAGGTGGGCCAAGGAACAATTGTTTCGATTTTGGTGCAAATCCAAATATGTATATGGATTCAGGATAGAGATATGTATGCGTATCCAGGATTTTTGTCTATTCCCAACGCAACTCAAAAAGTAGTGAATAGATTTTGATGACATTTTGATGAAAAGTGGGCCATGGGCCAAGGAACAATTGATTCTATTTTGATGCAAATCTGAATATCTTGTTTGGCAGAGGTATGCACTCTACCAAGGGTCCTTCTCCTAACCCCATTTCCAGGAAAGTTGGGATATTTTCCAAAATGCAATAAAAACAAAAATCTGTGATTTGTTCACATGAACCTTTATTTAACTGACAAAAGTACAAGGAAAATATTTTCAATAGTTTTACTGACAAACTTAATTGTATTTTGTACATATAAATGAAGTTAGAAGTTGATGCCTGCAACACACTCAAAAAACGTTGGGACAGAGGCAAATTAAGACTGCAAAGTTTATAGGATATTCAAGTAGCACCATTCTGGAAGATTGCACAATAAGCAGGTTAATTGGTAACATGATTAGATATAAAAGGAACATTCACCAAAAGTTCAGTGTTTGCAAGCAAGGATGGGTTTTGGCTCAACCTTTTGTGCCAAAATTCATGAGACAATTGTTAGTCAATTCAAAAAGAATATTTCTCAATGCAAGATTTGAGGTCTTTCAAAATCGATATTACATAATATTGTGAAAAGATTCAGGGAATTCAGAGACATCTCCATGCATAAAGGGCAAGGTCAGAAACAATTATTGAATGTGCATGACCTTCGAGCCCTCAGGCGGCACTGCCTGAGAAACTGTTCTGCTAACATGACAAATATAGTCACATAGGCTCAGGAGTACTTCAGGAAATTGTTGTTGCTTAACACAGTCTGCCGCTGCATCCAGAAATGCAGCCTGAAACTGTATTATGTAAGGAGGAAGCCATTCATCAATTCTATGCAGAAATGCCACCAATTTCTCTCAGCCCAAACTCATCTCAAATGGACTGAAAGACAGTGGAAATGTGTGCTGTGGTCAGATGAGTCCATTGTTTTTGGGAAAACCTGATGTCAAGTTCTCCCTGCCAAAGGTGAACATGACCATCCAGTTTATTATCAGAGAAAGGTGCAAAAGCCAGTATCTCTGATGGTATGGAGGTACATCAGTGCCCATAGCATGGGTGAGTTGCATGTGTATGAAGGTACCATTGATATATTGGGGCATATACTGGGATTTTTGATAGACATATTTATCAAGGCAATGTCTCTTCCTGGGAAGTCCATGCTTATTTCAGCAAAACAATTCCTGGCCTCATTTTGCATGGACTACAACAGTGTGGCTTCATAGACACAGAGTGCTTGTGTATGACTGGCCTGCTGTCAGTCCAAATCTGTCTCCTATTGAGAATATGGTGCATCAATAAGAGAATCAGCCAATTGTAACCACGGAATGTTTAGCAGCTGAAGTCTGATATCAAAAAAGAATGCAGTGTTCTCCCCAGAGCACTTTTGCATGTTGGGACTGACACAATTTAATTTCACGCCGGACACACTTTAAATTTGCTGACACACTTGTTTTTTCTCTAACACTTGCTGAAAAATCACGTCAGGTTTCTACCTTGTGATGTTTGGGGCATATTTTGAAGGAAAATCAGTGTTTTGGGCCTGTTTGCTGCCATGATGCACTCAGGCAGACCGGAAAAAAACCCTGGGAGATCCCCAATCACAACAAACGCCCTCAATCACTTTGTTGCTGCACTGGTACCATGATGCTTCAGTGTGCAGGCAAGCACTCTTGCACTGATGATGATGATTTTACCTTCGCAATCATTGCTAATCTATGCCTGGGGGACAAGCAAACTTTGTTTACATACTGCTCACATACTGAAGCCAAGCGATAATGTCCAGCACCTGTTGCCTGAAGAAAACTACAGCTAAAAAAGCTCTACTACTGGATTACTTGGATAATATTAGTCAGAAAGAAGCAAAGGATAGATATATGTGGAAATTAGAGTTTATTAGTGGTTATGATCCATACAAAATTCCTCGAAATGACTGGAGTGACAGTGCAGATCTGTGGCCTTGCATTAACATTAGCTACATGTTGGAATATGCCTTCTTTTTCCCGAATAGTCCTGACATGGAAGGACCGTTACAAAAACTACAAAAGCAAGAAAAACTTTCTGTAAAGACTTATTCCCAACATCAGTTTTTTGAAACAGAATGTTGTGAAAGCCAAAACATTTACTCTCAATGGACTCCTACCTGAACTGTTGGCTAGATAGTATTCCTGGCCCTCCATGTCTCAGCAACTCCATGGATATCTAGGTACAGAGCTATTTGCAGTCTATCATTTATACAGTGATGCTTATTATTGTTAAAACAATATCTGAAGTTTTTTTTTTTTGTAAAATAACAATATCTTGCTATTGACTTTCAAACAATATTGTAAGATTTTATTTCAATTTTATTTAATTCTAGTGGATGGTACAGTAATCATGTTATTAGTTAATACAATAATTACATGTACTAGTAGCAGTATTATTGCTCAAACATATTGTTTATTCTAAGGTGCTTTTGGTATTTGAAATATTAAGTAGGCCTAAGTATAAAGGGCATTTTTTCAGTAAATGCAGTCTGCAGGGGTATATTTTTCTAAGTGTAACAGAACTCATTTAAACTTTTGGTAAGTGGTGTTCTGGCAGTGCTTCAGGTAATAAAACAGCATTATTATATACTACATTGTTATCAGATTATGACTTTATTTATTGCTCATGTGAACCCCATGCTGCAAACCACAGCATCACAGGCATCCACTTGTTGTAGCAACCTTTACAACGATGATAACAGTAAAAAGTGACAGTATAAGTACCACCATAAAATGCTCCTAAAAGTCACCAGATGCCACCAAATGGGCTCCTTTTCTTCCAAAATTTTCTGGGAGACACCCCCTGGGCCCCCCATTGAGAGGAGGGGAACCCCCCCTGCCCTTACTCTTCCCCTGTGTGCCTATGTACTCTGCACCCTACAAGCCACGCAGGGAAAAGTTAGGGCTTTATTTTAATCCTGGGGAGAACACTGAGAATGGAAAAAAATCCATTTACAAACTGCAAAAATTAGTATCTTCAGATTTCTTTGTATGTTTGTCAGTTAAATAAAGGTTCACATGAATTAACAAATCACAAGATTTTTGTTTTTATTGCATTTTGGAAAATATCCCAACTTTTCGGGAACTGTAGTTATCAGTGTCTTCCTCTCTCTCTTCTTAGCTTGTGTTAAAAAAAAGTGTGTTATATTTAACATGCTTTTGAATAATACATTCTGTTGGGTATTTCCCAGTTTCCTTTGCCTGGAACCTTCTTTCATCATTTCTAATAAAATGTCCTGGTGGCTTGGAGACCAGATAGGAGATGTTTGCTTGATCACATTTAGTATCTGTACCTCATTGTGTTGCCTCTGCTTTAGTAGCTACAGGTTTGATTTTAGAGGCAAATATGACATGCGGGGTAACAAAAAAGACTTGGGATTTACTTCAACCCCAGAGTAGTCCTGTTCTGAAAAGGGTGTGATTAAATATTATTCACACTCTTCTCTGCACATCACTCTGTCACAACTGCATATACCTTAATATGCTCACTCACTCCCAGCTCAAACAAAATGAAATATCACATATAAGCACTTCTAACAGCTTAGGCGTCTACTCTTCTGCTCTTAATGTAAGAGAAGTGCATGTGAGCCTCTTTGATGATGCTCCCAACACACACACACACACACACACACACACACACACTTTTAGAATGGTGCAATTATTCATCAAACAGATCTGAATCAACAGTCTTAACTGCTATTCACATCAAACACTCCATGCTAAGGGCCATTTGCTCCCACACACGCAGCAGCCTTTCTTGTTCATATGTATTTCTCGCTCAGTAAGGACATGCTCGCCTGTCTATGTAAATTAACCTACCAAACAGTACATAACAAGTGAAATGACTTCTGTTCTTAGGCACTGGTTTTTGGTGTTATTTTAAGCAGATTAGATTGCATGTAATTTATGAACAGATTGTGATTTACATTTTCTCATATTAAAAGTGTCCTGCTTGCAAACTAGAACAAATCAAACATTTTATTTAGTTTGTGGTGATCGTATCTGTAGGTCAGCAGGCTTTTCTCATTATTAAGATATGCATTTAAAGTTAGCCATCCATCCATATCATAATTCAGAAATGTATATAACAGTTGAATATTTCACACATTCACTACTGACGCTTCCTGGTTGGGGGGGGGGGGGGGGGGGGGGGGGGGGGGGCG
>JAODXR010000012.1:24935813-24947328 GCA_028877395.1 Cathorops festae
GTGTTTACAAGCTGTGATACTTGCCAAAGGGGGTGTTACTAGGTACTAACCATGCAGGGTGCCCAAACTTTTGCTTCAGGCCCTTTTCCTTTTTTGTCATTTTGAAAATGTAAAAGATGAAAATAAAAAAAAATTGTTTTTGCTTAAAATATAAAGGGAATGAGTCATCTTTAACTTTATGCCTTTTGGAGATCATTTAATCTTCAACTTGCTTAACTGTTCACAGTAACAGCAATTTTGACCAGGGGTGCCCAAACTTTTGCACATCACTGTGTGATATATAGTTATTATATATAAAAAAGGAAGCTAGATAATCACGAGGATGCTTAGTGCGTCCTTGTTTATATTTTTGTTTTGATATTTTTACCTATATTTATGGTTTATTTTCTAATTTAGTGGCTTTTTACGTGTTCTTGTTGCAAATGCTGTTTTGCTTTATTGTTTTCTGTTTATTCATAGTTTATTTCGAATATGTAAACAATCATCAAATAAATAAAAATGATCGGCTTTATTTCAACACCCAAAGGCTTGACATTTGGAATGTTTATGGCTGTTTGCAACAATTTAGAAGCGATGTGTCAACGAGTAAGATGTCAGCACCCAGGGATATTGTTTTTCTTTAAAAAATAAAATCTGTACACAGTATACAGGAACAAATATGAGCAAGTGGCTTTAAAGCTGGAAGCCCCGCCCCTTCTGCCCCCCTCACAGCTCAAAGTGACGTCATCCTGAGTACTGACTACTCACTTCTGAGGTAAAACAAGTGCAAAGAAATTTACTCCAAAATACATTGAAATGAGAAACGAAAAAGCAAAAAAAAAAAGTCACGGGCTAAATTTCTTGTTTTATTTGCTTGCAAGCACTAATTATTTTTTGTTTTGACTACCTGGTGACGCGGGTCTACTGGGTGAACAATAAAAACAACAAATGCTATTCGACAGTTTAACAGGACAAGCCCCTACACACAAACGCCACTAGTCGCTCGCGCCATTTTGGTGCATTTCCAAAAGGCCCCAGTGACCAATCAGGACCGAGCGGAGGCGGGATCATGAGAAAAGGTGACCGCTCACTGACCAATCAGATCGCTCGCCTGTGTGGCAACGCATTCCTGCCAGGCAACGGGCTCTTTAAATTCGAATGTGGAAAACAACGCTGCCTCGTAACGTGTCAGCGCTGTGTTCGAGTTACTATTTTACACCCTTCAATTTATTATCGTCTCATTGCAATGTCTAGCGTTCAGCAACTCTCTGTCCGCAGTGCACGAGCTGCAAGAGGGCCCTTCTTCCCTCAGCGCGCGTGCCGAAGTCTTTTCGGAGCGGTCGATCACGAAGAGCTGAACCGGGACATCGAGGCAAAGCTGCGCGAGATCTCCGAACAGGATCGGAAACGGTGGAATTTTAACTTCGTCACTGGAACACCGTTACTCGGAGACTACGAGTGGGAGGGAGCCGCGGGGGAAGCGACGCCAGCGTTTTACCAGGAGTCGGTACAAGTAGGGAAAAGGAGGGCTGTTGCTCCGCACGTGAAGCCGCACACAGAGGCTCCTGACCGGGAGAACCGCACTCGAGAGGACGCTGCAGGCGGAACTGTTTCTCCCGAAAGCGCGAGCACAGGAAAGCAGAGCCGCACGAGGAAAAGAGCACGCGCACATCTCACGAGCACTCCACGCCTCATTACAGGTGGGAAAGCAGCAGGAATAAACAACCCGAGCTGGGCGCGTTCATGAGTAAAGCGTTCTGTCCAGTAACGTATTTTATTCACTTTTTTTTTCCCCAGCAGATTTTTACGTCAAACGAAAGAAGCTAGGAGGAGATCTAAAACGGCGAGAAAGTGCGACTCCGAACTGCTCCTACGCCCTCGCCTGTGAACGAACACCACGGAAACTACCGCGGTGAAGGTACACGTGGAGGCTTTATTTTCCTAATTTATGGCTTATTTTATTGTTTGTGTGACAACTTTTTCGCTACAAGTCACTGTGTTTAGTGGGCGTTATGGCGGCTGGCTAGGTGTGGTGCTGAGAGGAGAGAGAGCAGAACAGCGGTCAGTGTTTTGAGGAGGGGGAGGGGGGAGTTCAAGGTGGGTGTGGGTGGGTGGGCGCGCGCGCGCACTGTGGCGGGAAAAGCACCACCACTACTAATGGTGAGCGCAGCATTATCATGTCTTTCCTGTTGTGCTTTCTACACTAGCGCTGGGTTTTCTCCTCTCGCGATAAGTTTATTGCTCTCTCCCACGCGCTTCCCTTTGATCATGTCACGTGACTTAAATGCGAACAAGTTTTCACTTTTTTTGTGACTTGACCCCACCTCTTAAATTGTTTCCATTACTTTTTCACAATTTCAAATTGTACATTAAGCAGGTTAATATCAACATGGCTCCTGACTATAGTCTGTCTTTTTTAAAAAGTATTTTTACAGCTGAAGAACGAAGCTGCTCAGGGTGAAGAAGGAACACCGCCTTCATGAAGGGGCAGAGCCCGACACCGTCTCGGCTCCTTGTCGAACCCTTCACCTTTGTCCCATCCATGCTCCACTGTGTGGCGGTTCAGGAAAACTGCAGAGGAAGGAGCTGGATCACTTCTTGGGCCTTAATATGAGCACCTGCTGTGTACCAAAATGAAGAAATGTAGCAAAAAAATTTATGCAACTCTGACCAAAGGCAAAGTCAGATTTGAAATGTACATTATGTAATGCATTGTCTTTGACCTGTGTTAATACTGTTTACTTCAACCCCTGGGTGTCATGTAGTCTAGCCATTCACTTATGGAGACCCTTGATAGTTGGATATCTTTTTTTTTCTTCTTGATTTCCTTTTTTTTTTTTTTTTGCTTCTATCAAGCAGCTGTGGGTGGGGTTCCCTCTCCATATGTAAATTATATACAAGTGTACATTTCACTTTTTTATTTTTTTTATTTTAAACTGCTCATGGAAATGGGACAATCGAATATAATTGTTAAAACAGAGCTTTAATACTTGAGACATCAGGCCTTTGTGCTAACTCTTATTTTTGTTTAAATATACACATCTTGTAAAGGGAATTAATATTTTTCATTGAAGATTATTTGTAGTCTTGCTTTTCTGATGTAGCATTTGCCTCAAAACGTGATCTGTCGTGTTTGTTTCTGAGCCATTTTGTCACTGCACTGTCCTACAATTTCACTATCTTGTAATATAGTTTGTGTATATATCCAACACTGTGTGTTTACTTTACTTAATGTATTTAACATTTAAAGTCCTGTGCTGAAAGATAGAATTGAAGGTGAGCACAGGAGGGATGGATAAATAATTAAATTTTTTATATATTTTTAAAATGATATTAAATATTGGTGTATATAAAATTTTATATTAAATCTTATTTTTACATTTTTGTAAAATTTATATATTTAAAAATATTTTAGGTATTATATCTCGATAGTGAGCTAGCAGTTGGACTTGCATTAACATTTGTGGAGAGTGAATGCACAATGGTAAGAAATCATTTACCTGTGCATGAAAAGGTCAAATTGATTTTAGATGCAGAACTAACTATTCAGAAATATGAATCCATGGAGCCGTGTTTCTTGGGTCAGCAGTTCATCCTGGTGGTGGTGTGATGAAATGGGGTTGGGCGTTTTCTTGGCACACACTGGGCTCTTCGATACCAATCAAACATTTGAATATCATAGTAGATTGAGTTGTCAGTTGGACTATAATGTTATGACCGCTACTTCCTATAGCAGCTACTGATGAAGCATTGTCACAAAGCTCTGTTATTTACAATTTGCTTTTCCCTTTTGATCAACAGTTCTGTTGTGCTTCTATGTTGCCAGAATATATCAGTTTTATACATGCGAAATTCATTTACACCTAATGTTAGTTTAATATTGAGCCAATCTTTTTACTTCCAAAATGTGACCTGTATTCTACCAAAATATTTAAAAAAAATGCTACTATAAAATGCAAAAGTGGAATTTTACATTGTTTGATGAACCAATATAACATTGTCAGCTTATAATTGGCCAGGCAAAAGGTTGTATCATAAAAGTCCAAATTTAGAGATATTTTTAATGGTCTCTTGTAAGATAAGAGTAGTGTGTCTACTCTTCTGTCTCTGCTGAACAATGCCTTGACCACAGTCGCAAATTGTGGAGTTTCAGCAATGTGTGGATCAGATATGGCAGGTATTTAACATCTGTCCTTGTGGATTGGAAATCTGCTGTATACAGGCTTCTGTTGGCTGCAGACTAACCTGAGTGGGATGCACAAGAATGGAAAATTGATGCTACTTCCTCTTCATCCAAGTGGTATGAACAAAAGGGCAAAGAAGGGTCCTATATTTAATTGCACTAAATGTAAAACTAAATAGTGTGTGGAACTGGACTGCTTTAGCAATACCTGAAATATATGATGAACACACCAGGGCCAGTGGGATTGAATAAATCTTCTCAGGGCTTCCCAAGGATCTGGTTGATGCAGGTATTGTGAGCTGATTAGCCAAAATGAAGATGATGTGCCATTTTGGTAAAGGCAGCTTTGGCTTTGTAACATGAGAGTATTGGCAAATCTAGGGAAGTACTGGAAGTAAAGTCACCATTACTGTCTCGCTACAATATGCAAAACATATGAATGCAATCTGTCCTCAGAAGTGTACAGTTTTCTGCTTTTACCTTTACTTCTGTAACATTTTGGCAATGTGTAGGAAATCAGGAGGAATCTGTGCAGTTCTCAGCTACTCCAACAGTAGTGGCAAACTTCAACTTTGGGGGGGGGGAAATTAAATGCGAAATACACAAGCCTTTACTTTTGAAGAGTGAAGCGACTGTCTGTCACTTTACGTAGATTCCCTGGGCATGCAGAGGACCAAGATATTCACAAAAATTGCTCATCACATGCCAGGCAATTAATTAAATAATCTTGAATATACATTGAAAAAAACCCTATAAATTTGTATTTTTATTTTTTTATACTAAAGTAATTGGTATGAAATGGTTAAATTCAACTTATCAGTGATTATGCTAGCTGGTTAGTACAGTGACATTAGTACAGTATATTACTATATACCTGAATCACTTGAAATGTGGTTTGAAACAAGTGGTGTGTGTTTTTCTCTATTTCTCCATTCTCTGTTGTCATACCCAATGTCTAAATAATGTGTACATTTTGAATAACATTAAGATCGGCATCCATATAAGGTACCTTTATCAATAACTGGAGGCCAATGCCGATTGTTGTCAACCCAACTACCTATGTTGCTGTCATTGTCAGCTACAGTCAGCAGGCAACAGAAGACACACAGAGTCACTACAACTTGCCACCAAAATAATGGCAGCAGCAATAGATGGCAAAACACAAATATCGGTTGCCGGATTAATCTATACAGCTGTGAGTATCATGATTATGTGTAGCAGATGTAGGTGCTACACTGCTTGGCATCAAGGTAGTCTGATAAGCAGGGGCGGTCTTAACATAGAGGCATAGGTAGGCGGCTGCTTGGGGCCCCCCACCAGCGGTCATAGTAGGGGGGCCCCCAACCAACCTCGAAAAAGAAAAAGCCCCTTATCATGATTCATGAAGACTTCAAAAGAACGGTACATTTTAATGGCAGCAGCAATAGATGGCGAAACACAAATATTGGTTGCCGGATTTATCTATACAGCTGTGAGTATCATGATTGTGTGTGGCAGATGTAGGTGCTACACTGCTTGGCATCAAGGTAGTCCGATAAGGATGTTTAAAAAAGCAGCTTGTTTTGTCCTCCATATTTATATTTCACACACAAATTAAGTTAATCACAGGTGACTGTTTTGTACCTATGCACACTCCAGATTTTTTTTTTTAAAATCTTAACCCTCCAAACATCCACTTTAGTTCCAGCTTGTAATGCAACCGTCAGTGTCCCCCTTGAAAATGCAGTCACTAACCAAACTACAAACATGGACTCCCAGAACTACACATCCCAGGACACACAGCACCCTCTGTCACTGGTCTATTGAACTCAGCTGACAATCATCACACACATCATTACCACACCTTCATTGCAAAGTATTGTTCTGGGTTCCAATCAGTACTACTAGGCCTTTTCATTGTCTGCCTGCTATTTCGTTATTCTGACCCCTGCTAGTATTTCTCTCTTGTCTTTTGCCTCGTCTACTTTGTGTTGTTCGCATAATCGATCGACCCTTGCCTGGTTACCGACTATGTCTCTCGTCATATGATTTGGCTTTGTTTGCAGTCTGCTTCTCAATCTCTTTCTGCACGTACATCCGTAAATACCTGCACTCTGACAGGATACTTTGTTGTAACATGGATGTATTGGAAGGAACTAACCAGACTGCTCTGAACGCTCAGGGCAATTGTAAGGAGAACATCAGCAGATGTTAGCTGACCTCAACACCAGGATGGCCCAAATAATGTCTGTGATGTCGCAGGCCCTCCAAAGACACTGAGTTCACTCCGCGCTGCCACTTCTGCCTCCGGAGAAATACACCAGGGATCTGTGTGCATGTAAGGGATTTCTGCTTCAATGTTCCCTGTATTTTTCTTCCATGCCTCATCTCTCTGACAAGCAGAAGATCTCTCAGCTGTTGTCCTTTCTTTCTGGCAAAGCGTTACAATGGGCCAACACAGTTTGGAGGAGAGGTGGTCAGCACACTACATCCTATGAACAATTTCTCTCCATGTTGTGAGTTTTTGATCACGAGCCCCAAGGAGCAGAAGTCGGTGAGAGTTTGTTCTCCCTTTGCCAAGGGTCAAGAGGAGTAGCAGAGTATGTACTGGTGTTCAGAACAATGGCTGCACTCAGTGGATGGAACGAACCAGCTCTCAAAGCAGTGTTTCATCAGAGACTGCAGTCTGAGGTCCTGCAAGAACTGGCATGCCAAGACTCCAGTTCTTGCTGGCATCAGACTGGCTCACACTCAACACGCTGACTAATATGGCCATCCACATAGACCAGCTATTTTTCAGCTTGTTCAGGAGAACAGCTTTTTCAGTCACACAACCGATGAACCCATGCCCATGGATATCACCTGCACCAAGTTAAGGCACTCCGAGCGTGAAAGTCGCCATAAGGAAGGCTTATGTTTTTATTGTGGAGATTCAGAACATCTGATTTATGACTGTCCCATCCGGCCACCCTGTGATAGCCCAGCTGAGGTACCATCTCACACAGTGAGTCCAGTAAGAAAGTTTAAGTCGAAATCTTTCGAAGTTCCAGTGCTATGAAAATTCGCTTCCTCCACACACGTCTTGTCTGCCTTTATAGACTCGGGGGCAGAGGGCAACTTCATCAGCCTCTTGGCCACTCAGAAGCTCAACTTGCCCTCTACACTGTTATGAAGTAAGCTCAGCATCCATGCCATTGATGGAGGAACCATTGGAGATGGCATAGTCTCCACATGCACTGCTTCAGTCCGACTTCAGGTGGGAGCCTTACATTCTGAACTCCTCTCACTGTATATCAGTCACACTGTCAACCATGACAACATTCTTGGTTACCCTGGGTGCAAATCCATGATCCACTCATCTCGTGGCAGAACAAGGAGATCCTTCAATGGTCAGACACCTGTTTTCAGCATTGTCTCTCTCTGCCACAGTTACAGATCTCATCCACTTTGGTGGAAAGCCTCCAGCCCGACTCCATGGAACATGTTTTGGAGCATTACTTGGATCTCAAGGAGGTCTTCAGCAAGGGAAAGGCCTATGGTTTACCACCTCACAGACTTTTCGACTGTGCCATAGACCTGCTGTCATGGATGTCATCTCTTAGAGGCAGAATCTACTTGTTGTCTCAGAAGGAGTATGTTGCCATGGGGGAATACATTCAAGAAGCTCTCAAACAAGGATACTTCATCCCTCAAGATCTTCTGCTTCTACTGGGTTCCTTTTTGTGGAGAAACAAGAAGGAGGAGGGCTTCATCTGTGTATTGACTACAGAGGACTCAATCAAGTATCGGTTAAGTATCCATAGCCCCTGCCCCTGGTCCCTGCTGCTCTTGAAAAATTTTGCTGTGCCAAGATCTTTAGCAAGCTTGACTTACGAAGTGCCTACAACCTGATCTGGATCAGGGAGGGAGATGAGTGGAAGACTGTGTTCAGCATCACTACTGGTCACTTCAAGTACTGGGTCATGCCATATGGCCTGGCTTCAGTGTCCGGTGTGTTCCACTGCCTCATAAATGACATTCTTGGGGACATGCTGGGAAGATTCCTCATTGCTTACATCAATGATATTCTGATTTACTCTCCAGATGAGGAGATCCACATTCACTATGTGCGCACAGTCCTGCAGTGTCTACTTGACAACCACCTGTACGTCAAGGCAGAGAAATGTGAGTTCCATCAACAACGCATCTCATTCTTGGGCCACATCATCAGCACTGAGGACATTAGCATGGACTCCAACAAGGTCTCTGCGGTCACAGAATGGCTAGTTCCCACCTCCATCAAGGACCTGCAATGTTTCCTTAGGTTTACAAACTTCTACCATTATTTCATCAGAAACTTCAGTTCCATTGCGTCTCCACTCACCACCTTGCTAAAGAAAGGCCCCAAGAAACTCAGCTGGAACCCAGCAGCTAAGGAGGCCTTCAACAATCTCAAGAAAGCCTTTGTCTCTGCTCCAATTCTACAGCATCCGGATCCCACCAAACCTTTCATAGTAGAAATAGATGCATCTGACACCAGAGTAGGTGATATTCTCTCCCAATATTTCAGTGAAAAGAACAAGCTCCATCCCGTAGCATACTTCTCAAAGAAGCTCACTTCCACAGAAATGAATTATAATGTGGGAAACTGAGAACTGTTAGCCATCAAGTTGGCATTGGAGGAATGGAGACACTGGCTGTAGGGAGCAGCACATCCGTTCATGATTCTCACTGATCAGACTTGACAGTTGTCCAGAAGACGATCATAGACACCCTACACAAGGAGGGTAAGCCACAGAAGGTTATTGCTGAAAAGGCTGGCTGGAAAAGGTGCACAAGCAACAGGGATGACCTCAGCCTTGAGAGGATTGTCAAGAAAAGTAAATTCAAGAACTTGGGAGATCTTCACAAGGAGGGAACTGAGGCTGGTGTCAGTACATCAAGAGCCACCACGCACAGGTGTCTTCAGGAAGGGGGCTACAACTGTTGCATTCCTAATATCAAGCCACTCCTGAACCAGAGACAATGTCAGAAGCATCTTACCAGGGCTAAGGAGAGAAAGAACTGAACTGCTGTTCAGTGGTCCAAAGTCCTCTTTTCAGATGAAAGTAAATTTTGTATTTCATTTGGAAATCAAGGTTTGAGAGTCTGGAGGAAGAGTGGAGAGGCACAGAATCCAAGGTGTTTGAAGTCCAGTGTGAAGTTTCCGCAGTCTGTGATGATTTGGGGTGCCATGACTTTTGCTGGTCCACCATGTTTTATGTTTTAAAAAGTCAATGCAGCCCTCTACCAGGAGATTTTAGAGCACTTCATGCTTCCATCAACTGACAAGCTTTATGGAGATGCTGATTTCCTTTTCTAGCAGGACTTAGCACCTGCCCACAGTGCCAAAACTACTACCAAATGGTTTTCAGACCATGATATTTTTGTGCATGATTGGCCAGCCTGAAGCCCATAGAGAAGCTACAGGGTATTGTCAAGAAAAAGATGAGAAACACCTGCCCCAAAAATACAGATGAGCTGAAGGCCGCCATCAAAGCAACCTGGGCTTCAAGAACACCTCAGCAGTGCCACAAGCTGATGACCTCCATGGTCACGCTGCACTGATGGAGTAATTGGTGGTGAAGGAGCCCCAACCAAGTATTGAATGTATAAATTAAACTTTTCAGAGGTTGAACATTTCTGTATTGTAAATCCTTTTTTGATTGATCTCTGGAAATATTCTAATAATTTGAGATACTGCATTTCTGATTTTCATGAACTATAAGTCATAATCATCAAAAAAAGCTGGAAATATTTCACTTCATGTATAATATAGAATATATAAATGTTTACCTTTTTTAATTAAATTATTGAAAAAATTAACTTTTTCAAGATAGTCTAATGTTTTGAGATGCACTAGTATTGTCTTATTGGGTAAGTCAGTACTCATAGTCTAATGTTTTGAGATGCACTAGTATTGTCTTATTGGGTAAGTCAGTACTCATCAGTACTCATACAAATACCAATTCTGATTTCATGGGGACTATACAGTATGTGGTCTGTCTGTATGCATTCTGTTGTAGACAATGAACAGAACATGGAACATTTCCTAATCGTGGAGGCAGTCAATAATCTAATTTGTGTCATCAAGAAGCATTTAGCTAACGTTGGAATTACGAAGCAGACCCAGGATATCTCGCTGAAATGACTTACTATCATGTTTGAGTGTGTTAATGACATCATCAATGATGCAGTCAGGGGAGAAACCAGGTGTCTTGGAGAGCAAACCGAGCAGTGAGGCAATCTTCAGTCTGACCGAGTTATCGACCTCCTGTTAAACAACATATTCAGAAAATCCAAGTGTGCCTTTAACAATGATCATGCTGTAGAAGCTGAAATGGCCTAATCAGTATGAAACAACAAACAAATTAGACATTAGGCACACATCACATGTCTGATCAGAAATTTGAGAAGGCTGTACCCAGTCTTTTCCCTTAACCCTTTAAAGTCCCCTTCATAAACAAATGCTTACCTTATAATAGTGCTCCAAAAGAATCCGCACTACACCCTCAACGCTTTCTGCTTCCACTGGCTTACGAGCAAAGTTTAGGAGATACTGCAGGGCATCTGTTGGGCTGGTGGCTTTGCACAGGTCAATATGGAGGGCTGCAGATTTACTCGGTTTAGTGAGACGAAGCTTCTTCGCCGGTAGCTCCTCAAGTGGTTGTTGCTGAGAGGTGGAATTATTTAAATAAAAAAAATTAACAATTGAATCAAGCACTAATGCACTGACTTGATACAGAGCATCAGTATTTAGATATTGTAAGCTCTGACCTACTAACCCCATTTCCAGAAAAGTTGGGATATTTTCCATAGTGCAATAAAAAAAATCTGAGTTGTTCAGTCATGTAACCTTTATTTACTAACCTTTGTACTGACAAAAGTACAAAAATCTTTTCAATCATTTTACTAACCAACTTAATTCTCATCTCATTTTCTTCCGCTTATCCGGGGCCGGGTCGCGGAGGCAGCAGTCTGAGCATAGAAGCCCAAACTTCCCTCTCCCCAGACACCTTGGCCAGCTCCTTGGGAAGAACATCAAGGCATTCCCAGGCCAGCCGAAAGACATAGTCCCTCCAGCGTGTCTTGGGTCTTCCCTGGGGCCTCCTCCCAGGGGGGACATGCCTGGAACACCTCCCCAGGGAGGCGTCCAGGAGGCACCCGAAAGGGATGCCTGAGCCACCTCAGCTGATTCCTCTCAATGTGGAGGAGCAGCGGCTCTACTCTGAGCTCCTCCCGAGTGACTGCACTTCTCACCCTCAGGGAGCGCCCAGGAACCCTGCGAAGGAAACTCATTTCAGCCGCTTGTATCCGCGATCTTGTTCTTTCGGTCATTACCCAAAGCTCATGACC
>JAODXR010000012.1:25690313-25706300 GCA_028877395.1 Cathorops festae
GGGATAAAATTAGCTCATGTTTTAAGTCATTCAAATTCTGTAAAGCTGCTTTGCGACAATGTTTATTGTTAAAAGTGTTATACAAATAAACTTGACTTGACTGTTGCTGGAGTTCTGCACTGAACAACATCTTGTCATCACTAACACCATCTTCCAGCAGAAGGACAGGCTGAAGATGACCTGGATGCACCCCCAGTCCAAACACTGGTACCTCATAGACTACATCCTCATGCATCAGCGAGACATCAGAGAAATCTTGCACACCAGGGTGATGCCCAGTGCCGAGTGCCATACCAATCACCACCTTGTCCACTACAAACTTGACCTTAAGTTCAAACCAAAGCAGAAGTAGAGGAATGCAGCAATGTAAATTTCAAGTCAGCAATCTTCAGTCAGAAGAAATCAAAACCAAATTTCAAACTACTCTAGAGACTATGCTGGCAGATTCCTCCTTCTCTCTGGACACCCCACTTAAAGAGCAGTGGTTGCACATTAAAAAAGCTATCCTACAGGCCTCCAAAAACATCCTAGGTTTCTCACAAAGGAAACAAAGGAAAAACCAGGACTGGTTTGATGAAAACAATCATGCAGTCCAAGAGCTCCTTGTGTTGACGTGTGCAGCCTACCTTTCCCAGCCGGTCTGCCCGACAGAGAAGGCAGCTTTTCATCTTGCCTGCAGCAAACTTCAGCACAAGCTAAGAGAGATCCAGAATCAGTGGTGGACTATTCTAGCAGAGAGGACCCAGTTATGCATGGATAGAGGGGACTCCAAGGGTTTCTACGAAGCCCTGAAGTCAGTCTATGGTCCTTCTTTTCAAGTCCAAAGTCCACTGTGCAGCGCAAATGGCAAGACGCTGCTGACAGACAAGGCCTCCATCATGAGCCACTGGTCCGAGCACTTCAGCACTCTCTTCACCATCAACCACACAGTGCAGCTTGCTGCCCTTGAGCACATCCCACGGCAACCAATCAAGACAGAGTTGGACAAAACACCAACACTTGAAGAGACCATTAAAGCCATATCACAGCTAAAGTCTGGCAAGGCTGCAAGAATCAATGGCATACCACCAGAGATCTAAATTCCAAGCTCCTCAAGCTCTCCACCTGCTGTTGGGAAAGAGGCAAACTTCCTCATGGCCTTCATGAAGCAATCATCATTACGTTGTACAAAAACAAAGGTGAAAAGTCTGACTGTTCAAACTACAGGGAGATCACCTTACTCTCCATCACAGGCAAAATCCTAGCAAGGATCCTTCTCAACACATTGCTCTTATCCCTTGCCAAAGAAAATCTAACAGAAAGTCAGTGCAGCTTCAGAGCAAACAGGGACACAACTGACATGGTGTTCGTCCTCAGGCAGCTCCAGGAAAAGTGTTGCGAGCAGGACAAGGGCCTGTATATGACCTTTGTGGACCTGACCAAAGCCTTAGACACTGAGCAGGCAGGGACTCTGGCAGATCATGGAACATCTAGGTTGCCCCAAAAAATTATTGAGGATGATCATGCAGCTCCACGAGGGACAGGTGGGACAAGTGGGGAACAACAGTGAGCTCTCTGAGCCCTTTCCAATCCTGAACAGCATCAAACAGGGCTGTGTTCTCACGCCAATGCTGTTTTCCATTTTCTTCAACATGATGCTGTCAGGCGATGGAACCTTTGGACAAAGAGGATGGCATATACATTTGCTATCGCACTGATGGCAGCTTGTTCAACCTAAGGCACCTGCAAATATGCACCAAGACGATGGAGCAACTGATTCATGAACTCTTGTTTGACGATGACACTGCTCTTGTTGCCCACACAGAGCTAGCCATGCAGTGCATCCTGACTTGCTTTGCTGAGGCTGCCCAACTCTTTGGCCTGGAAATCAGCCTAAAGAAGACTGAAGTTCATCAGCCTGCACCAAACCAGCCTTCCCACCTGCCCCACATCACCATCAACCAGTCTTAACTCAAATCCATGCAGCAGTTTACCTACCTAGGCTGCACCATGACCAATGATGCCAAGATTGACAAAGATATTGACAACAGGCTAGCAAAAGCCAACAGTACCTTTGGCAGACTTCACAAGAGGGTGTGGAGCTGTAAAATCTTGACATATTGTATCAAGGTCCTAGTGTACAGAGCTGTTGTACTGTCCATGCTGTTGTATGGATCTGAATCATGGGTCACCTACAAGTGACACCTGCAACTGCTTGAGCGTTTCCACCAGTGCTGCCTCCATTCTATCCTCAAGATCCACTGGAGTGACTGTGACCAACGTTGAGGTCCTCCAGCAGGCGGAGCTAACCAACATCGAAGCCATGCTACTCAAATCATGACTTTGCTGGGAAGGACACGTCTCCAGGATGGAAGACTACCACCTACCTAAGGTAGTTCTGTACAGCAAGCTGTCCTCTGGCCAACACAACAGAGGGGCCCCTAAAAAGCGGTACAAGGACCTACTAAAGTCCTCCCTAAATGCCTGCAACATCAGCCCCTCCCACTGGTCAACCCTAGCTTCTGACAGGAACAGCTGGCATAGGTCTATCAACTCAGCAGTCAAGTCTTTTGAAGACACCCGTAGGGCTGGCTTGGAAGAAAAAAGGAGCAGACGAAAAAAAAAAACCGTTGTCCACTGCTCCTGACCCTACCCAGACCCTCAACTGCAGCCACTGTGGCAGAGTCTGTCTATCCTGGATAGGCCTCATCAGCCATCAGCATGCCTGCAGCTGACGTGGATGTCCACCTTCATAAATCTTCATTTTTCGAAGTCAAGCCATGCAGTCTTACCTTTTACAGTTTTCGAAACTGAAACCTCTGAATTGAGGTTCTCTTATTTCCTGGAGATGGCCTGGCGATTGAGCTCAGTAGAACACGCTTTCCCTTTGTAATAAGCATAAACATGTCTGAAAGCACTTTCTTTAGTCTAGTCCATTTATTTCGAATGGTGAACCGAATTGTATACACTTACTGGCCATTTTAATTGGAACACGCGCATGTGCAGTGCATGACTGTTACACTCTTACATTCTTACAGCACATTGACATAGTGGCTAGCACATCTATATGAAGCAGTAGCCACAACAAAAATGATTTTGACCTTTTTAGTGACCTTGACCAGATGACCCTCAAAATGTTGGAGTTTCTATTTGAGACCAATGCCCATCTATCCTGAAAGTTTCATGAAGATTGATCCAGCCATTTCCCCATAATATTTTTAACAAAAAAACAACACGGAAACCCAATCGAAAACAATACCTTGCCCCCCTTGTGGACTCCATCCCTGGCGATATAATAAAACCTGAGCCAGGAGAGAGTCATTCCCTTGACTCCAACAACAATTTATAGTCTATCAAGGAGAATGGAGTGATCGATGGTGGCTGTATTAAAGTCAAACAATACAAGCAAGGAGACAGAGCCCTGATCAGAGGTCAATAGTAGGTCATTTACTACTTTAACCAGTGCTGTCTCGATGCTATGTTGAGGTATAAATCCTGATTGATACATTTCATGGATGTTATTCTTATGTAGATATTAGCATAACTGCTGTGCCACAGCTTTTTCTAGAATCTTGGCTATAAAGGGAAAGTTTGATATTGGCTTATAATTGCACAGCTGACAGGGTTGAGGCTAGTTTTTTTTTTTAAATCAGGGGTTTGATAACTGCTAATTTAAAGGATTTGGGTATATAATCAGTTCAAATGAAATAATTGATTATTTTTGAAGAGGTTCAGATGCTTCTGGTGTTATTTGTTTCAAGAGTCCTGTAGATAAGGGATTTAGTGCACAAGTTGAAGATTTTGATGTGGAAATTAGTGAAGTTAGTTCAGTTTCTCTAAGGGGAGTAAAACATTGTAATTGCTGATCTGATAGTTATATTTTTAACTACAGTTATATTGTTACTTGAATTGTCTGGCCTTACATTTGTAGTTTGATTTTTTTGTCTGACATTTTCAATTTTGCCATTGAAAACATTCATGAAGTTGTTGCTACTACATATGGCAGGTGTGCATGTGTCTATGGTGATCTTTTTCCACCATATGGCAAGAAGTCTTTGGTAAGATGGAATATGTGTTTGTTTGTTTTTTTGCAAAATTGTGTTTCAAATTTGGCCCATTCTCCTTGGCAAATTGTGAAGCTAACTTTCTGCACTGTGTTACACATTAATAAAATACATTAACTCAACATTCTTAAGACAGTCATGCATGGAGAAACAAAGGTTGTGTATGATGCCAAGAACACCCTACCCACAGTAAAGTACAGAGGTGGGAGCATCATGAAATGGGGCTGCTTCTTTGCAAACAGTACTGTGGCATTACATGCCAGTGAAGGAACCATGAATGTGGGAGGAATGTGACAGGCTATATTAAAGGAGAATCTAATCTCATTGCCCAAGAAAATATATTTGGGAAGAAAATGGGCTTTTCAACAAGACAACAACCTCAAACATACAGCCAAAATAATTCAATAAGGCCTTGCATGGCCTAGCCAATTTCCTGACATGAATCCCACTGAAAATATATGGCGAATGTAGACACTGTAAGTCCATTAAAATGAACTCTCATGACCTTGGGGAATGGAAGAAAATTTGCCATGGAGAACAGGCCAAGACTGAAAAATTTTTTTTTTTGAAAAAGCTAATTGCATCTTACCATAGATTTCTCAACCCTGTAATTGCCAAAAACAGACTTGAAATAAATTAATTAATGGTGTCCAAATACTTTTCCCTATCAGTTTAGTTTTTAAAAATAGCTTTATTTATGCTTGTGAATGCACACTTTTTTGTTCATATTTATACAAAAAGTACAGCAGTGAAAAATAACAGAAAATAAAGAATAATACAGAGAAACGTGACAGATGCAGCTAAAGCCAGCACACTAGTTCTGAACATTGTCCTTCTAGGAAGAACCCTTGCAACAAGTGCAATAGAAAGGGAATTGGAAACATATCTGCTGAACTTTAATAGTAATAGAGGTAGCTGAATAGCCTAACAAGTGAATTTCCCAGGCAGAAATAACCCAAAAAAACCTCAGTGGACAGTAGTACTAAATATTGGAGATGTTCAATGTCAAACAGCTCACACAGGAAGAGAAATGCAACCATCAGATTCAATTTAAAGTTGCCCAACAGGATCAACTTCAATGCCAAGGCAAATTCCAAGCGAAATTAAAATGACCAGGATCTGCAGTACAATTTGCCCATATACATGATTCTAGGAAAAACCAGTAGCCTCCTCAGTCATACAGCCACAGCAAAATAAATTAGTCAAACACCTTAAAGAAGTGTATTTGGACATAATAAACTAAAATTAGAGCCAGTGAAAAATCATTTCATCTTTTTTTTTCTTTTCATTTGAGTGTTTAATAATTTTGAAAACTTTAGGAAGCTCTTTCACCTTCCTTATGATTAAAATTCCAGTGGCAACATTTTATAATGAGACCAGGTGCAATTTTTGAGAGCATGTTTTGCAGCATTTATATGTAGAAATGTATTTATTTTTGTTACATTTACAAAATATATTTTAATAGTGATTGAATAATTTGTAATCTGTCACTCTGTTTATGCTCATGAATACATACAGGATTTGTTCATATTTATAAGCACAAAGAAAGACATTATTTGTGTCTGTCAGTAACTCTGCTGAAAACACACAAACTACAAACATGGACACTCAGAACTACAATCCCCAAGACACACAGCGCCCTCTGTCACCTGAGTACTAATTAAAGCTATCATGCGTTCCCCTAATCAGCACTCCATCTACTTAAGTCATGCTCACACAACACCCCAGTGTGAAGTATCATCCTGTTTACCAAGTACTAAGCCTTGTATTGTATTCTCCTGTTTGTCTCTCTGTTTTCTGACTTTTGCTTGTGCTATTCTATGATGATTCCTGTCTCGCCTATTCTACGTTGTTTGCCGATCGCCTGACCTACACTTGTTTCCTGACTTTGCTTCCATCTTGGCTTTGACAATTGCCTGTTTCCCCGCTCTCCTCTGCACATACATCAGTAAGTGCCTGCATTCTGACAAGATACTTCACCATTATGGATGTAGCAGAGTATGCAAAGCAAACGGCTTTGAACACTCGGGACGGCTATTAGAACATCAACAGGTGCTAGCGGACCTCAACACCCGCATGTCACAGCTAGCAACCATGATGTCGCAGGCCCTCTCACCATGCCCCGAGTCCCTCTCCAGCTCTGCGCTACAACTTCCGCCTCCAGGGAAATTCGCTAGAGGTCCCATCGAGTGCAAAGGTTTCTTGCTTCAGTGTTTAATGTATTTTGTTACCATGCCTACCCTTTCTGACAAGTGCAAGATTGCCAAATCTATTACTTTTTCTCATGGGCAAAGCGTTGCGCTGGGCCAGCACAATTTGGGATAAAGAACAAAATTAGTCGACTTCCTATGAGCAATTCCTCTCCATGTTTAAAAGGGGTTTTAACCATGAACCAGAGGGAATTGAAATCAGAGAGTCTGTTAACCATTTCGCAAGGTTCCCGTAGTGTAGCAGAATATGCTCTTGAGTTCAGAACGATAGCAGTGGCTAGTGGATGGAATGAACCCACTTTGAAAGCAGTTTTCCGCCAGGGTCTACACCCCACAGTTATAAATGAACTCACCTGCTCTGATGAACAGCTCACTTTGAACTTGCTGATCAATCTAGTGATTAGGCTGGATCATCTGTTGACTCACAGACCCTCAATTCAGGAAAGCACTAAACCTGCCACGAACTCTGATGACCACATGCCCATGGAGGTTTCACATACCAGGCTCTCTTGTTCTGAGCACAAGAGGAGAAGGGAGATATTATGTTTTTACTGTGGAAACTCAGGGCATCAACTGAATAACTGTCCTGTTCATCTTCCCCATAAGGCATCAGCAGAAGAGCCTACATGCACAGAGAGCCCGGTAAGAAAATTGAACTCTAAATCCTTCAAAATTCTAGCATTATTAAAGTTGACAGATGCCATACACACACACTGTGCTTTCATTGATTCAGGAGCAGAAGGAAACTTTATCAGTAGCGCAGTGGTGCAGAAATTCAACCTGCCAACAACCCTTTTGCAAAGCGCGCTCAACATCTGGACCATAGACTTTATTTCTTATCTCTGCTTATCTGTAATGATGCTGCTGGAATCTTAATTTCCCTGAGGGAACCCTCCCAAAGGGATCAATAAAGTTTTATCTAATCTAATCTCGATGGAGGACCTATAGGAGATGGCCTAGTCACCCCTTGGACCATACCTATTCTCATTCAGGTGGGAGCTCTGCATTCAGAGCACATCTCCCTTTATATCACCACTACAGACAATCACAATCTCGTCCTTGGCTTCAACTTCATGACCCACTAATATCCTGGCAGAACAAGGAAATCCTCCAGTGGTCTTCCACCTGCTTCCAGAATTGCATTTCACACCCATGAATCAACCTCGTCTCCACCTCTGTAGAAAGCCCTCAACCAGACTCCCTGGACAAGGTTCCAGAATGTTACATGGACTTATTGGAGGTCTTCAGCAAGGGAAAAGCATGTGGAAAAGCAAGGGAAAAGCATACCACCACATTGACCTTATGACTGCACCATAGATCTACTGCCAGGCATGTCACCACCTCGTAGATGCATATATCCTTTGTCCCAGAAGGAGCAAGCTGCCATGGAGGAATACATACAGGAGGCACTTAAGCAGGGTTACATCAGACCGTCCAAGTCTCCAGTTTCTGCGGGCTTCTTCTTTGTTGAGAAAAAAGGAGGTGGTCTTCGCCCGTGTTGATTATTGTGGTCTTAACCAAGTCTCTGTTAAGTATCCATTTTCTCTGGTTCCTGTGGCCCTACAATAGAACAGTTAAGATCAGCCAAAATCTTCACAACTTGATCTCAGAAGTGCTTACAATTTGATCTGGATCAAAGAAGGTGATGAGTGGAAGACCTCCTTTAGCACTACCTCCAGCTATTTTGAATATTGGGTAATGCCGTATGGTCTTTCTTCAGTGCCCAATGTGCTACAATGTCTTATCAATGATGTTCTATGGGACATGCTGGGTAAGTATGCCATCGCATACATCGATGACATCCTAATCTACTCTCCTGATGAGAGGAGTCACCAAGAACACATCAGAGCAGTACTACAATGTCTTCTCGAAAATCACCTCTATGTCAAGGCAGAGAAATGTGAGTTTCATCAGAATTGCATCTCCTTCCTGGGGTACATCATTAGTGCCGAAGGAGTCAGCATGGACTCCTCTAAAGTATCCGCAGTGACCTCTTGGCCTACTCCTACCTCCATCAGGGAACTTCAGTGTTTCCTTGGTTTTGCCAATTTCTACCATTTGGTTCATTAGGAGTTTCAGTAAATCCTCAATAAATCCTTCACCACTGCTCCAATCCTACAGCATCCAGACCCTACAAAACCTTTTACTGTAGAAGTGGACATGTCAGACAATGGAGTAGGGGCAATCCTTTCCTAATGCTTTGGTGAAAAACAAAAGCTCCATTCCCTAGCATTCTTCTCCAAGAAGCTCTCCTCTGCTGAGAAGAATTATGATGTTGGCAACAGAGAACTGCTGGCCATAAAATTGACCCTAGAAGAATGGAGACACTTGCTAGAGGGAGCTATGCACCCTTTCATTATTCTCATTGATCACAAGAATCTTGAGTACCTCAAGTTAGCCAAGAGGCTGAACCCTTGCCAAGCCAGGTGGGCCTTATTCTTCACCAGATTCAATTTCACCATTTCATTTCACCCAGGTTCCAAGAACACTAAGGCAGATGCACTTTCTTGAAGTTTCAGTTCAACACACCAAGAATCCATCAGTCACTCCTTTCTTCCATCTCAATGCTTCATACAGTCCATTACATGGGACCTTGACAGAGAGATAAGACATTCCCAACCATCTACATTACCTGACAACCTATCACCCGGCCTGTTCTATGTGCTAAAACCATTTTAAGGTTGTCTCTTTACTTGGGCTCATTCATCTCCCACCACATTTCATCCACGCAGCCAGCATACACACCTAATGCTTAGACACAAGTATTGGTGGGAAAATATGCTGACTGATTAATCTCTCATTTCTGGACAAGTTTCATGGATAGACTCAGGGTATCAGTTAGCCTCACCTCCAGCTACCACCCCCAGTCAAATGGACAAGTTGAAAGGGCTAACCAAGAAATCGTCTGCTTCCTCAGAATTTTTTGCATGTGCAGTCAGGGGAACTGGGCACATTATCTCCCATGGACCAAGTATGCACAAAATTCTCTGAGACATTCTGCTACACAGCTAACACCATTTCAGTGCACACTCGGCTACCAGCCTCCCTTATTTCTATGGGATGACACTCCTAGCCAAATCCAGTTAGTAGAGGATTGGGTCACATGCAGCCAAAGCATATGAGAGGAGGTTCACCAATGTCTAGAAATGGTCAATACTATTTCACCACTGCATAAAGAATATGCAGACAAACACCGAGGAGACAACCTGAACTTTTCTCCTGGTGACCGTGTGGGTGTCCATGAAGGACCTCAGACAAGCCAACACTTGCAAAAAACTCCAGCCACAACATTGGGCCTTTTTAAAATCCTACGTCGTATCAATTAAGTCTCCTACTGGTTAGAACTCCCCCCTCACAGCAGACGATTTCCCATGTTCCATGTCTCCAACCTGAAAACTGCCATTCCAGGTCCTCTTGCTGAAAACACACCAGTGCTTGAACATCCGGAACACCTTGTAGAAAGTGAGCCTGTCTACCAGGTAAACAAGACCCTCGACTTGAGACACAGAAGAAGACAAATCGAATACCTGGTAGATTGGGAGGGGTATGGTCCCTGCCAAGGACATTCTGGACCCTCTCCTCAGGCAAGAGTTCCATGCCCAAAATCCCCACAAGCCCACATCATGAGGTAGAGGCCGTCCTCATAAGAATATAGCTCCCAGAGTGGGCTCATTGGGTTGTGTTCTGTCAATAACTCTGCTGAAAACACACAAACTACAAACATGGACACTCAGAACTACAATCCCCAAGAACCACAGCACCCTCTGTCACCTGAGTACTAATTACAGCTGTCACGCATTCCCTAATCAGCACTTGACCTACTTAAGTCATGCTCACACAACATCCCAGTGTGAAGTATCATCCTGTTTACCCAGTATATACCGAGCCTTGTATTCTCCTGTTTGTCTCTGTTTTCTGACTTTTGCTTGTGCTATTCTACTACAATTCCTATCTTGCCTATTTTACGTTGTTTGCTGATCGCCCAACCTATGCTTGTTTCCTGTCTTCGTTTCTGTTTTGGCTTTATAAACCGTTTGCTTCCCTAAACTCCTCTGCGCATACATCAGCAAGTGCCTGCATTCTGACAGTGTCAAATTTAAGTGTATATGTGTACTAGAAGTATATTAAATAACAAACAAGTGTCCCAATACTTATTTCCCCTCACTGTTGTGACAGTCTATTGTTTTATTAGAGGATGGATGTTAGCTTTGTCACAGCAATATGTGTAGACACAATCAGCTAGCGGGGAGTTTCCCAAAAGCCTCTTAAATCTACAAGCGTCTTCACTAGGAGAGAGAGCATTTTTTTTGTGCCATTTGCTCTACCATTTAACAATGATCTTTGTACTGCGATTGATTTTGGGAAACTTGGCACAGATCATCTGTTCTCATGTGCATTTAAGGTCTGCCACAATCCCTATAACCCATCTGGTTAGCTAGTTTATTTATATACGTAGTTTTAATTATGCTGACATGGTATTTCCTTGCCTTGTGCTGCATTTTTATTATTTTTTAATTATAAATCTTAACAATTATAGCCTTTATGGGGTCTTTATACATATTAGTTTTGCATTTGTTTCCAAAATATAGTTTCATTAGAACAATTCAGTACAGTACAATAACTATGCAGGTTTGTATGTGTAACATCACAGAAAATACTATGCTACTTCTATCTGTCTTGAGTAGTTCTGTTTGATCTTTGCTGCCACCTCTAGATTCAGAGAAGATAAAGCATCAAGGTTTGAAGCTCAAGTGTGAATCCAACTATAGGTTTTGGGTGCTTTTAGATTTTTATGTGATTTTTGGTCCTTTTTACAGTTTCTTAAACTGTTTTTCTAGTCAGTGTATTCTCCAGTGCATCTCGTCATTATATTTCACAATGCATAAAATTCTTCATTTCAAGGCCTGATTTAAGAGATGTCACAAATGACAGCATATGCTACCTTGTTTTCAGCAGATACAGTAGGTTCCATACTTTTGTTGCTTCACAATGTCTGGTATCTTAAAACTGGACTTGTTTAGGCCAGTTTTCAGTGGTAATATTCAGCTACAAATGGAATACATGTGAAAAGTTTCCATTTTTACAGACTGATGCCTCATGATTATTCAGATCATTTTGGCAGAGTGATTCCAGGAGGTGAATTATTCATCCACTGTACAATAGCAGCTTGTGGAAAACAAATTAAACCAATTACAAAATTTAAATGAATTCAACAGCCACAGAGCATTATTGTATTGTGTCCAGACTGAAACATTTTGCATCAAACTTTCTTGTTAAGACTATCAAGGAAATGCAAATATTTATATACGTAACTCCAACTTCACTGCTTTGAAATGTTTGTATATGTGTGTTATGTATACATATGTTTGTACATATGTATACATAACTTCAACTTCACTGCTTTGAAATGTTAGGTTAGACAACAAATAAAAAAAAACAAATTATGAAGGATTTGCAAATAAAATAAAAAATCAAGGATTATTTATAAAATAAAATAAAAAAATCAAGGATTTGCAGTCATTACTGTTGAACTGAAACCACGATGAGTAATGTAGTAATGAGTTTTCTTTCTTATTGTAGAGACCCTGATGTCGGTGGAGCACAGAAGCATAGCAGGTGGTTGTTTTGCGTCTTAATTATTATCTTTATTGTTGTTTTTCACCACACAACTCGAACTCTCTCTCACACTCACACACACAGGCTACTATCAAGCCCTCAGTGCCAACCTCCCCTTCTCACTTTCCTTTTATAGGTCGGGATCACTGGAGGAGACATACAAACACACGTTAATTGACAACAGGTGTAGCAATACGACCACTCACCTTCCTTGACTCCGGCCTCCACTCACACACTGATGCTCGGCCATGCCCCCACTGCCACATCCCCCCCCCTTTGATGGGACAGGAAGCCTGCCACCACCATCTGCGCGCCCAGCTTGTGGACCACCTCAAATTTAAATGGCTGGAGGGCAAGATACCAATGGGTGATCCACGCGTTGGCATCCTTCATGCAGTGGAGCCACTGGAAGGGCATGTGGTCTGAACAGAGGGTGAAAGGGTGTCCCAGTAGGTAGTATTGGAGGACAAGTACCACCCACTTGATGGCTAGGCACTCTTTCTCTATCGTGCTGTACCTGCCTTCCCACATTGACAGCTTCCGGCTAAGGTACAGCACAGGATGCTCCTCCCCCTCCACCTTCTGGAACAGAATGGCCCCCAGCCCTCTGTCCAATACATCTGCCTATAAAATAAAGGGGAGAGAAAAGAAAGGGGAGTGTAACAATGTGCCCCCCACACAGCGCAGCCTTTACCCTAGAGAAAGCCTGTTGGCATTGTTCCGTCCACTGAACTGGATCTGGTGCTCCCTTTTTAGCAAAATCATTCAACAGAAAAGAAAGTGGAGTGTAACAATGGCCCCCCACACAGTGCAGCCTTTACCCTAGAGAAAGCCTGTTGGCATTGCTCCGTCCACTGAACCGGATCTGGTGCTCCCTTTTTAGCAAAATCATTCAACAGGCTGGTGACGTCCAAATAATTAGGTATGAACCTACAATAGTAGCCAGCCAGCCCCAGGAACTGTCTCACCTCCTTTTTGGTCTTGGGCCTCAAGCAGGCTACAATTGCTGCCATCTTATTAATTTGGGGATGCACCTGCCCATGGCCTAAGTGGAAACCCAGATATCATTTCACCTGACCAGTTGCACACTTCTTTGTGTTGGCTGTGAGACCCACCCACCTCAGCAACTTTAGGATGGCCCTAAGGTGTTTGAGGTGCCATGGCCAGTCATTGCTGTAGATTATATAATCGAGATATGTAGCTGCATAGATGGTGTGGGGGCAGATGACCCTATCCATAAGCTGCTGGAACGTAGCGGGTGCCCCAAACAATCCAAAAGGAAGTGTGACGAACTGGTGTAAGCCAAATGGTGTGGAAAAGGTCATTTTCTCTCAGGATAGGAGTCAAGGGGATCTGCCAATATCTCTTTGTTAAATCCAGTGTTGAATAAAAATGAGCAGTGCCTAATCGATCGAACAGCTAGTCAATGTGAGGCATTGGGTATGCATCAAATTTAGACACTGTGTTGACTTTCCTGTAGTCCACACAGAACTGGACCGACCCATCAGTCTTGGGGACCAGGACCACTGGGCTGCCCCAGTCACTGTGGGACTCCTTGATTATGCCCATTTCAAGCATGGCCTCGAGTTCATCCCGGACCACCTTTTTTATTTTTTTTTGTGTTCGGGCAGGTGGTAAGGGCGGTTGCACACTACCACCCCCATGGGTGTCTCAATGTGGTGTTCTATGAGGTGGGTGTGGCCAGGAAGGGGCAAAAACACTTTGGAAAATTCTTTCTGCAACTTGGCTACCTCCATGAATTGGGCTAGGGAGCGGTGGTCTCCACAGGGGACCGCAGTGGTGGGTGATGTCAATTTTCTTTTTTGAACCTCTGGCCCCAGCTCCGCCTTCTCTGGGTTTACTGACACCAACGCTATGGGGACCTCCTTGTTCCAACATTTTAATAGATTGAGGTGGTAAATTTGCAATACCCCACCCCTGTCCATTTGCCTCACCTCATAGTCGATGTCCCTGACTCACCATGTGACCTCGAAGGGCCCTTGCCACTTGGCGATTAAATTTGGAGCTTGACGTAGGCAATAATATGAGTACTTTGTCTCCTGGTGTGAACTCCCTAAGGTGCATGCCCCTGTTGTACAGTCAAACTTGATGTTCTTGTGCCTGCTGCAAATTCTCCTGGGTTAAGTGCGTGAGTGTTTGGAGTTGGCATGCAGGTCAAGAACGTATTGAATTTCCTTCTTACTAGATGATGGTCCCTCCTCCCAATTTATATGTAGCATGTCCAAACTGCCACGTGGCTTACGCCCATATAATAATTAAAATGGTGAAAAACCTGTGGAGGCTTGCGAGACCTCTCGTACTGCAAATCAGTCAAGTTTATTTGTATAGTGCTTTTAACAATAAACATTGTCACAAAGCAGCTTTACAGAATTTGAATGACTTAAAATATGAGCTAATTTTATTCCTAATCTATCTCCAACAAGCACGCCTGTGGCGACAGTAGCAAGGAAAACCTCCCTCAGATGACATGGGGAAGAAACCTTGAGAGGAACCCGACTCAAAAGGGAACCCATCCCCGTCCAGGCAACAACAGACAACATGACTATAACATTAACAGTCCTAACAAAGTCAGCTTCGTTGATGCTACAAACCCCCCACCAACAGAAACCCGAGTGCAAAACCATTTACGACAACCACTGCAAGAGTCCAGAGTGTCCTCCAGGCGTGACCCCCGACTGTCCACATGGGGCTGCCCTCCACAGGAGCAATCTGATGAGACTCCATCCAGACACAGGGCACCAGGATGGATCAGGCAGGTTTGAGAAGCAGAAGAGGTCAGCATCTCGATCCCAGGACCGACATGTAACTCAGAGGGACAGATTGTGGGGGAGAGAGAGAGAGCGAGAGAGAGGAAATAAAAAAACACAGGTTGTTAGATATATTGCACTGAGTACAAGCAGGAACTCCGGCAACTAATACATAGGTCTTGTCTAATTGTAAACCATAAAGACTAATTAGAATAGAATGCCTTTATTGTCGCTACACAAATGTACAGCGAAATTTATTTCATCATAGGAGAGCAAAGCCGCTGCATACATGTGCGCCACTACTCTTGGGCACTTCAGCCCAAGGCCATCCCATGTTAACTTAACTGCATGTCTTTGGGCTGTGGGAGAAACCGGAGCACCCGGAGGAAACCCACACAGACAGAACATGCAAACTCCATCCAGAAAGGTCCCCGTCAGCTGCTGGGCTCGAACCCAGAACCTTCTTGTTGTGAGGTGACAGTGCTAACCACTTACACCACCAGGCCGCCATGTAACCATAAAGACTTAAAAAAAAATTTTTTTTTTAAATTCAGTTTGATGCAGTTCTGTTAGTTTAAGTTTCATACAATCTAAGTATGCCAATCTTACCAGTAGCACCTTTTTAATGAGAGTGTACAAATCAATGTGCTCAAGCTAGCCAGTTAGCCAACATGCTGTAAAGCGAATGTGGCCTGTTCAGGATCTATTTCCACTTGTGGAGCAAAAATAAACAGAACATTTGGCCATATCGTGTCTGAAAGCTCGTTTTTGGACAGAGTGTATGCAGGTTGCAGGAGTTTAAACATTACAGATGCAAGATCTGCTAATTCACAACCTGGCAAACTGCGAGAGCACAGGTGTAAAGGTAACTTTTTTTTCAAAAAATTAAACTTTGTGATAATTTTGAGTCAGTGGGTTTGATAAGGTGCATTTATTAATTAAAACAATGTGTGTACTTGCTGTGTCAGGAGCCATAGTGGTCACGTGCACTAACTCAGATCGTGGGAGCGCCTCCTGCGCAAAAGAAAGGTGAAAAATCTATTCCATTGTTCTCCCTGAGCATTCCTTCTGATCCTCTCAACACAGAGCATCAACAAAATATTAGCTCTCCAAAATTCAGTATGGCTTGACGTCAATTTGTCTCCAAACATTTATCGAACATTTATTTATATTGAGAAATTATGTTGCAATATTTATCATTAGTATAATTACATAAGTGAATATCATAATTCTAGCGCGCTCATTGGTCGAATTTCGCGCTGTAAGGAGTGAAATTCACCTATAGGTGAATATAACATTTGTCACATGATCCTTGTCTATGCGCACGCATTTCTTGTGTGCGACTTGCAT
>JAODXR010000012.1:26015831-26026822 GCA_028877395.1 Cathorops festae
ATTCTTTTATTTTGACTTCAATTTAGATTCTGTGAAGTCAAATATTTTAGATGTGACAGAGGGACATCACATTTTTTAATTTGAGCAGGGCTACATTTTTTACAGTGTATGAGAGACAGTCAGAAGAAACAAGGCTTGGTATGAACTGAGCAGGCAGAACGATACTTCACACTGGAGTGTTTACTAGGGGAGCTTAAATAGGGGAACTGGTAATTGAGGAAATGAGAGGCAGCTGACTTTCAGTAGGTGGGAGACAGAGGGCGCTGTGTGTCTTGGGAGCTATAGTTGAGAGTGTACATGTTTGTAGTTTGTTCTCTCTCAGTGGATTTACTGACAGGACCCTGCTCTCCCTCAAGTTCAAGTGTGGGGTACTCCTGGGCCTGTGTGTTGCTGGCAAGGGGTCCTGGGATAGCAGGCTTTAGGTGTGCTACATCAAAGATGGGAGATATTCAGCTGTGTGGTGGAAGTTCAAGATGATATGATACTTCATTAATGTGACATATCACCTTGAATGGTCTGATGTAACATGGCTGAAGTTTTCTACAGTTGTTCGGTTCTTGCAGGTTCTTTGTGGCTACCCAAAGTCTGTCGCCAGTGGAAAAGTTCGGAGTTTCTCCTTTATGCTTATCCACATACTCCTTGTATTTGGCGCAGAATGTTTCAAGATGCTAATGAACCTCTTCCCAGACAGCTTGACTGCATCTGAACCAGTTGTCAACCACTTGTACCTGGCCAGGAGTATCGTCCCAGGGGAACAAGGGTGGTTGGTAACTGAGTGTGCACTGAAATGGTGTTAACTGGGTGTCTGAGGGTTTGAGTGAGTTTTGTGCATACTCGGCCCAAGGTTGGAAATGTGCCCAGTCCCCCTGGTTACACATGCAGTAGATTCTTAGGAAACAACTGATTTCTTGATTTGCTCTCTCTACTTAGCCGTTAGACTGGGGATGATAGCTTGACATGAGATTTACAGATACTCCCAACCTTTCCATGTAGCTTGTCCAGAAACATGAAACGAACTGAGAGCACCAGTCACTGACTATATCCTTGGGGATGCCATAGTATCTGAAGACTTGTCGAAGCAGCAGTTCTGCGGTTTGAGTGGCTGTGGGGATGCCTGGCAACGGGATGAGTTTACAGTAAGTGCTTTTGAAAATCTGTCAGTGGTTACCATTATGGTGGTGTTTCCTTGAGAGGGAGGGAGGTGCGTGATAAAGTCAATAACTAAGTGTGATCAGGGTCTCTGGGGAATCAGGAGAGGACATAATTTGCTGGTGGGGGGAGGGGGGAGTTCTTGGGACTTTAGCTTGGGCATATTCAGAACATGAAGTGATAAACTGGTTGATTTTTGTGAGCATGTTCTCCCAACAGTACTTATTTTTTTTTAGCATTTTGTACATGCATTGACTGCCCAGATGTCCAGTGGCGGGAGATGCATGTGCCCAGGTGATGAATCTGCTGCAAAGGTGCTTGAGTATGTAGAGAAGGCCAGGTGGGAGATGAATAGGATGGTTTTGCTGCTGTGACTTTATTTATTTGTCCAGTTCCCAAGTGATGGATTGTACAAAGCACTGTGGAGGAAGGATATGGTGAGGAACTGAGTCATGGAGGGATGGACCAAAAGCCCTGGACAGAGCGTCTGCTTTAGTGTTCTTGGAACCTGGATGGAATGAAATTGTGAAGTCGAACTGGGTGAAGAACAATGCCCACCTGGCCTGATGTGGGTTTGATCTCTTGGCTTTCTTGAGATACTTTAAATTCTTGTGATCTGTGAGGATTGTGAAGGGATGAGTAGCCCCCTCTAACCAGTGCTGCCACTCCTCAAGGGCTAGTTTGATGGCAAGAAGTTCTCTGTTCCCCATGTCATAATTCCCTTCTGCTGAGGATAATTTATTTGAAAAGAAAGCTAGTGGGTGTAGCTTGCGTTTCTCCCAAAAGTGAGGGGAAAGAATGGCCCAACTCCAGTATCAGATGCATCGACTATGATGATGAATGCTTTAGTAGGGTCAGGATGCTGGAGTATGGAAGCCAAAGTGAATGTGAGCTTGAGCTGATTGAAGGGTCCCTCTGCAGCTGAGTTCCACTGTAGACATTTGGGTCCTTTCTTCAGTAACACTGTTAGAGGGGCCATTATGGTGCTAAATCCCCAAATGAACCAGCAGTAGAAGTTAGCAAAGCCCAAGACTTGCTGAAGGTCCTTTACAGACTTGGGTGTTGGCCAGGAGGTAATGGCTGATACTTTAATTGAGTCCATGCTTGCTCCTTCTGTGCTGATAATATAGCCAAGGAAGGAGATCTTACTTTGATGAAACTCACATTTCTTGGCCTTTACATAGAGGTGGTTCTCCAGTAAACATTTGAGAACTGCTTGGACGTGTTCCTGGTGACTCTTGATATCTGAGGAATATATCAGAATATCATCAATGTAAGCAATGGCATATTTGCCCAGCATGTCCATTAGTACATCACTGATAAGGCACTGGATCATGCTGGCTGCCAAAGAAAGACCATAAGGCATTAAGTGTCCCGCGGTCATGCTGAAAGCGGTCTTCCATTCATCCCCCTTTTTGATCCTGATCAGGTTATAAGCACTGCGACGATCAAGCTTCGAGAATATCTTTGCGGATCTGAGTTGTTCAAGCTCTGCAGGGACCAAGGGAAGGGGATAGGGATACTTAACAGTGACCTGGTTAAGACCTCTATAATCAGTGCAAGGACTTAATCCACCTTCTTGTTTCTCCACAAAAAAGAAACCAGCAGAAGCAGGAGACTTGGAAGGGTGGGCATATCCCTGTTTAAGCACCTCATATACTCCTCCATAGCAACATGTTCCTTTGAGGATAGAGGGTAAATATGACCATGTGGTGGTGACATACCTGGTAGTAGGTCAATCGTGCAGTCATATGGCCAGTGTGGTGGTAGCCTGCAGGCCTTCCCCTTACCTGAGGACAAGAAAGACAGCCCTGGAAGCACGTGGGGGACCACTGCAGAATTTCTTTACTTTGCCAAGAGATCAATGGATCGTGCAGCTGCAGCCAGGGATATCCAATGATAATGTCATGATTAACAGTTGTGGTGATGTACAGATAAATTAATTATTTGTGCAATGCTCCTACTTGAATCTGAATGGGATGGATAAAAGTGGTGATGAGCCTGTTGCCTATGGGTCCTCCATCGATGGTTCGAATGCTGAGTGCACTGTTCAGAGGGGTCATAGGCGGGTTGAGCTTCTGTATGATGGTGCTGCTGATAAAGGTCCCCTCTGCCCTTGAATCAATAAAAGCAGATAGGATATGTGTGGAGGATGCCACCTTGAGTAAAACTGTAATCTTAAAGGATTTAGAGCTGAATTTTCTCACCAGACTCATAGATCTGACAGGAATTTCTACTGGAGCCACTTGGGCTGGAGGGATTGGACAGTGCCGGATGTTATGCTCGATGCTCCTGCAGTAGAAGCATAAACCCTCTTTACACTATCGAGCATGCTCAGCACGGGTTAACCTGGTATGGGATACCTCCATGGGCAAGCTGTCTTCAGATGGCTGAACAGACCTGGCTCGATGCTCTCGCAGTAGAAGCATAAACCCTCTTTATGCCATCGAGCACGCTCAGCACGGGTTAATCTGGTATGGGGTACCTCCAATGCCAAGCTGTCTTCAGATGGCTGAACAGACCTGGCACCCTCGTGGATGGAGGGTTGGTGTCTTGACAGTTGGTTGAGACAAATAGCTAGGTCAATGAGGGAGTCCAGAGTAAGGTTCTCATCTCTACAGGCCAGTTCACTGATGATCTCAGGGCACAGACCTTGGAGAAAAAACACTTTAAGCACTGGATCATTCCATCCACTGGCTGCCACTAATATCCTGAAATACAGGGCATATTCAGCAATGCTTCAAGGTCCTTGAAAGCTGGCGAGTAGACTCTCTATCACTTCAATCCCTTCAGGTTCATGATCAAAACCCATTTTGAATAAGGAGAGGAACTGCTCATATGAAGCGGTTTGTTCTCCGCCCTTGTTCCAAACAGCAGTAGCCCAGTGGAGCACTTTACCAGTGAGAAAGGATAAAAACTTTGCGATCTTGTGCTCATCAGATAGATTAGGCATGGTGTCAAAATACATAGAACATTGAAGTAAAAAACCTTTACATGTGACAGTGTCTCCAGCTAACTACTCTGGTGCAGGGAGTTGTAACGCAAGGCTAGGCAGAGACTTGGGAGTGCTAGGAGGGCCTGCGACATCACAGTTGCAAGTTGTGTCAACTGAGTATTGAGGTCGGTGAGCATCTGCTAATGTTCTCCTAGCAAACACCCCTGTGCATTGAGAGCAGTCTGTTTCAAATCCTCCACTACATCCATAGTGCAGCGAAGTATCCTGTTAGAATGCAGGCACTTACAGATGTATGCACAGAGGAGAGTGGGATGCAGACTGACAATGAAGCTAAAGCAAGAGACAGGAATCAGAGTCGGTAAATAAACAAGGGTCAGGCAATTGGCAAACAACACAGGGTAGATAAGGCAAGAGCATAAATGTGAGAGAGATAGCAAAAGGGTCAGAATATATGAGAGACAGTCAGAAGAAACAAGGCTTGGTATGAACTGGGCAGGCAGAATGATACTTCGCACTGGAGTGTTTGTTGGGGGAGCTTAAATAGGGGAACCGATAATTGAGGAAATGAGAGGCAACTGACTTTCAGTAAGTAGGAGATGGAGGGGGCTGTGTGTCTTGGGAGCTGTAGTTCAGTGTGTCCGTGTTTGTAGTTTGTTCCTTCTCAGCAGGTTACTGACAGAATGAAGACTTTTCTCCTTTTAAATAGATTGAATGACTGATTACAAGATTGACGACACCTGTGTTGCTAATTAAGGCTAAAACATTATTTTGAAATATCACTATAGTCCAATTATTTATAATCTTTTCTATGGATACCAACAAATTTGCCCAGGCCATTTTAGAATATCTTTCTAAAATAAAAAAAATAATTTCTTTTCACACTTTTTTTTTTTTCGCTTTACTCTGACATACCAAAGACATGCAAGTATACTTGAGAAAATTGCTTTTAATTTCATAACTTTTCAGGAGGAATAAAGCTAGGCTTGGGCAGTATGGTGAAAATATTGTGTACCGTGGTACAACAACATACCGGCGATATATTTTTAATACTGTCAAAAACAAATATATTTGTATTTTTATCCAACTTACTCAGTGACTGTAATGTCATTTTATTATAGTACAACCGTCTCTGGTACAGTGCGTGCACACCACTAGATGGCAGTTTGCGGGTCAACAGCAAAGATTCTAGAATCTTTGGTCAACAGGCAACAGCGACAGTTGGCCCAGTCAGTGCGTGAGGATGGCAACTGCAAATTATGGCTGTGTGGAATTAGTCAAAAAGGCCAGTGCCTCAGCCATTGTCTGGGAGCATTTTGGTTTTCTGCCGAATGATAAAGGTGAGCCGGCAAATCCCACCGAAGCTATATGTGCTATATGTTATAAGAAAGTCTGTGCTAGAGACGGCAACATGTTGAATTTGCATGCTCACCTCAAAATATACCATCCTGCAACATACCAGACAGCGAAGTCAACTCTGAAGCAGATCAACCAACCGACAATAGCTGAATCTTTTGCGAAGGCAACAAAGTACAAAAAGGACAGTCTGAGGTGGAAGGACTGCACTAATTTGATTAGCAAATACATAGCAGAAGGCATGTTGTCCTTTCACACAATAGATAAAAAGTCTTTTCGTCAGATGGTGAAAACGTTAGACCCTCAATATGAGTTGCCTGGAAGAAAATACTTTTCCCAAACCGCAATACCAGACCTCTACAGACAAGTGCATGAGGAAGTAAAAGTGTCAGTGTTGGGAGCAAGTCACTAAGCATTAACAACCAATATGTGGTCCTCAAGAGACATGACCCCTTACATGTCATTGACGTGTCACTCCATCTCAGCAAACTGGGAGCTAGAATCAAAATGCCTCAAAACTAGCTTCTTCCCCAAAAAGCACACAGCAGACAATTTGAGAGGTGCTACCGAAGAGGCACTCGAAGAGTGGGGTCTATCAGTTGAAAAACTGTGAGCAATTATGACAGATAATGGGGCCAATGTTGTAGCTGTGGTAAGGCTGCTGAATTGGCCATGGCTCAACTGCTTCGGCCATAATCTCAATCTTGCCGTAACAAATGCACTGGCAGACCAGAAGAAAAAGACTGACAGGGCCATAGGAGTATACTGTTCCATCGTATCCGCTTTCTCACACAGCTATCAGCGACAGCGGGGGTTGAAAAAGAAGCAACAAGAGCTAGGACTGCCGGAGCATAGTTTAATAATGGTAAGTAGCCTAGCCTACTAGCAAATACTGTAATGAAGGGTCTATATGCTAATAATCATTGTTATAATTAGGCTACGCAAACCCATTATGGCCATCTAACACATCTGTTGTCTAACATCTGTTTCCATAGGATTGCCCAACATGCTGGGGATCCAAACAGATGATCGATAGGATCATCGAGCAAGCCCGGCCTATTTGTCAAGTTCTGACGGAAGATAGAAAGACCACAGTTTCCTTAACGTGGCAGGACCTCGATGTACTGACTGCTTTAAATGATGGGCTAAAACCGGTGAGCAGCTTCACAGATGTGCTGTCGGGTGACTCCTATGTAACCAGCTCATCCATCCTCCCAATACTGTTGCTGTTAAAGGAGGACTTTCTGGCACCATCTGAGACTGACGTCCAGTTAACAACCGATCTGAAGGCCACGATGTTGGTCAAGCTCCAACAAGCTCTAAATATGCCAGTGCAAGCATTGAGTTTCTCCTCAGAAAGGCTATGTTTGTATATCCACGTTATCGTGGAAAATATGACGACGAAGTGGATGAGGCAAAAAGGGAAATAGAAACAGAAATGATAACAATGGCCAGGGAAACAGATGGTAGGCCTAGTAGCAAGGGAGAGAGCATGCAACAGAAGGAGCAGCAGCAGCCGGCAAAGAAGAAGCCAACTTTGGCCAGTCTCCTTGCAAGAACGCCTGCAAGAAAAACGACCACACATGCGGAGCGTGCACAGGCAGAACTGTCAGTATATGTGCAAGAGGACACAATCCATGCTGAAGAAAACCCGCTTGAATGGTGGAAACTGAATGAAACATGTTTGCCAATGATGTCAAAAGTTGCCTGCAAATACCTCTGCATATGCGCAACAAATGCTGCATCTGAGCACGTATTCAGTACAGCAGGAAATACGGTCACACCACAGCATTGCCAACTGAAGCCAGATAAAGTAAATATGCTGGTGTTCTTGGTAAATAATGTTTGATAGAAATTAAGAATTGCTTGTGGCCTACCACTACCAGAAATGTAAATTTAAGTTAGCAAATTATTTTCATTTAGGCTATTGGGAGCATGGGGCCCCATGTATGTTCATGTTTGCTGTTTCTGCCTTGGATTGGCTATTGCACTGAATTGCATTATGTTTCAAGTTCTCTCCAATCACTCAGCTAAGGATGCTAACCCGTTTGCTTTGCATAAAGAGGATTTTAGTGCATTCCTAATTTTCTTCTAAATGGGCACAGCCTACTAGCAGCCCGAAATAGCTTTATTTCATTACTTGTGTAGCCTATTTGCCTGTTTGAGTGGAAAAAAGCTACCTGTTATTGCTTGAATTAGGCAAATTATTTTCTTTTGATTTACAAAAGATGTGATTTGAACTCACATGCAATGTTTTGTTTTCTGCTGGCTTTGTTGGTGTTTGCACTTCTTATTTTTATTGTGTGTTTTTATTTCCAACATTAATATAGGCCTACTTGATTGCTTGGCACCGAGTTCAAAAACATGTCATCCTGGCAGTTTAAATAAATGTCTTTAAACATTTCAACTGTTTGTTTTATCATGTCAAATACAGAAGCTCTAAAACAGAATAGATAACAAAAAATAGAATAACAAAGAAACATAAATTACTATAGAATGTGAAAAAGATATGAAATAAAGCCTACAATAGTACATATAAAAAAACCACGCACACAAAAAACGTAAATACTGGCATACCGGGTATGAAAAAATGGATATCGCCCAAGCCTAGTGCCATCTATCATATTTACGATTTTATGGGCATCTTGGCTGGTATGGGCTCCAGCCTCAATGAGGCTATCTTATCAGTGAAGCGATGGCTTAAGTACTGTCACATTGATGCAAAGCATGATTCATTTGCTCATTACAAAATCTGTTATGAGTTTCGATAAATTATTTATTGGTAGCTGTAACATCCGCAGCTCGACAACTTCTGTATTAGCATAAAGATTATGAAGCCTAGGGCCTGTGATATTAATGTGGTCTCACACCTAATTTGTTGACTACTGTACCTAGGTAAAGCATCTGTGTTGTGTTGTGCCTGCAAAATTAGATGGAAAGTGTTTTTCTTCCAGTATTCAAATTATTAGGTGGTTGTCTTTATGCTGTTCTTTTCCCCCTTGAAATATAAATTAATAAGTCATTTAAACTATAGTGACCCTGATCAGAATAACACATTTATGAATAAATGATACCTGATGTTCATTTACTGTACAATAGACTTTTATGAACTATCTTTTCTTCCCAGGCCTCATCATACTCAATGCCTGGTATGGAAAGTTTGTGACGGACAACAGTAGAAAGCATGAAAGAGCCAGAGTCATTGATGTGACTGTACCTCTACAATGCCTCGTGAAAGACTCCAAACTCATTCTCACAGAGGCCTCAAAGGTAACACACGTCAAGTAGTTATTTAAATAAATAAAATCAGAACATCCTTAATATGTAAGGAATAAAACATGATGGCATGATGGTCTAGGAAAATAATCAACAGGGTAGTTTGTGCTGAAAGGTTTTATTCAGCTTATGCCACAGAATTTTGCCAACACTAATGTTGTACCCCGCCTTTCGCCCGTAGTCAGCTGGGATAGGCTCCAGCTTGCCTGCAACCCTGTAGGACAGGATAAAGCGGCTACAGATAATGAGATGAGATGTTCACTTCTCATGTCGGACAAACGGCATGTTTAAGCCACTTTTTTTTTTTAAATGTCCGTCATGTCAAAATAATAATAATAATAATAATAATAATAATAATAATAATAATAATAAACAGCTCACCGTTCTCTGTAAAAGCAGCTCTCTCTTCCGCTCCTTCTGACCGACTGACTGTCAGATCTGTTCCGCGAAACATTCTGATCCACTCGGCTTTGTGTGTCAATTGTGACGTCATACCTTTTGCGTCATGAAGATGTGTGTGCTTGCGCGCTCGCGCGTTATACTGATCCTGCACCACTTCCGATACATATACAGTTTACTCATACAGGCCAAGTCAAAAGTTAGTGCACCCCAAACTTCTCATTCATAGTTTTTTTTTCAGTATTTTGACTTCTACACTGTAGAACAATACTGAAGACATCAACACCATGAAATAACATATGGAATTAAGTGGTAAACAAAAAAAAAGTGTGAATTTTTATTTTATTTTAGGGGTGGCACGGTAGTTGGCACTCAGTAACGGCGCTCTGCGCACGCCCACCACGCGTAGGGCGCCAAGTGCCTGCGGGGGAACCAACAATCTGGGTCGTCAAAAATCATCACAATGTGCTACTAGTAACGATATATATATATAAAATGGGTCTAAAGCATGTTAATATGCAAAAGCAATACAAAAGTAAAATAGACCAAATTGGTCGAGAAAAAAGGTTGCTCTCCTCCTGCGCGGCCCTCTTCCGGACACCTGAGGAGACATGGCCTCGAAAAGGCATCAAGAGTCGGAGGCGGGAAAAAGAAAAAAGAAGAGACAGCGAGATGATGCTGTAGCAGCCACGGTCTAACCAGGGGCGGATTTGGGGGCGTGGTCAAGCGTCGGCTTATGACAGAAAGGCGGAGTCAGGGAAGGTAAGCGGCAGATTCACGCCACCTGTTGACAATTAACGTGTGTTTGGGTGCCTTCCCAGTGCGCGCGCTCTGTTTAAGGAGAGCGCGCTCAACAACCAGACACTGGCGCGCGCGCAAGAGAGAGAGAAAGAAAGATGACTGAAAAGTGTCTTTTTTTCTCTCTCACACACACGCGCCAGTGTGTGTTTGTGGAGCGCGCTCTCCTCTGCTCTGCTCGCTCTCTCCTTAAACAGGGCGCGCGCACTGGGAAGGCACACAAACACACGTTAATTGACAACAGGTGACGCGAATCTGCCGCTTACCTTCCCTGTGTCTTTATTCAAAGAAAACCGAACATAACTAGGTTTCCTCCCTCACTTCTCAGTCACTGTCTCGGGCTCACACGCTGAGTCTTTTTGGCCAATCAGAACGCTGGATCAACCAAGCTCTCGCAATGTCTCGCGAGACGATCTCAAATCAAAGATGGCTCTGATTTCATGTTTCAGCGCGGCATTTTAAGTCTTTTCCAGTGCTAAATTTTCGTCTCTGTGGTAGGATTTAAGCATCTTCAGTCACAAAATGACCACACTGCAAAAAATGATCTCTTGTTGAGAAAAAATACCTTTAATATGGGTGAATTTATCTATTATTTCTTATTAGAAATTTACTAGAACTCAAATATAAGATTATTTAGATTACTTTGAGGCGCTTTTACTAATTTCAAGCCTTAAATTTCCTTATTCTATTGGCAGATAATTTTGCTCATTTTAAGCATTCAATTCGAGAAAGAAGCAAAATTATCTGCCAATAGAATAAGGAAATTTAAGGCTTGAAATTAGTAAAAGCGCCTCAAAGTAAGCTAAATAATCTTATATTTGAGTTCTAGTAAACTTCTAATAAGAAATAATAGATATTTTCTCTCAACAAGAGATCATTTTTTGCAGTGATATACTTGGTGTAAATTTATATCGGTACAGTACCGGTACTTCATGATCCGGTATTTTTGTACCGAATCGATTTTCACGGTACAGTACCGGTACACAGTACCGGTACGCAGCCCTAGTGTACGGTGTTCCATGTGGGCCATTGAGAGTTGGCTTGCAAGTCTTACAGGCAG
>JAODXR010000012.1:26111318-26122775 GCA_028877395.1 Cathorops festae
GGAACAGAAGGGGAGGGGGAGAGAGAGAGAGAGACAGACAGACAGAGGAGAATGGAGAAGAGGAGACATGCTGTCCTGCCATCGGAACTGCCGCCAAATTGTCCTCTGCCAGCTCGATGGCCTGATCCAGTGACGCCGGGTGATGGCATTGGACCCACTCTGCTGTTCCTTCGGGAAGTCGGGTGATGAATTGTTCCAGTGCCACCAGATTGACGATTCCCTCGGCATCGCGGTTGTCGGCCCTCAGTCACCACTGGCAGGTGTCCCGGAGTTGCTGGCCAAACATGAATGGCTGGCCAACCTCCTCCAGGCACAGAGCACGGAAGAGCTGCCGTTGTTGCTCCGGGGTGTGCCCCACACGCTGGAGGACGGTCCTGTGGAGGTCACCGTAGACCAGCTGGCTGTCGGCAGGGAGCTGTAGCATGGCCAGCTGTGCCTCACCCATTAGCAGGGGGAGGAGGCATGCACTGCTGCACCGTCCAGCCCCACACCTCTGCTGCCTGCTCAAAGAGAGCAAGGAAGGCCTCGGGGTCGTCGTGCAGCCTATCTTCATTAGGGTGAGGTGGGGAGGGTCCGCGGCGGTGGAGGTGGTGGGCCCCGTCAACGCGAGTAGGTGCCAGAATGCCTGGTAATCTTCCTGCTACGCCAGCACCAGGGCCTCGAACCTTTGCTCCTACTCCTTCCGGGCGACCAGTGCCTGATGCTGACTCTGTTGGGCCATGGCGAGGGCATGGATCAGGTCCTTGAAGGGGAGGACTCCATGGGGCTGTTCTCCTCTGCGCTCCATCCTAGGTTTCGGCACCACTATAGGAAGACTTTGTGGTGGGTAGAGCACAGAAGCACGGCAGGCCAGAACTGAGTTCTCTTAAACTCCTTTATTTAAACTTTACAGCTTTTGACATCCAGGACACTCTCCCAATCACACACGCTCGTGCACACACACACACACACACACACACACACACACACGCAGAAGTGTTCTGGTTGGGGAGAGAGCTCTCTTCCTCTGCTCTCCCTCTCCTCTTATAGGGCATGGTCACTGGGGAAGACACACAAACACAGATTAATTCCCGTCAGGTGCAGTGATTCTGCCTCTTACCTTCCCTGACTCTGCCCTCCATTCACAGACCAACGCTCAACCATCCCCCTACTGCCACAAAGCCTAAGGACATATCTTAACGAGGGGTGCCAATAATTGTGGAGGGCACTGTATATGGATGCTGTCACCCCCCACTCTGATGCGTTCATTTAGGTTTGTTGACGGTGGAGTGGCTGGCTGCTTTATGTCTCAGGACTCTCTCATGTCTATATTACCTTCTGGCTTTCCCTTTTAGTTAGTGTGTCATGGTTAGTCTTGCTGGAGTCTCAGTACACAATGTATACTGTTCTTAATCATTAGGTGACAATGGGCATACCTAACAACCTGTGTTTCTCTCTCTCTTGTTCTCTCTCTCTCCCTATGACCCTCCCTGTCTCTCTTTTTCTATCTCTCCCTCTGTCTGTCTCTCGCTGTGAAGTTACATGTCAATCCTGAGTCACCAGTGTTGCTGGCTGGCCTCTGCTAGCTCTTTGGACCTGCCTGATCCATCCTGATGCCCTACTTCTGGCAGGAGTCTCATCACATTCCTCCTGTGGATGATGACCTCGTATGGACAGTCAAAAGATATACTTAGAAGATGGCTCTGGATACTTACAGTTTTGCTATGATGGTTTAGGACTTCAACTGACTTTATAATTTTAGGATTACAGTTGTCATGAACAGTGTTGCTCTCAAGTCTCCATCAATGAACAGTTGATAACTTCAATAAAATAGACTTCATGCTAAAACTATCATGAATTTCCTGACTACACAATTATATTTTGTGACTCTGTAGGAAGCAGTTAGAGAAGCAAGTAATTTATAATCACATTATTATCACCCACATGAGAATGGGTTCCCTTTTGAGTCTGGTTCCTCTCAAGGTTTATTCCTCACATTGTCTGAGGGAGTTTTTCCTTGCCACCATCACATCAGGCTTGCTGTTCAATGATAATTTATTAAGGGTAAAATTAGTTCATATGTTTTAAGTCTTTATTTTTCCATAAAGCTGCTTTGTGATAATGTCTATTGTTAAAAGTGCTATACAAATAAACTGACTTGACTTAACCATTGAGTACTCTCACTTAGTCAAAAGTGTGCCTCAGAGTTTCAGCTCATGACATTCTGAAGGGAAATCCTGGTGGAGAATGCAGGGACAAAGCCCTCCCCACCCTCTATGTCCCTCTGATGCAGAACTGATGCAGATGGCCCTGGGACTACCTCCCCAAATAACACTGCACTGGAATGCCCCCGAGTCTTACTACAGCAGGACTCATCCACAAATAAGTGCTTTGTTAACTTTTTAAACCCCACCCAATTTATCCAAATGATTAGTGGATGGGTGAGATGAGGACTAATTGCCACCTCCACAGTATGCTTTTCACCTGTGAATTGGATAGTGAATGGGCACCAGCAGATACTTGTGAACATCTCCATGTACACACTTCACCTTCACCCAGTGCACATTTCTCAGTGCCCTGCATTGAATCAGGCTTTGATGAACTGCGGTTTGATTCTAGCTCAAGTCTACCAAGGCCTGATGTGTACCCCCTTGAATACTCTGCCACTTGGTACACTTCTGCTCAATCGGGGGAAGCCCAAAGCGCATCAGAAATGCGGATCAGGATCCTCACCTCCTTAAAGAGAGATGGCCTTTTGATTTCATAAAATTGGTGAAATTTAGTTCTCACTGAAATTTGGTCATAGTGATATGTTCTATAATATCTCTCAAAATATCATGCCATTCTGTGGCTGGGAAGTTATTTCATTTGAGGGGGTTCCCTAGCAAATAATGTGCATGAAATTGCATTATTCGTGCAGTCAAGCAGACAGAGGAAGTCCATGTGTGCATACACAGGTTTACCTTGACCATGCACTGAAAATTACATAATCTTGTCACTAAACAAACAGCTGATCACACCAAGGTGCTTGCTGACTGCCGATATTTATTAGTTTCATCCGGCATTTCCTTTCCTTTACAACATGTCTTTTCTTCTCACTTTCCATTACTGTAGTCAGTCTTCCATGTTTCATTCGCACACTCGCGTCCTCCATTTTCCTCTCCTGTTTCAAATTTGCATCCCACAATACCTTGTGTGAATGGGGAAAGCCCACCACATGATGCATGACATAGTATCTTGAATTGGGTCATGTTGAAGCAAGAAAATATAGTAGAGAATTTATGGCAATGTGGCCCTAAATTCATTAATTGTTCTATTAAAAAAAAACAATAAAATTGGAAGTCTGTGATTTGAACTCGGTAGCTTTTGGTCCACTACACAAAAATAATTGGATGTCAGGGAAAATTATTTTTATGACTTACATTTGAAATATCTGAAAAGCAGTATACCTTTTATTGGACACTGATCCAGGAAATTCCTGACTCTCTTGCCACGCCTGTGGACCTACCTGGTCTTGGTGAACATGGATGGTTCTCCCTGTAGAGAGAGGGAGTTGGTGGCTGCATTGGGAGTGGGTTTCGGTGGACTTGACCCACACTTCTGAGGTGCAGGAGAAAGGGAGTGGCAGGAAGATAGAGAGAGACAGAGAAAAGCCAGGAGGGCCTGCTCCGGGAAATGCTGTCAAATGGTCTTCCGCCAGTTGGATCGCTACTCAGTGGCACTGAACCTAGGCTGATATTCTTCTCAGTAGTTGAATGACAAACTGCTCTATTACCACTCACTCAGTCAATGATGTCCTTGGTGTCACACTCCCCAGTCGGTAGCCACTGTCAGCAGGTGTCTCTGATCTGTTTGACAAAGCTGAACAGGCAGTCAATCTCATTGTATGCCAGCACACAGAAGTGTTGATGATGGTGTTCTGGGGTGCAGCCAACCCACTGGAGAATATCTCACTTAAGATCTGGATACTCCAGCAGGTTGGCAGCTGGGAGCTGTTAAGCTGCCAGCTGGGCATCCCCAACAGGAGTAGTAAAAAGTGGACCACCTAGTAAAAGGAGTAGTAAAAGGTTGACCACAAGCATGCTTTGATGATGTGCTCAAATAGCTCCACAAAAGCCTCTGGCTCATCCTGTGGCCCCATCTTGAGCAGCTAAATGGGTGGCTGGGCTGTAGCATCTGCAGGAGTGGCTGTTGGGTACCTGCTAGCTGGACTAGGCTCTGCATCACCTGCCAGTCCTCTGCCTGGGCCTGGAGAAGAGCCAAGAAGCACTGTTCCTGCTCTACTCAAAGCATGACAAGGGCTTGATTTTGAGCTTGGTGGTTGCTGATGAGAGTCTGGAGGATCTCAGTGACTGGTGTGGACTCCATGACAGCACTTTCTCCTTATTCTGTGTTTTGGCAACAGCGTAACACTCTACCAACTGAGGGAATTGAGGAGGACTTGTGCTATTGTGATTTATGTTTACATCTGTCCAAAGGTACATTTAGCTTACACAGCACTGCTTTACTTGCAGTTTCCAGAACCTGAATGAACATTTTTTGACTCTTCATCTGCAATATACACATCATAAATGTTTTGATTAGGCTAGAGCCACACCAGGTGGCATGGTGGTACAGTGGATAGCACTGTCACCTCACTGAAAGAAGATTCTGGGGTCAAACCTCACAGCCAATGGGGGGCCTTTCTCTGTGGAGTTTGCATGTTCTCCCTGTGCCTGGTGGTTTTTTTTTTTTTTTTCAGGTGCTCTGGTTCCCCCCACCATTCAAAGACATGCATTTAGGTTAACTGTGTATGAATGGTTGAGATGAGAAAACTTATATTATAATCTCATAGAAGGCAACAGGAAACCACTACTGTAATTCTTTCTGAGAAATGCTGATGGAAGTCAGAGTGGCCACATCACTGTAGTGACATGCCAAACAGAGAGAGGGGAAGACCTCTCCACTGAACTAGCTTACTGAATGTAGCCCCTTCCAATATGACTGATACTGTACGTACTTAGACATAACTTTTTTCTTTTTTTCCGGTCAGTGTCATTTGTTTTAATAGTGAGACAATCAATGCCAAACCACTCTATCTTTCATGCAGACTTCTAATTCACTGATGTTGTTGATGTTAGTGTCATGGAGAAGAGTATCTCCAGAAGTTGATGGTGGTCATCCTCTCTCAGCGTAACCATGGGTTGGGAGCCAGGTAACTGTGAGATGTGGAGGAGATGATGTGTCCTAGAATGTATGAACAGCAAATTTTAGACACTGTTCCCTGATAACTTCTGAAATTTTGCTCAAGCTGCCATAAAGTATTGTGTTATGAACTTTGACTGTCCAGTTGATGTTGTACACCATTCTTTGCATGCTTATATATGTGCCATCAAGTGATTTTCCTTGTTGTGTTAGTAACCAGGTGGCACAACCATAGAGTAGGATGGTTTCTGTTATAGCATGGAATAGATGTAGCTTGATTGAGTTCGAAAGGTTGCTCTTCCACACGTTCTTTATTTTGTGAAAATATTTCCAAGCTAGTGCTTTCCTCATAGAAATATCTTTTTCTTTGTCACACCAATTTCCAAGATATTTAAAATCTTAGTCATCAGACTCGGTTAATGCTTGTCTGATTTCTTCACCATCATGAGTGTGGAGGGGTTCAACATCTACATTGAAAAACATAACTTTTGTTTTGCTCACATTCAGCTTTAAACCAACTTTTTCACATGCATTCTCAACACTATGCAGTAAGCTACATGCTTGCTCTACTTCATTTCAAGATTCAAGATTGCTTTATTGTCATTGTGTAATATACACAATGAAATTCAGTTCAATTTCACCTTATGAAACGGTCCTCAGTATATACATACATAAAAGAGATTTACATAAAAGGTACAAGATTTACAAACAGGAAGATACAGATATAAGGGTTTACAAATTTACAAGATATGGACAAAATTTACAAACAAGAAAGATATGCAATCTACAGACATTCACATAACGTACACTGAAGGTAATAGATATTTCACTGGTAATAGGTATTGTGGCAATAGATATTGCACAATAGAGGATAATGCACTTGATAATAGATAAATAACCATAAGAATAAATATTGCAAAAGATGTGGGTAGATTGACAGTATTGATTGTGGTGTGTGTGTGTGTGTGTGTGTGTGTGTGTGTGTCTTCAGAGCAGAGTTCAATGTGGTGATAGATTTGACATAGAAGCTGTTTCTTAATATTCTGGTGCATGCTTTGATTTTTCTGTAACGCTTGCCTGAGGGCAGACATTCGAACAGCTGATGGGCAGGGTGGGATGAGTCCTTTAGGATGCAGTGTGTTCTCTGCAGGCAGTGGGACATGTACAGATATGTAATATTGGATCATTTTCCTCAATAAATAAATGACAAAGTATAATATTTTTTGCCTCATTTGTTTAACTGGGTTCTCTTTATGTACTTTTAGGACCTGTGTGAAAATCTGATGATGTTGTAGGTCATATTTATGCAGAAATATAGAAAATTCTAAAAGGTTCACAAACTTTCAAGCACCACTATATACAGTATATGTCCTCATGAGCAGGCAGCTGCTTATTGACGTTTTCTGCCGTCTTTATGACTCTTTGCAATGCCTTTGTATCTGTTGCAGAGCTGTTACCATACCTTATCAAGATGCCGTTTGTGAGGACACTCTCACTGGTACAGTGATAGAAGGACATCAGCAGCTGTTGGGACAGGTTGATTTTCCTGAGAGTTCTCAGGAAATATAGTCTATTTTTTTAATGAGACAGTTTGTGCTGCATGTCCACATCAGGTCTTTTGATATGTGTGAACCCAGGAACCTGAAACTAGAGACTCTCTCCACCTCTTCTCCATTTATGTTCAGTGGCAGATGAACATCCTGATGTCTACTGAAATCAGCTATCAGCTCCTTGGTCTTTTTGGTATTCAGAGCCAATTTGTTAGCACACCAGTCTGTCAGCCTCTGAACATACTCTCTGTAGGCAGACTCATCTCCTCCAGTGATCAGTCCCACCACTGTTGTGTCATCTGCAAACTTTAAGATGGTGTTTGTGCTGTGTGATGGTATGCAGTCATGTGTGTACAGAGAGTACAAGAAAGGGCTCAAAACCCAGCTCTGTGGGGCTCCTGTGCTGAGTGAGAGAGTGGAGGAGCAGTGAGAGCCCATCCTGACTGATTGTGGCCAGTTAAAAAGTCCACTATCCACAGGCAGATATTGTGATGAAGGCCTAGGTCAGACTGAGGAACAGTCTGTTGGGGATGATTGTATTAAATGGAGAGCTGTAATCCACAAAAAAACAATCATGCATATGTTCCTTCTTGTTCCAGATGGTGCAGTACAGTGTGGAGGGCAATGGAGATGGCATTATCCATTGATCTGTTGGTTCTGTATGCAAATTGATGAGGGTCCAGAGTAGGTGGGGAGAGCATCCTTGATATTTGAGTACCAGTCTCTCCATACACTTCATGAGTATAGGCGTCAGAGCTACTGGCCAGTTGTCATTGAGGCAGGTTATTATGGACTGCTTGGGAACTGGCACTGTGGTGGATGTCTTCAGACGGGTGGGGACATTGCACTGTGATAGGGAAATTTGAAGATATTTGTAAATACCTTAGTTAATTCCATAGTACAGTCTGTGAGGACCCATCCTGGGACACAATCTTGGCCAGCTGCTTTCCATATATTTATGTTGCATTGTGTGCATGTGACACCTTCAGACTGTATGATGAGGTAGCTTGTGTCTATGGCTGGAGCAGTGGTTGTGATGGTCCTTGTGCTGTCCCTCTCATGACAACCAAAGAAGTGGCTGAGTTGCTCTGCCAGTGAGGCACTACTGCTACTGGTGGTCATGTTGATGTTGTTTTGAGTTGTGATGTGATTCCTGACGGGAGTCTGAGTTATCATAGTAACCCTCAATCATCCTCCTGTCGGCTGCTTTGGCATCTCTGATACCTCTTCTCAGTTCTGACCTAGCAACACTGTACTGCTGTGTGTCCCTGGCCTTGAAAGACCTGTTGTGGGCCTTTAGCAGCAGTTGGACATTTTTGTGATCCATGGCTTGTCATTGGGGAAGACACGGATTTGTTTTGTGGTAGTCACAGTATCCATGCAGCTTTTTATGTAAAAGAAGACAATGGAAGTGTAGGTGTTAATGTCCTCATCCTCAAATATGATCCAGTCAGTGTGACTGAAGCAGTCCTGAAGCTGCTCAGAAGCTCCACTTGGCCACACTTGTATAATTTTAGTTGTTGGTTTAACTGTGTTGATAATGGGTTGATGTGCCAGAGTTAGGAGCAGGGAGATATATGGTCAGACTGGCCCAGATGTGGAAGAGGAGATGCCTTAAACCCATGCTTAATGTTGCTATAAACATGGTCTCGAGTGTGTTTTCCTCTTGTGGGGCACTGGACATGCTGATGGAATTTTGGGAGGACAGTCTTGAGGTTTGCATGGTTAAAATCACCTGCCTTTACAAACACTCCATTTGGATGTGCATTCTGTTGTTTGTTAATCGCATCTAACAGATAGCCTAATGCAGCTGCAGTGTTAGCATCAGAAGGTATGTATACAGTTGAGATTATGATTGATGTGAATTCCCTCAGTAAATAGAAGGGACAGCACGTAACTATTAACTACTCCAGGTCCAGAGAGCAGTGGGAGTCAGTGAGCTTAGCGTTTGTGCACCAGTTGTTGTGTAAACAAAGTCTGCTTCCTCTGCTCTTACCTTAGTCTAGTGTCCTATCGGCTCGGGTGTAGCGTGGCCTGCTAACTTGATAGCCTCCTCCAGAATCATCAGGTGTAACTATGTCTCCGTAATGATCATACTGTAACACAGCAGTCCTTGATGTTTTTTTTTTCTGCAAGGATATGGAGAGCTCCAGCTCCTTGATTTTGTTGGGAAGTAAGCTTGATTTGAGATGAAAAGACTTGGCAGTGGAGGTCTGTGCGGGGCTCTCGCTAGCCTAGCACATTTGCTGGCTCGGCAGCCTCACTTTTGTTTCCGCTCTCTGTGCCATCTTTGTCACTTCCCAGCTGGGATGGTAATCCATGGTGACCCCAGCGGTCTAACGAGTTCCTCTGGGATGTCTTGTTTAGTGTGTTTGGTGAAGGATTCAATCAAAAACATAGCTGTTTTGCAGTGAACTGATGTTCAGCAGCTCACTTCAAGTGTATCTTATGTTCTCCTAAGCATATGTGACACACAGAAAGAAATAAACAAAATACTCACAAAAAAGAGCTGTTTCGTGGAGTGCTGAGCTGCTGCGTGTACACACACCGCCATCTTGCAACATTTGAGAGTAATACAATGCCAGCAAAATCTAGGTCACAGAGGGACTTTGCTGCTATTCTCCAGCTCCTACTTAGATGTAGAGTGAAACCTAGCTCCTCTTCTCTGCCTTGAATGGCTTGACGAAGGGCATAGTCCAAAATTATGACATAGAGAAATGGTGCCAGGGTGTCACCTTGCATGACACCTGCATGGATTTTAAAGTAATCAGTTTCACCATCTGGAGATAATATTTTAGCTTGCAAGTTTTCATATGTTAAGCAAATTGCAGAAATTAGATGCTCAAGAATTCCACAGACCTTCAAAATTCTAAACATAGTTTCATGGTTTATGCGATAAAAAATATCACAAAAGTCAATGAATACCATTACTGCTGGTAGATTTTTTTTTCTCTTCACACCCTCAATAATATAATGTAGAGCTAACACTTGTGTTGTTGTGGACCATCTTGGGCTGAATCCACTCTGATTGCCATGAAGAAAAGGGTCTATTACAAGTCTTATATGATTCAGAGTCATTCTGTTTATGAACTTTGAGACAAGTGATGTTAGTGCTATTCCTCTGTAGTTTGAAGTTTTGCTCAAGTCCCCAGATTTCGGTACTGGGATGATGTTCATTGTTACCAGTTGTTCGGGTAAATATTTAGAGAGCACTTTATTACCAAACTTGAGTAGAATGTCATCGATGTCAATTCACTTGAGTACTTCAGGCATAATGCCATCTTCACCATTTGCTTTCCCTTCTCACAGTTGTTTTTTTAGCTTCTTTGACTTCATCGAGTGTGAAATCAGTATCAACTTTTATCAACATTATATCAACTTGTATAACATTTGTCAAGTTAAACAATGCTGAAGCCATTTGTAATGGAATGAAAACCAGTGGAGTATAGTTTATGATAGCTCCAGATCCCTTTTGTTCCACAGAAGGTTCTGGTGAAGGACAATAAGACGTTTTTTTTTTTACTTAAGCAATAAGACATGCACAACATTGCAAATAACATCATGGCTGTGATTTGGTTGCAGTAATGAGCCAAAGGTAAGAAGCACAACATCAGTGACTCTGGTGTTGGTTGTTGTTCTCACTGAGTGATGGAATCCATTACAGGCCCCAAGTCCATCGGCTCCTGCTTATTCCAGCTTTCTCCATGCTCATTCTATTCTGCTTGCCCCACTGTGACCAATTGCCAGAGCTGGACACACAGCAGCTGTAATTGGCAGAATCTATAACAGCTCTGCTTACTGATACACTCCATCACTCTTAGGGCACCACACATGCTGCTGCATGATGGAAGACTTCACCTGCACATCAGGCAACCCTGATACTAATGATAATTGATTTCTCACACACCACACACACACACACACACACACACGTGCACAACTATCCTTGTGAGAACCTGTTATTGACATAATTATTAATGCAACTAATGCTATGCTACACCTAAATCTAATCCTAACATTAACCTTAGTCAACAAAAGCCAAAGATCATATTTTAGATCATAAATAAAATATCATGGGGATAAGACCCAATGCAGCAACATCTCTCCACAAGGTCAAAATGATCAGACATTCCCATTCTTGCAAGGACATTTGGTCCTCCAAAACATACGTACATACATACATACATACATACATGCATAAAAACAGACTATGCACACATTAGCTCAAATAATGAGTCTTGATAAATCCAAAATTGTGTTCAATATTAATAATTCCCCAAGACGTGCATGTATATCTATCCATCCATCCATCCATTATTTGTAGCTGCTTATCCTGTACAGAGTCGAAGGCAAGTTGAAGCCTATCCCAGCTGACTATGGGCGAGAGGCGGGGTACACCCTGGACAAGTCACCAGGTCATCGCAGGGCTGATACATAGACACAAATAAACATTCACATTCACATCTACAGTCAATTTAGAGCCACCAGTTAGCCTAACCTGCATGCCCTTGGATTGTGAAGGAAACTGGAGCACCCAGAGGAAACCCATGCAGACACGGGGAAAACATGCTCCACATAGAAAGGCCCTCATTGGCCGCTGGGCTCGACCCCAGGACCTTCTTGCTGTGAGGTGACAGTGTTAACCACTACACCACCATGCTGCCGTGTACAGTTGTGGTCAGAAGTTTACATACAGTGACATGAATGTCATCTTGGATATGAATGTCATGGCAATATTTGGGCT
>JAODXR010000012.1:26179944-26190167 GCA_028877395.1 Cathorops festae
AATGCGTCCTTTCCTCGACCTTGTTCGCTCTTTCGACGCTCTCTGTGCGACTTTTAGGTCGAGGCTCAGTTTTTTGATATGTCAAAAAAACGAGTTACGATCTCTTTGTCGGGGAGATCATTCCTCGATCACGTGCAACCACGGAAGACCAAGGCGTGACCAACCCTTGGTCAACCGTCGACTGCGTACGACCTGCAGCGACCAAGCCACGCTCTGAGATCGCAGCTTGTTCTTCCGGGAAGATTTCTCGGTGAAATGGGCCCTTAAGATATCATGTATTGCCACCTGACTGTATCAGTTAGGGATATACTGCTCACTGGAACTTCTTCAGATCTTCTCAGGTTGCATTAGTTAACAGTGATATTGTTGATACTACAGCACTGTTGAGTCCTCAAGTCTGATTGGTCAGAAGGTGTTAATTTTCTATAACTGCATGCTCTGACTGTGGTTCCGGCTTTAACATAAATGAGTTTCATATCAAACGGAGAGATTTATATTATAATATAAACTTGACAGAACCAGATACGGGTTTGTCTTTGAAGAAGTAGTCTTTGCAACATGCACACTCAAGCACAGTGAAATTCATCCTCTGCATTTAACCCATCTGAAGCGGTGAACAAATGAGCACACACATATACCCAGAGCAGTGGGCAACTATGCTCCAGCACCCGGGGAGCAGTTGGGAGTTAGGTGCCCTTGCTCAAGGGCACTTCAGCCCAAGGCCACCCCATGTTAACCTAACTGTATGGCTTTGAACTGTGGAGGAAACTAGAGCACCCAGAGGAAACCCATGCAGATATGGACAGAACATGCAAACTCCACACAGAAAGGCTCCCCATTGGCCATTGGGCTTGAACCCAGAACCTTCTTGCTGTGAGGCGACAGTGCTAACCACTACACCACCGTGTCGCCCCATAGTGGAGCACTCGAGTATTGGAGCATTCGCTCACTGCAAACCAGAAGTGTTTTCTACCTCACAGCTGAATCAGTGATCGATATGTTTGCAAACAGAGATCATTCAAAAGGCTAATCCAAATCCGGCATGAATCTACAGTGGATATAAAGTGTACACACCCCATTAAAATGATAGGGTTTTTTTTCTGATGTAAAAAAAATGAGACCATGATAAATAATTTCCAAACGTTTCCCACCTTTAATTTGACCTATATCCGGTACAATTAAATTGAAAAACAAATCTGTTAGGGGGAAAAAGATTTAAAAAAAAAAAGGTAATTAAATCAAAAGGTGCTTCGACAAAGTATTAGTTTAAGGTGTGCACACTTATGCAACCAGCTTATTGTATGTTTTTATTTTTTATCTTTTCCACCCGAACAGATTTGTTTGTTTTTCAATTGAATTGTACAAGTTATAGGTCACGGGCGGCACGGTGGTGTAGTGGTTAGCGCTGTCGCCTCACAGCAAGAAGGTCTGGGTTTGAGCCCCGTGGCCGGCGAGGGCCTTTCTGTGTGGAGTTTGCATGTTCTCCCCGTGTCTGCCTGGGTTTCCTCTGGGTGCTCCAGTTTCCCCCACAGACCAAAGACATGCAGATTAGGTTAACCGGTGACTCTAAATTGACCGTGGGTGTGAATGTGAGTGTGACTTGTTGTCTTTGTGTCAGCCTTGTGATGGCCTGGTCCAGGGTGTACCCCGCCTTTCACCTGTAGTCAGCTGGGATAGGCTCCATCTTGCCTGCGACCCTGTAGAACAGAATAAAGCGGCTACAGATAATGACAGAATATTACTATAGATGATTGTCATCTAAATAGCCCGCTGCATATGCATTGTGGGGATGGAGAATTCGGTTCATGTGATGCTGAAATATCCCCAGCGCCCCAAACAACCTGAAAGGAAGGGTGACAAATTGATTAAAACCAAACAGCACGGAAAAGGCCGTTTTCTCGCAGGTTAATGGAGTCAAGGGGATCTGCCAATATCCCTTTAAATCCAGTGTGAAGTAAAAGCGAGCTGTGCCTAACTGATGAAGCAGTTCATCAATGCGAGGCATCAGATATGCATCAAATTTAGACACCACATTGACATTTCTATAGTCCACACAGAACCAGACTGACCTGTCGGTCTTGGGAACTAAGACCACTGGGCTGCTCCAGTTGCTGTGCAACTTCTCAATTACTCCCATCTTAAGCATAGCCTGGAGTTCATACTGAACTACATTTTTCTTGTGCTCGGGAAGCAGATGCAGGTGGCTACACACCACCAATCCTGGGGGAGTTTCAGTGTGGTGTTCTATGAGGTCTGTGCCACCAGGGAGGGGTGAAAACACATCCCAGAATTCCTCCTGCAACCTAATCACCTGTCCACTCTGGGACAGTGAGAGTCGGTCTCCACAGGGGACCAGGGTGAGTTGGACTGCACTTTTTGGATTAACCTCTGGTCCTAGCTCTGCTCTTTCCAGAACTACCATTGCCAGAGCCACAGGAACCTCCTCTCTCCATGGTTTCAGGAGATTGAGGTGGTAAATGTGACATGTTGCCTCTATCTGGACATTTAACCTCATAGTTGACCTCCCCAATTTGCCCTGTAAGGTTCCCTTGCCACTTGACAAGTAATTTTGAGCTTGAGGTGACCAGTAAAATGAGGACTTTATCTCCTTGTGCAAATTCCTTTAGCTATGCCCCTCTGTTGTACAGGCGAGATTGACATTCTTGGACCTGTAGCAAATTCTCCTGGGTTACGTGACTCAGTGCATGGAGTTTTGCTCTCAGGTCAAGAATGCATTGAATTTCATTTTTGGTTTAAGAAGGCCCCTCCTCCCAATTTTCTCTAATGATGTCTAAGACACCATGGTGTTTGCACCCATACAGCAATTCAAACCAGGAAAACCTGGTGGAAGTTTGCTGGACTTCATGCACTGCAAACAACAGAGGGTCTAGCTGCCTGTCCCAGTTTTTAGCATCCCCGTGAATGAACTTATGAATCAGGTTTTTAAGTGTCTGGTTAAATAATTTGACCAGCCCATCCATTTGCAGATGATAAGCATTAGTACGAATCGAATTAATCCTCAATAATTCATACAATTCATGCTGTGTGCGTAACATAAAAGTAGTGCCTTGATCAGTCAGGATTTCTTTTGGCCTGTGCAACACTGCATGCTGAAATATTGTGAAGAGGCACTGCTTCCAGATATCATGTTGCATAATCCACTATGATTAACACAAAACGATACCCACATGCAGATCGATCTAATGGCCCAATGAGATCCATGACAATTCTTTCGAAGGGGATCTCAATTAATGGTAATGGATCCAGTGGTGCTTTTGGTGTGGCTGCTGGCTTCACCAGCTAGCATTCGTGACAAGCCTCACACCACCTGCAGACATCAGTGCAAATCCCTGGCCAATAGAAACAGGCCATGAGACAATTTAGTATTTTATCTTACCCCAAATGCACAGCCATAGGATTATGATAAGCCGCAAGAAATAAAAGTGCCCTACGGCTCTTCAGGACCAAAAACCAACCGTGTCATCTCTTCTTTAGTTTGAGTGTCGTGTGCCATTCAATATAGTAATAATAATACGATATTCTCATCTCATTATCTCTAGCCACTTTATCCTGTTCTACAGGGTTGCAGGCAAGCTGGAGCCTATCCCAGCTGACTATGGGCAAAAGGTGGGGTACACCCTGGATAAGTTGCCAGGTCATCACAGGGCCGACACATAGACACAGACAACCAATCACACTCACATTCACACCTACAGTCAATTTAGTGTCACAAGTTAACCTAACCTGCATGTCTTTGGACTGTGGGGGAAACCGGAGCACCCGGAGGAAACCCATGAAGAGACAGGGAGAACATGCAAACTCCACACAGAAAGACCCTCGCCGGCCACGGGGCTTGAACATGGACCTTCTTGCTGTGAGGCAACAGTGCTAACCACTACACCACCGTGCAACCCAGTGTAACTGTGTCATATATAATCACAGGTTACATCTGTGTAACTAGGAAAATCATTATAGTTTTAACATGAAGTCTGTTTTGTTGAAATTATAAACTGTTCATTGATAAAAACTTGAATATAAACTGTTCATGACAATTGCAGTCCTAAAGTTAGCAAGTCAACTGTAGTCCTCAGCCATAAATGCATTACTGTAAGTGTCCAGATTGTCTTCCGAGTGCAACTTTCAACTGTCCATATGGGGTCATCCTCCACAGGAGCAATGTGATGAGACTGCAGCTAAGTGTAGGGCATCAAGATGGGTCAGGCGAGTCCAAGGAGCAGAAGAGGTCAGCACCACTGGTGTCTCAGGATTAACATGTGACTCAACAGAGGAGGACAGACAGAGGGAAAAGATGGGGGGAAAGGTTGTTAGATATATCCAATGTCACCTAAGGAGTAATAACGGTATACATTTTGCACTGAGTGCAAGCAGGACTCTGCCAAGGCTAACTATGACTGCATAATTAAAAGAGAAAGCCAGAAAGTAACACAGTCATGATGGAGCCCTGGGACATAAGGCAGCTAGCCACTACACTGTTGACAAACCCAAGTGAATGAGTGGAGAGTTGGGGGTGGGGAGACAGCATCCATACATCCCAGTTTATCAAAACACCATGTTTGAGGACCCTCCAGAGCTACTCCTTTACCTACTTAAAAAATGTCCAGCGTATCAGTCTGCAAAACAAAAGGGAGAGAAAAGTCAGGAGAATGCAACAGCTGGCCCCCGCACAAAACCACTTTCAGCTGAGCAAAAGCACATTAATATGGCTCCATCTACTGGACTGGATCTGGTGCCCCCTTTTTAGTGAGGTCAGTCAGTGGGCTGGTGATGTCCAAAAAGTTAGGCATGAACCACCTACAATAGCCAGCCAGCCCCAGGAACTGCCTCACCCCCTTTTTGGTCTTAGGTCTTGGTCAGGCTGCAATTGTTGCAGTCTTATCAATTTGGGGATGCACTTGCCTATGACCCAAGTGGAAGCCCAGATACTGTACTTCCACCCATCTAATTGCAGAATTTTTCAGGTTTGCTGTGAGCCCAGCACACCTCAGCAACCTCAGGACTACCCTGAGATGTTATAAACACCGCTCCCAATCATTACTATAGATGATTGTCATCTAGGTAGGCCACTGTGTATGCATTGTGGGGATGGGAAATTCAGTCCATGAGATGCTGAAACATTGCTGGGGCCCCAAACAACCCAAAAAGAAGGGTGACAAATTGGTGCAAACCAAATGGAGTGGAAAAGGACATTTTCTCACAGGATATTGGAGTCAAGGGGCTCTGCCAATATTCCTTTTTTTAAATCCAGTGTTGAGTAAAAGCGAGCTACGCCTAACTGATTGAGCATGTCATCAATGTGAGGAATCGGCTATGCAAATTTAGACACCATGTTGAATTTTCTATACTCCACAGACAACCAGACTGACCCATCATTCTTGGGAACCAAGACCACCAGGCTGCGCTGGTCACTGTGATTCCTCAATTACTCCCATCTTAAGCATAGTCTGGAGTTCATCCCAAACTACATTTTTCTTGTGCTTGGGGAGTGCATACAAGTGACTGTGCACCACCACCCCGGGGGGAGTTTAAATGTGGTGTTCCATGAGGTCTATGTGACCAGGGAGGGGTGAGAACACATTGCAGAATTCCTCCTGCAATCTAATAACCTGTACTCTCTGGGATGGTGAGAGGTGGTCTCCACAGGGAACTGGGGTGAATTGGGCCACACCTTTTAGACTTACCTCCAGTCCCAGCTCCACTGTCTCCAGAACTACCATCTCCAGAGCCACAGGAGCCTTCTTTCTTCATGGTTTCAGGACATTGAGGTAGTAAATTTGATGTGTCCCCTCTAGCTGGATATTTGTCCTCATTGTTGCCCACCCTAATTCACCGTGTGACCTCAAAGGGCCTTTACCACTTTCCAAGTATTTTGAGCTTGAGGTGGGAAGTAAAATGAGGACTTTATCTCCCAGTGCAAATTCCCTTAGTCGTGCCCCTCTGTTGTACAGGCGAGATTCACATTCTGGGGCCTGCAGCAAATTCTCCTGGATTATGTGACTCAGTGTGTGGAGTTTTGCTCTCAGGTCAAGAATGTATTGAATTTAATTTTTGCTTTGAGAAGGCCCCTCTTCCCAATTTTCTCTCATGATGTTTGATACACCACAGGACTTGTGCCCATACAGCAATTAAAATGGGGGAAACCTGGTGGAGGCTTGTGGGACCTTGTGCACTGCAAAAAAACAAAGGGTCAAGCCATCTTTCCCAGTTTTTAGCATCCCTATAAACAAACACTATCAATCATGTTTTTAAGTTTTTGGTTAAATTGTTTGACCAGCCCATCCATTTGTGGATGACAAACACTAGTGCAAATCGATTAAATCCCCAATAATTCATACAATTTGTGCAGTGTGCGTGACCTAAAAGTAGTATCTTGATCAGTCAGGATTTCTTTCAGAATCCTGACTCGGGAGAAAACGCATAACAGCGCCTCCACAACACTGCGTGCTGAAATATTGCGGCAAGGCCCTGCTTTCAGATATTGTACTGCATAATCCACCATGCCTAACATGAAGCAATACCTGTGTGCAGATTGATCTAATGGCCTGGTAAGATCCATGCCAATTCTATCGAAGGGGATCTCAATTAATGGCAATGGGCGCTAAGGCACTTTTGGTGTGGCTGCTGGATTTACCACCTGGCATTTGTAGCAAGCCACATACCACCTGCAGAGAATGGCATGAGTCCCTGGCCAATAGAAACGGGCCATGAGATGATTTAGTGTTTTATCCTGTTCCAAGTGCCCAGCCATAGGATTATGATGAGCCACATGGAATAAGAGTTCCCTATGGCACTTCAGGACCAACAACTGTCTCATCTCTTTCTTAGTTTGAATGTCCTGTGTCACTGGGTATAGCCTATCCTTCATAATACAAAAATACAGGTAGGAGAGTGCAACGTTAAGTTGGAGGATTTGGCCATCAATTAGTTTCACTTGGTCAAAAGCATGTCTCAGAGACTTGTCACACGCCTGCCCCAATGGGAAATCCCTAAAGGAATTCCCCAGAGAGAGAGGAGAGCAGTCCCCCCTCTCTGTGTCATCACACAGAGCTGACATAGACAGCTCTGGGACCACCTCCCCAGCTAACATTGTGGCGGGATTCCCCCTGTGACGTGATACTGCAGGACCCACCCACTACTAACTGTTTCATTAATGTTTTAAACCCTGGCTAATCTGTTCCCAGGATCAGTGGGTGGGTGAAGCTTGGGCTAACCACCACCTCCACACTATGTTTTTCTCCCTGGAAATGGATAGTGATGGGCATTCGCAGACATTTGTGAATGTCCCTGTGCACACATTTGACCTTCACCAATCGTTCATTTCCCAGTGCACTGCATTGAATCAGGCTTTAATATATGTAGGTCTGATTGCAACCCGAATCCACCAAAGGCTCATGTGTACCCCCTTGAATACTCACAATTCTATATGTTCCCGCTTGATTAGGGGAAGCCTATAGTGCATCAGGAATGTGAATCAGTAGCCCTGCCTCCTTACAGAAGCGGTAATTCCCTGCCTTCCCTCCGCACCAACAGACCTGCCTGGGCTGACTCCCGGTTCTGGTGGGCATGGATGAGTCCACCTGTGGAGAGAGAGAGGGGCTTAACGATGGCACAGACACAGAAGGAGAAGGGAGAGAAGAAACATGAAGACAGACACGAGTGTGGGGAGCAGGTTATGGGGTAATGGGCCCCCATTTCCATGGGACTGGGGTAGGGGAGGGGTGAGGAGAGAGAGAGAGAGGCAGAGGGAGAATAAGAAATTCAAGGTGAGAGAGAGAGAGAGAGAGAGAGAGGAAGGGAAGCTGCAGAAGTGCCTGCTCCTGGAAACGTTGTCGGGTGATCCTCTGCCAGTTTGACTGCCTCCTCCAGCAATGCCACTTGGTGACACTGGACCCATATTGACATCCTGCTCAGCAGTTGGGCAACAAACTGCTCCAGTGCCACTCAATCTATGATGCCCTCAGCGACGCCTTCATCCATCAGCAACCGCTGTTGGTAGGCATCCCAGAGTCATTGGGCAAAGACAAACAGGCAACCAACCTCTCTGTACGCCACAGCACTGAAGCACTGACGATGTTCCTCCTGTGCATGGCCCACCTGCTGCAGTATAGCCCATTTCAGATCCGGGTACTCCACCATACTGGTGACGGGGAGCTGCCAAGCCATGAGCTGGGCATCCCCTGACAGGAGTGTTAGTAGGCAAGCCTCCCACTGCAAGGTTGGCCAAGAGCATACCTCTGCAACATGCTCAAACAGCTCTACAAATGCTTCTGGGTCGTCCTGTGGCCTCACCTTAACCAGCTGGATGGGTAGGTGGGCCGCCAGAGTACCTGCTGATTGGACCAGGCCCTGGATCACCTGCCAGTCCTCAGCCTGGACCTCAAGCAGGGCCTGGAAGTGCTTCTCTTGGTTCATGGACAGCTTTACAAGGACCTGATGCTGGCTCAGGAGGTTGCTGATAAGGGGCTGGAAGCGCTGTATGGTTGGTTTGGACTTCATGGTGGGATTGTTGCTCAGGCCTGGGCTTCAGCACCAGTGTAATAACTGTTGATATTAAAGAAACAAAGGAACTGTGAGCAGGATTCAGAATAAGCGTGTTCTTTTTATTTTCACCACACTTTTCAGTAACTGTTGACTACACACACACACACACACACACACACACACACACACACACACGCACGCAACAGGGTGTTACAGCTCTCTCTCGTTCCTGGCTGTCTGAAAGACAAACAGAGACACAGGTTAATAAACAGCCAGTAATTAGGCACAGGTGCACTTCGTCACATATTTACTACTGGTTCAACCTGACTCCTCACCATTCATAGCCAACACTTGACCACACCCTCACTGTCACATCCCTGTATGTGACTAATATGCCAAAGGTTGGCTACAGTATGATAGGCTGGCTGGTTCTGCGTAGGCTACATGTAGCATTAAAACATATGATTAAATTATGTCAGGGCAGCTATTGGTGTCTACATGAACACAAAATGTTGTTGACCTGTTAAATAAACTTATTCACGGCAAATAGACCACCACTGTAGATGCTCATTCAATTAAAGTCCTTCCCACACCATGTGGTGCATAGGGCGGCAATGATCTCCTTTTCCATAGCCCTCAGCCTCTCACCTATTACATAGCTCGGGTTACAGTGGGGGGCTAGTCCTTTGGTAACCATGAGAGTTTGACTCCCCACTTGCATCTGTATTGCAGTGTGCCTTGCCAGATGGCAGTAGGTGCCATTTTTATGATGGTCTTTGGTATGACCTGACCGTGAGTAGAACTCACGATCCCCCGATCAAGAGGCGGACACATTAACCACTAGGCCACAAGCCCATATAGATGCTCATTTAAACCATTTGAACTTTTGAGCTAGCCTGGCACCCTAATCATACAGACCCTATGCTGTAAATTCAATACAACCAGGCACCACGGAGTGCTTTTTGTGCCTCAACATAATTCAATAGGTTACATTTTTGATCGATTCTATATATACATCCTCAGTCGATGATTTTACCATCCGTTTTCATCTTGAAAAATCCAATAATAATGGACTGTTTATTTGAAGCTATCTTCCGACCAGTTCTGAATGTTGTTGTTCTATTGGCAGTTACCAACATTTTCAATGTGCACTGTGCAGTGCTCAATTATGTCCCCCTTTGTCTTTGGATGCTGCAAGTCAAGTTCTGATCTGTTTCAATCAGTTGTTTTCTATTAACTTCTTACTTTTTTGAGGGCAAAAATACTCAGGGCTAGGCTCGAAATACCTGGGGCTGTATCCCTGAGTGATAGGGCATTACAGTGCCACTGGATCTCCCAATAGCTACTGGAATATTTACAAATATATCATTAATCATAATAGAAAATAAAGTTGGACTAATTACACTCCCCTGAGGTATCCTTTTTTTTTTTTTTTTTACAACATATTGGCTTGACAACTTTGACCCTATCTTCACCTGAATGGTTCTTCCACACTGCAAAAAACTGAAAACTGAATTGAAGGAGGAAATTACTTAAGACGAGTGAAATTATTTTGCTGCATGGACAGATATTTTTACTTGATAAGAAATCTTGGAATAAGATGGTTGCAATCTAGAACTAGGTTTAATAATCTCAGAATTTGTATCTTCTCATCTCATTATCTCTAGCCGCTTTATCCTGTTCTACAGGGTCTCAGGCAAGCTGGAGCCTATCCCAGCTGACTA
>JAODXR010000012.1:26435218-26446976 GCA_028877395.1 Cathorops festae
TTGTGAACTGCTCTTAGTCTGGCCTGTCACCTAGGACCTGTCTGCCTTGGGAGACCCTACCAGGGGCATAATGCCCCTGACAACATAGCTCCTAGGATCATTCAAGCACACAATCCCCTCCACCACAATAAGGTGGCAGTTCAAGGAGGGGGGCCCCCCACAAATATGTTCTAAAATGTTCTGCAGCCCATACACATCCTAAAGCCTCACGTTCTATCTGAGAATACCAATGTTCTGTTGGGGTCAATGAATGGCTTGCATAGGCTACTGGCTTGTTCTGTCCATCTGATTGGGTCTGTCGAAAAACTGCACCTAGTCCTACTGGACTTGCATCACTAATGACCACTTTGGGTGCATCTAATTTAAAGTAGGCCAGGCATGGCTCACTCACCAATGCTTCTTTCATTGCTTAGAATGATCTCTTGGTTTCATTTGTCCACTCCCATGTTTGTCATTTCCTAGTCAGCTTCCATAGTCGTTCTGATAAGTTTGCATAGTTTGGTATGTATTTCATCAGAAATCCACAGGTTCCTAGGAATGAGCAGAGTGGCTGGACATTCTCAGGTTTGGGTGCTTTGCAGATGGCTTCAACCTTTCTCGGGTCTGGTTTGATTCCTTTGGCGGTGATCATGTGTCTGAGTAAGTATCTCAATCTGTTGTAGTCCAAAGATGCACTTGTCCCTGTTGAGGCTTAGACCTCTGTTCTTGAATCTCTGAAAGACTTGCCTCAGTCTCTGTTCAAGTTGCTCTTTGTTCTCTTCGAACATCACTACATCATCCATGTAGCAGACAGTGCCAGGCATTCCACATAACATAGAGTAGAGTCCATAGCCTTCTGGTAGGCTTCCGGTGCACTCGATAATCCAAACGGAACTTTTCTGAAGTGGTAGCACCCTCTGTGTGTGATGAATGTCGTCAGGGGTTTGGATCCTGGGGCTAAGTCACACTGCCAAAACCCCTTCCGTGCATCTAGCTTAGCAAACACTTTTGCTCCCTGCACTGCCTGTAAGATAGTATCTATTGTTGGTTCTGGGTGTCTTTCCCTGATCACTGCTCTATTAACTTCCCTGAAGTCTACACATAGCCTCACTTCTTTTGTGTCTTTCTTGGGTATGATCAAGATTTTAGAAACCCATTCTGATCCTTCATTCAGTTCCTCTATTATGCCTTGCTCAAACATCTTGTCTAGCTCCTGGTTTGCAGCTTCTAACATGGGATAAGGGCCTGTGCCACAGGCAGGGATAAGGGCCCGTGGCACAGGCAGGACTCTTTCATCAACTGTAACCTTATGGCTGTAACCTTTGATCTGACCTAGTCCTTTGAAAACTAGTGGGTACTCTTTAACAAGCTCATCAAATCTCGCTGTCTGCCCTATTGTGTTCACTTTTTCTCCTGTGTTAAGTATCTTTAACACAGGAGAAAAAAATGAACTTGTTTTTCTACCTAGCAGTACTTCTACATTTCCTTCTATCACATATATGTTATCTTTGACTATGTTGTCTTTCCATCTCATTTCTGCCTCAAAGTAACCTACACATTTAAGTGGAGTAGTTTGAGTATAGGTGTAAAATCTCTTCTTGATTGGTTTCAGTTTTGTTCTAGCGGACATTGTTCTTTTATACTGGTCCTCTCCTATGAAGTTTCTACCACTTCCTGTATCTATGACCATTTTCAGCCATTGTCCATTTACTTTGACTGTCTCAGCACCTTCAGGATCTACAGCATGGATAAACTCATCTGACTCTGGATCAGAAGCATCCTGTACTACTGCTCTCACTGGTTTACCTGACTTTGTCATTTCTTTCTCCTTATTTCTGTCTTTACTTTTGTTACTGTTCTTTTCTGCTTGTGCTTTCTTTTTCTTCTTGAAACACATGTGTGCATAATGTCCTGTTTTCTGACAGAAAAGACACGTTGCTGTCCTGGCTCCGCATTCATCTGCTGTGTGAGTGTCCATTCCACATCCGTAACACTGGTTGTCACTGTTGACTTGCTCTTGGCTGCTTCTTCCTTCTCACGCTGTTCCAGCTTTCCATCCGAAATCTGCTCGCACACTTTCTTAATTAAATGAACCTGGCTGTCTCTTGCTCTGTGGCCAGCATTCTCCGTGAAAAGTTTGGATTCTGCCTGTGCTGCTTCAAAAGCTCTTGCAGTTGACAGTGCTTTGTCTAAACTCAGTCCATCCTCCTGCAACAATTTGTTGCACAGCTTTTTCATGGCACAGTTCTCCACTCTTATGTCATTCTCCAGTGTGCCTAAGTCACATTATTTTGCCAGTTCTCGCAATGCATTCACAAAAGCATCTACTGACTCATCAGGGCACTGAGCTCCCTGCCTAAACTTGTGTCTTTCTAGAACTACATTTCTCCATGGAGCAAAATATGCATCTAGAGTAGCAATAGTCTGTGCATATGTACCTTTGTTTCCTGGTAGATTTGCAAAAATCCTCTGGGTAGGTGCTCCTGTACAATGCAATAGAGTGGCTCTCCTCACCAAATACTGTGCATTAATAGTTCCACTGGCAACTTCAAAAAAGCTGTAAGAGTCCTTCCACAGGTTATACTGTGTGAATAAATCAGATGTCCCAAGGTTCAGCAGGACCGGTGGGACCAGTTGAGCATAGCTGGGTCCTGGTGCAGCTTGTGCGGCTCTTTGCTGCCGTTCATTATCCGACATAGTTCTGCTACAAGTAATTTTCGTCTGACTTGTTCAGCATGAATGTAAAATCCCTGTTGTCCTTCCTTGCTTCTGGGTTCTTAGCAACTGTCTGCTCATTGCCAAATGTTGTATTGTCTAAATAAACAGTCCTTTAATTCCATTTTATGTTTACTTTATTAACATGTCCATTTTACATTCTAGCTGCCATGTCTGTCTCATTCTCATCTACCCTTGTTCTACTCTGGCTGCTCTCATGATAACTCAGTAACATTAACTATACTACAAGATCAAAGGTGCTGGCAGTGGCTGTATAGTCAGTATGATCTAATTTTATATTGATTAGGTTACTGGAACAAACTCTCTACTTTTTTGTTTAGCTTGGGGAACAGACACAATCTCGATGTAGTGGACCCTGAGTGATGACTCTGTGCAGCTAGCAGACAGTTGGTTTAGCCTGTTTGTCTGCTCCCTGGCCTTGGCTCTGGATTGTCAGAAGTTAACTAGACCTGTTCTGAGACTATGAGCTGTACTGCAAGAAATGAGAGAAGCACCTTGCTGAGTGGGATGGATACCGTTCCACTCTAACAGGCCAGTAATACCTTAAAAATTGGTCCAATTATAAAGCCCACACTGTCTTCAGAGCACCATCTGGACAACCAGCAGTTCAGCGACCATAACCTGCTGTAAGCTATATCACCACACCACATTGGGATGGGGTCAGGGCATACTACAGGATCAGGTATCACCTTCACTAATTTAAACACCTCTACATAGTTACTCTTAGTAACCTCAGACTGACAAAGGCATATATCATTTGCTTGTACATGGATAGCTGAAAACCTGTACTTGTCTAGGAACCTAAGATTACCTGCTATGTCCAGCGCTCTGGCTCCTGGTATACACCTCACTAAAGCTGCTGGTGCCCCTAAAGGCCTAGCTAATTTCATGTGCCGTATGACAGAGTCCCCTATAACCAGAGCTCTTTCATGTTTCTCAGTGGGTGCATCACTGAGGAGGGCAAACCTGTTTGACATGTGAAGCATAGAGGAGTAGTGGGCGAGCCTCAGTGGTAGCTTTGGCTCTACACTTGTGCCGCTGAGTCATCACCCATTTGCCCCTCTGTGAGGACTCTAATGCCAGAGTTAGGGGATTATTAACTCCACCTAGAACATCCAGACTTTCGTCTGTAGAAACTACACTGTTCTCATTCTCACTAGCCCTCTCTAAAGTCTGGATATGCACCTCCAAAGCTGCAGTTTTCTCTGTCAGAGAGCTAACTAATCTCATTTTTCACAAATAAAGCCATGACTAGCGATGGAGAAAGAATGACTAAACATCTTGCACTAGCACACTGCACAAGCTGAAGGTGTGCCATGATGAAAGGATTCTCGCACCTTAATTGAGGATCTGTTGATATTAAAGCAGATCTGATGTGGATGACCTCTGCTTGTGGTCTTTACACAGGAAGAGGAAAAAAAAGAAAACTTCCGGTCTTGATGTACTTCTGAAAAAATTTAAAATGCAGAAAAAGGAAAGGGAAAGTGAAAATACAATAAAAAATGAAAAGGACACTGGAAAATTGTTTGTAGAGAAAATAAAAAAATGGTTAGTAATTAACGCAAACACAGAAAAAAAGACTCATAGGAAACAACTCAGAAACCAGGAAGTACATCACACAGAATGCATATGTGCCAACCCATACTTCCTTACAGGTGAAGTGTCTAACTGCAAGAGATTCCTGCTCCAATGCTCCCTGTATTTCTTGACACTCACAGGAACCACAGAAGGACAGAAGATTGCTCAATTAATGAATCTCCTTACAGGCAAGAATTTAAAGTGGACTAGCACTGTGTGGAAGCTTGGGGGTGAACATACCACCTCCTATGACCAGTTCATAGAGCTTTTTAAGTGAGTGTTTGATCATCAGCCTGAAGGAGTTGCAATCGGCAAGAGCTTGTTGACATCAAACAGCAAGATTGGAGAATCGCTGAATATGCACTGGACTTTCGCACATTGGCCACTGGCAGTGGTTGGAATGAGTCAGTGCTAAAAGCCACATTTCATCAAGGTTGATGCCCTGAAGTGCTCAGTGATGAAATGTCCTGCCATGATGAGCATCTCTCCCTTGACTCCCTGATCGATCTGGCTATTCATCTGGTTCACCTCATCAAGAACAGACCCCCATTACAACCACCTCCAGCACCATCTCCTACTTTGGCTTCCCCAACTCCCATGGAGGTCTCTCACACTCACTTACAACAGTCTGAGAGTGACAGGAGAAACTGTGAGGGCCTCTGTTTCTACTGTGGTGAGTCTGGTCATCAGATTGCTAAGTTCACCCACCGTGGGAGAATCAGACCCACCAAGTAGCCAGTCTTCCTAGCCCAGTGAGTTCTGAAGCTTTTCATAAGTCTCACTTATTTAAGGTACCTGTTGTATTAAAACTGCCAGACTCTATCCATATTTTCTCTGCGTTCATAGACTCAGGGGCAGAAGGAAATGTCTCAATCATGCAGAAACTCTACTTGTCTACAGATGAACTCCCAAGACCACTCAAATTAAAAGCCATCGATGGGGGTCCTGTGAGTGATGGGCTTGTTACTGCACACATGTCACCCCTTGAAATTCAGGTCAGGGCAATCCACTCTGAGCTCATTTCCCTGTTTGTCACCTATACTGCTCATCATGACCTTATTTTGGGATTCCTGTGGTTTCAGCTTCACAATCTTTTAATATCTTGGCAACAAAAATAAATCCTCCATTGGCCCCATCTTGTTTCCAGAACTGCCTGAAACTCCCCCAGATCATGCTTTCTTCCACCTCTATGGAAAGCCCTCTGCCTGATTCACTAGATATTGGTCCTTTATGCTACCGAGATCTCAAAGAAGTGTTCAGAGAAGGTAAAGCCAGTGGCCTGCCTCATCATCATCCCTATGAGTGTGCCATAGACCTCCTCCCATGTACAACTCCTCTTTGCAACCATATCTACCCCCTGTCCATAACTGAACAAGCTGCTATGGAGGAGTATGTTCAAGAGTAATTGAAACAAGGGTACATTAGACTGTCAGCATCTCCAACTTCAGCCAGCTTCTTATTTGCTGAAAAGAAATGGGGAGGTCTCCTCCCATATATTGATTATTGAGGCCTCAATTAGATCACTGTCAAATACCCCTATCTGCTTCCATTGGTGCCTTCAGCTCTGGAACAGTTAAGAACAACCAATATTTTCTCCAAACTAGACCTCTGTAGCACATATAACCTGGTCAGGATTTGAGAGGTCAATGCATGGAAGATGGTGTTTAGCACCACCGCTGGTCACTTTGAATATTTGGTCATGCCTTATGGCTTTTCTTGCATGCCAAGCATCTTCCAGTGCATCATTAACAATGTGCTCAGAGACATGCTGGGGAGGTTCATAATCACTTACATCAATGACATCTTGATCTTCTCCCCAGATGAGGATGCCCATCATGAACTCAAAACTAAAAGATACAGATGTAGTTTTGTCCCCTCAGCTATTAAGGCCCTGAATAGTATATGATTTGTCTTCCTTTATGAGCAGTATTTCTTAATTAATGTATCTATTTAGTATATTTATTACTTATTCTGCTTGGAGCATTTGTCTGTTTGTCAATGTTGTTTGTTATTTTCTTTTGTTGTCTTTTGTTACTGTTTGTTGTATTGTGTGTTGTTGTGTAAGCTTTTATTTTTTTTACCTGCAAACAAATCTACCTTCAGGTATCAATAAAGTCACCTTACCTTACCTTACCTTGAACACACCAGATCAGTGCGCTCCCATTTGCTCAAAAATCCTCTGTATGTCAAAGCCAAAAAATGTGAGTTCCATGTCAACCAGATCTCAATTCTTGGATATTTCATCAGCTCAGAGGGTGTGAGCATGGATCAGGGCAAAGTCTTGGCGGTCACGTCATGGCCCACTCCCACATCAGTGAAGGATCTACAATGTTTCTTGGGGATTGTAAACTTTCATTGACACTTCATTCATGGGTTCAGGATGATCACTGCTCCCTCTCATGACCCTGCTGAAAAATGGACCATGCTGCCTTCAATGGAACCCAGCAGCCAAATCTGCATTCCTCCAGTGGAATCCAGCAGCTGAAGAAGCCAAAGGGCAGCCCAGCAGCCATCACACCTACCAGCTTCTGAGGAGCAAGTATTGGTGGGAGAACATGGTCTCCAATATCAACCACTCGGTCTCCTCATGCTCTCTCTGTGCCCAAGCCAAGGTACCTCGAGCTCCACCTGCCAGTAAACTCTGTCCTGTCTCAGTATGTCAATGAACCTGGTCAAACATCGCCATTGACTTTCTCACTGACCTACCTCAATCCCAAGGCAATATCATCATCCTGGTGATCATAGACCAATTCTCCAAGGCACTCAAGCTCATTCCATTACCCAGTCTACCCATAGCATTTGAAACCTCCCAACTGTTTTTCAATCATATTTGCCACTATTATGGTATTCCTGAAGACATTCTTAGTTACCAGGGTCCCCAGTTCATGTCCAGACTGTGGTGTAAATTTATGGACAGGTGAGGAGTATCAGTAAGTGTCACTTCAGGATATTGCTCTCAATCCAATGACGAGGTGGAACATGTAAACCAAGAGGTGGATTGCTTCCAATGAACCTTCTGCATGAGGAACCAGAAATACTAGGCACAATTCCTCCCTTGGGCCAAATATTCACAGAATTTGCTAAAACACTTTGCTGCTCAGTTAACCCCTTTCCAGTGCATTATAGGCTATCAACCACCACTTTTCCCTTGGGATGATGCACCCACTCAGATCTTGGCAGTATATTCTTGGTTCCAGAGGAGTCAACAGGTATGGGAGGAGGTCCATCAGAGATGGCAGCACATTAATTCAAAGTAAAAACAATATGTCGCCAAGCACAGAGGGGAAACCCCAGAGTATACACCAGGGAACCAAGTATGGGTATCCACTAAAGATTTGAGGTAACCCAATACCTGCAAGAAGCTTCAAGTCTGACACATCAGTGTGTACAAGGTAGTACACAAGGTTAATGAGGTCTCCTACAAACTCGAGCTCCTACCTCACTGTAAGATGGCTCCCACATTCCATGTATCATGCTTAAAACCTGGCATCCAAGGTCCCCTAGCCACAGACACATCCACCCAAGCACTTCCCTCCCTAGATCTAGAAGGTGACCCCATTTACCAAGTCAATAAGATCCTCAACTCCCATCGCAGACAAGGACAACTCAAATACCTGGTCAACTGGGAGGGGTATGGCTCAGAAGAGTGCAGCTGGGTTCACTCCAGGGATATCTCAGACTCTCTCCTCACTCCAGAGTTCTACAGGGAGCACCCAGACAAACCAGCACCAAGGAAAAGAGGTCACCCAAGAAAAGAAGTTGCTCCCAGAGGGAGCTCCTCAGGGGGCCTGCTAGTAACAGCACTAAAAACCTGAGTTCAGTGCACCCTCCAAACATGGTCACTCCGGACTACACTTCCCAAGTGCCACAGTGTCCTTTGTCACCAGAACTTTCTCAACACCTGTCTCTAATTTACCAGCAATTACCTTCCCTATATAAGCTCAGCTCTAACACTCTGACTTTGCAAATATTATTCTGTGTCCCCATGCCTGACTTTACCAAGCCAATTGACTATCTGCCTGACTTCCCTGTTGAAGATCTTATCCCTGTTGAAGATCTTAGAACAAGACCTCCGGTTCCTCTTGGGTGATGATTACATCTTGGATGGTGCAAGAGTAGTATTAGATCGCAACAGGTGGCATCACCTCTTGTTAACTGCACTGACTGAATGCAAAAAATGTGAGCAAGCAGAGCGGTCACCTGATGACTGAAGACCTGGACAAGGTACAAGGTATTAAAGGAAAGGGGATGTAATACAATGGTAATAATGCCTCTGTCCCAACTTTTTTTGAGTGTGTTGCAGGACTCAAATTCTATCTTCATTTATATTTGCAAAATATAATTAAGTTGGTCAGTAAAACTATGGAAAATCTTTTCTTTGTACTATTTTCAGTTAAGTAAAGGTTCACAGAAATTGACAAATCACAGATTTTTGTTTTTATTGCACTTTGGAAAATATCCCAACTTTTCTGGAAATGGGATTGTACTATTGTGTACTGACAGCATTCAAGGTGTCTTATCGGTATGGCCCCTGAGACCATCACTAGCACAGTGGCATGTTTGCAAAGGATTAAGCGTACTTTTTTGGAATAGCTCATATAAATGCTGGTTGAAGCAGGCAAATGGAAATATTTTTAGAGATTAGATTAGATTAGATAAAACTTTATTAATCCCTTTGGGAGGGTTCCCTCAGGGAAATTAAGAATAAAAAAAATTCACCATTTTGCAATACACTGGCCACAAACCACTGCATAAACATCAGAGTTTTTGCTACCAAAGTGTTTGCTCCTGCTGATGAGAATGTGCCCAGTCCTGTGTCCAAAGAGGTCTCTCAAACACTATGTGTAAGTGACTGTCAACGTGGGCCACGAACCAATTGTTTGTGTGCTTTTGGAAGCACCATAACAGGACTCCACTGTCTAAAGACAGGTTAGCCCCTTGCACGTCAGAAATGACCGAATAAGCCCACAGGTCAAAAGCACTTTCAATAAAAGCAATTCAACAAGCATTATGGCTATCTTCTGGGACACTTTCAGAAGAGTGTCATTTGTGGACATTTGTGAAGCAGTAACATAAATTTTCACCACTTATCTTTGCCAGATTTTATAAACTGAATGTTTCTGTGTCACAACCCATGTGCTCTGTCATGATTTCAAGTGAATAATACAGAATAATGTTGAGAATGAGTGATTAAATGGTATCAGCACTATTTGAGTGTTCTCTGGTATGTCTTCAGGACATGTTACATACCCTTGTGATAACTTGTATATGGCTTCCCAGTAGATTGAAATAAACAATTCTTTAATCCTGAATGAGAGAAAGTAAAAGAAGTAGAACAGAAGTTTATGTCTCTAACCATGGTTCTCTGACAGAGTGGAGGACTGCCAGGCCACTTGTTTCACTCTGGTTGATAAGAATGGCCAAACAAAATAGCAAAACAATTGGAAATCTCCACTAGTTATGATGGAAACCACTCTGGTGGTCCTCCATTCATTTCTAGAACCGTGGATATATTATGTAACCTTTTTATTTTGTGATATAAAATATTCTATTAAAAAAAAAAGAAGGAAAATATTTTCAGACATGTGTCTGTGTGTGTGTGTTTGTGTGTGTTGCCCAGGAAGGGTTCACTTCATAGGCGATGAAAGTAATACTAAAGAGCAGCTGGGTAAACACACACACACAAACAACACTACCAACATTCACACATTCACAAAGGTTTCTTTTACCAGAACACACACACTCACTACAAAGAGGGTTTGTTGTGCAGTAATACATAGAATAATTATAGCAGACTGGATTAGAGGTTGAATTCTAAATTATAATATTGAACAAGGGGCCTTTTCAGTGTGATGCACCTTCTGCTTAATGAAACAGGAAGTTTTTTGGCGGGGGGGCTTACAATAACATGGTTGCACAAGTATGCACACCTGTTCACTAATACTTTATTAAAGCACCCTTTGACTGTTACACAGCACTCAGTATTTTGGTAAGAATCTACCAACTTTACAAACTTCTCAATTTTGCAATTTAATGTTAAATTTTACATCCTTGGAAAAATGTTCCAGATCTATCAGACTGAGAGGGGATCTCCTGTGCACAGCCCTCTTCAAGTCATTCCACTGGTTTTTGATTGGATTTAGATCTGATTGGGTCATTCCAAAACATATAACTTCTTCTTCAAAAGCCATCCCTTTGTTGACTTAAATTTGTGCTTTTGGTTGTTATCATGCTGGAAGCTGTGGATTTTTGTTATCATGCTGGAAGTTGTGGATATTTATTTATTTATTTATATTTTCATTTTCAGCTGCCTGCAGGATTTGTGTCAAAATAGATTGGTATTTAGAGCTATCTATGTTTTCCTCTATCTTGACTAGAGACCCAGTCTCAGCTGAAGAGAATCATCTCATAGCATGATGCTGACACCACTATGTTTCACTGTGAATATGGCATGTTTTTTGGGTGATAAACTGCATTGTTTTTACATCTTTTAAATGTATGCCCAAAAAGTTCTACCTTAGACATCAAATCATAACACATTTATCATATAGTTTGGTGTGATTTATGTATGCTTGGATATGCTTTTTGTTATTAGAAAGGGCTATCATCTAGCCACCCTACCCCATAGTCCAGACATGTGAAATATGTGAGAGACTGTTGTTGCATGTGCATTGTACTTGCCAGATAGTCCTTTCAGCTTCTTTAATGTTTCTGTAGGTCACATAGTAGCCTCCCTGATAAGTTTTCTTTTTATCCTTTTGTCTATTTTGGAGGAACATCCTATGCTTGGTAATGCCATTGGGATAGTTATTTGACTGCACAGTAACTACAATTAGATAGCTCTTTGTGGACCATGGCTTCAGCAGTCAGATGAAATCAATAAATATGTTAAGAAAATCCTATAGATACAGGTGTACGATAGTTAGTTTGGAACATGTGTATGAATGTGATAAGTAAATTATGAGCACAGCAACATGGCACATTATTAAAAGGTGTACATGCTTATCCAAACAGGTTATTGTAAGGTTTTTTTTATTTTTCTTTTCTTTTTTTTATATCACAAAAACAATAGTTTTACTAGGGATGTTTATACATTTGATATGCACTGTATTCCTTCAGTCTTCAAGTTGTAGTTATTATTAGTGTACCCAAAAAATAAAAGCATAGAATAAAGCAGTTTTATGCTGGAATCTCATAACAGAACAAAACTTACATCCATGTATGAAGTGTTGTGTTTGTGGCCTACAGAGCACATACAATCAAGAATAATTATACTAAGAATTCACATAATGGAGGGAAGAAAAAGTTACATGACGCATTTTGGCGGCACGGTGGTGTAGTGGTTAGCGCTGTCACCTCACAGCAAGAAGGTCCGGGTTCAAGCCCCATGGCCAGCGAGGGCCTTTCTGTGTGGAGTTTGCATGTTCTCCCCGTGTCCGCGTGGGTTTCCTCCGGGTGCTCCGGT
>JAODXR010000012.1:30840976-30854598 GCA_028877395.1 Cathorops festae
CGGTTTCCCCCACAGTCCAAAGACATGCAGGTTAGGCTAATTGGTGGCTCTAAATTGACTGTAGGTGTGAATGGTTGGTTGTCTCTTTGTGTCTGACCTGGTGACTTGTCCAGGGTGTACTCTGGCTCTCGCCCATAGTCACCTGGGATTAGTGATAATGGATGACTATTTGTATAAGCCACTGACCACTGACTATATTTCTTTGAACACATGAATTAATTTCAAAGTTTTATATATATTTCCATAATGTAGTTAAACTGAGCTGTGATCACAGTAAAACATTTCAAGCTGGTTAAAGTCAGAAACAAAAGTTCACCTGCTGCCATAAAAACATGAGTCAACTCAATTCGAACATCAACTTATATCTTACACACATGAGTTACATGAACATAAACAAAACTCACAAGTAGTGGAGAGAACAGTATTACTTTAAGCTTAATTTTTTTTGGAAAACTTATAAATTTGAGTTTATCCAAAACTTATCATGACAATTAGAGAGAAGAAATAAATTCACATAATGTATTAAGGCTATCATTTTTTTTTTATAGTGAACGGATATCTGAACTCATTTTCACAGGAGATAAATGACTCACCCGAAAATGAATTCGACTGATTAAATTCTATTATTTGATACTGATTCTAAAATGATGTCCCAGATTAGGAGCCATAATTTGATCAACAAAGTGAATATTGGTAAATCATAGGTTCTTATTATTGACCTGAAGCAACACTAAAACCATCCCACTACATTTAGGCATCCATGCTCAAGCTCTGTACACACCCACACGCATACACTGGTCACACCCACACCCACACGCAGACACACCCGTACACACAGAGGACCAAAAAGATACCACACTGGCCTTTTATTTGTCATGCCTCAATAAAAGTTTTGTAGACTTTGGGTTCCTCCCAGAGAGGGAGTGTGACATTGAGGACTGAGTAAAATCAATATAAGGGGTCAGAGCTGGTTGAAGTACCAGTACATGTGTCTGACTTGAGGAGTGTGGAAAGACCCACCTTCAAATCCACCATGGCGTGGAGTATATCTACACTCTGTGTTCTGGCCCTAGCTTTGACCTATGGCCTCCAGGTGAACGCAATAAGGGGTAAGAGATGATCGATGCTTTGAACAGTCTTGTAGCATCATATTGTCCAGATATCTGAATTTAATATTTGTAAATGTGAAGTAATTTTTGAAAATGTAATATCAAGAAACAGGGTTTCAGAAAGGTGTAAAGAATGCATTTAGTATATTTAGATTCCACTGTTTAGCAGGGCGGGATGGTGGTGAAGTGGTTATCACTGTCGCTTCACAGCAAGAAAGTTCTGGGCTCATACCTCATGGCTGATAGGGGCCTTTCTGTGTGGAGCTTGCATGTTCTCATCATGTCTGGGTGGGTTTCCTTTGGGGGCTCTGGATTCCCCCACAGTGCAAAGACATGCAAATTAGGTAAAATACTCAGCCACTGGGATTGTCCAAGGCAGTGCATACTTAGTGCCAGTCCCAGGCCAGGATAGAATGGGGAGGGTGTATCAGGAAGGGCATCCGGTGAAAACCAGTGCCAAAGAATTGTAAGAATTGTAAGAATCAACTTTTAACCAATGCCAAAGAATTGTAAGAATTGTAATAATCACCTTTTGATGAGGCACGCCTGTTAATTGAAAAGCATTCCAGGTGACTACCTCATGAAACTGGTTAAGATAATGCCAATAGTGTATAAAGTGATATCAAGGTAAATGCTGGCTACTGTGAAGAATCTAAAATATGAAACATTTTGGGATTTTTTAAGACTTTTTTGTTTGCCACATAATTCCATATATGTTCCAGATGTTATTTCATAGTTTTGATGTCTTCAGTATTGTTCTACAATGTAGAAAAACCTCTGAATGAATATAACATGAAGCAAAAAATAAAAATCAAAACAAAAAACCAAATAAGTAACAAGGAAAATTTTTAAATGTGAAAAGCAGATACACAAATTTGTGTAAGAATAGCCTGTTTGTTTTCTGTTGTGCATTAAAAGGCAATGAAAAGAAAAGGAACTAAAATTTTGATAGGATTGTTCTTGTGCTACTGCGTATCCTGTTTACAGTTGTAAAAGTTTATGTCTCACTGGCAATTGTACAGTGATGCTACAAAATCCTGGGGGAGTTCTGTATTGTCACGGATCAACTGAAGTTGAATCACTGAAGTAAAACCTTCAAAAGATGAACAACTCCAAAGTAACTAATTTCAATGCCTGTCTTTGCTTAATGTCTTGTCCTGCTTCTCCTCCTACCCCCAGTACGCCGGAGCAACCATGTCAGCAACATTTGTAGCATGTGGGGAAATTTCCACTTTAAGACGTTTGATGGAGATTTCTACCAGTACCGAGGTACTTGTGAATACAACCTCGTCTCTGACTGCCAGGGGTCTGTGCAGAGTTTCTCTGTGCATGCTAAAAGAGCAGGGACAGTTGACAACCCAAACATCACCAGATTGCTGATCACTATTGGAGACATGGCCATTGAACTCACCAAGAACCTGGTCATGGTGAACAGCGAAATGTAAGATACATAATTCTTCAAAATAAATATAATCATATCATTAATCATGTTGTGAACCATTTTGTTATGGTTTAGAATTTTACTTTCTTAATTCCTAATGAGTTGAAATAACCATTGTTCCACCTTTCTTTCTTTCTTTCTTTCTTTCTTTCTTTCTTTCTTTCTTTCTTTCTTTCTTTCTTTCTTTCTTTCACATTAGCATTAAACTCCCACACTATGTAGCAGGGATAATGCTTGAAGAGAACGCTATCTATATTAAAGTTTATGCCAAACTGGGCCTCAGCATCTTATGGAATAGAGCTGATGCTATCACGGTAATATCGCCATTAAAGTTTAACATGTACACTTTGTGAATGTTTGTAGAATGCTTGTTGAGTAAGTAAATAATATTGGCTGGCTTTTTTCATGGTCTATCAGATGTATCCCATTCAGCTAGCATGAGATTGAACGAATTGAAGACGAGGTCAGCATCATGCTAGCTGAATGGAATATATCTGATAGACCATGAAAAAAGCCAGCCAATATTATTATTATTATTATTATACATACACATTCAATAGAACAAACCTGGCAGCCATGTTTATTTACAAATTGTCACAGTTGCTTACTAAGTCGGAAGATTTATGTGTAATGCATATCTTATGGCATTTTCAGTGCACTGCGACAGTTTACTGCAGGCGCTGCTGGAGAACAAAGAAATGCTTCTGCACATGTGCAGCAGAAAACTCTCAGTGAATATTCGCATCAGCTCCGATGTGTGATGTCTTGACAACCATGCAATATCGTAAACCATATTCAATGCTGATTCTCCATTGGGTAGAGTGGAGTAATACATGTAGGATAAGTGATATGATAACAATATTGCATGCTATCGAACCAAATGATTTAAACCCGCTAGAAGGGAATAGAACACATATTTATTCCATCGAAAAAGTGTCCTGTATGTATAATAATTGCTGATATTGCATTTCAGCAGCTTATTAATTCAAGCAACATATTGTACATGTAAACAGAATGGAATGAAAATGTTTAATTTATGTGAATTTAACAGAGGTAAATGCCAAAATTTCAGAAACTCATTTTAAAAATAATAGATAAATACATTAAGCAATAATGTGCAACCCCCTCCTCTCATTTCCCCCTCCCTTCCCCCCACAACCCACTAATTTTAATATCACAGGTCAAAACTAGTTAAAAAGTTTTAGAATACATTTTTCTTTTTTCCCATTTTCTTGTCCTCTCTTTCTTTGAATGGATTTGTTCAGTTAGTTTGCTAAATTTCTGTTCTTTTTGTCCACCTTACCTGTTCTTTTTGTCCCCTCTCTTTGATAAATATTCAAAGTTAAAGATAAACAGCTCTAAAAAAGAAACTCATATGTCCTCAAGTTCAACTACATTAACTAGAGGGACAAACTAATGTGAGCCAAAAAAGTAATGGAGGTGAGAAAAAAGAGAGCAAGAAAAATTGCTGAACGTTGAAGGAGGATATCTGACATCTAATGTCTGAATATTTAAGTTTTTGACCTCGTGGGGCATTGGCTGATCCCCACAAAGACAACTGTTTTTCTAGAAAAAAAAAAAAGAAGAAAAAGAAATTCATTTTAAAAACTAGAAAAGCACTCAGAGAGCGCAGACCTCCACCAAGAATCCTTAAAAAAAAATCTGGGATCCAGAAGGTGATCCGAATCACCACCAAAATTTAATGGATTGTTACTTGTGCCCAGTCACACCTCAGGAAAAAAATTTTTCAGAGCAATCCGTTCATTACTTTTTCCGTAATGTTGCTAACCGACAAACCAACCAACAAACAAACGTTACCGAAAACATAACCTCCTTGGTGGAGGTAATTATAAAAGATATTATGAAGACAATGTTTTTAGAGAGGTGTCGCATTAATTAGTTGCATTAATAATTATGTTAATAAAGGTCTTCATATGGATAGGAAGACAAACGTGTGTGTGTGTGTGTGTGTGTTGCAAAGAAGCCATGAGAAATGTTTAAGTTGTAAAAACTATGATCTCATGTACATTTCCTTGCCTTTTAAACCAGCTGGAACTGGACCCTAAATATTCTAATCAGAGCTGTGGACTTTGTGGAGATTTCAATGGAGATCCTGTTTATAACGAGTTCCTAAGTGACGGTGAGTTGCACCAAACAAGCTTTTTTATTCTGTTATGACAAATATACTGTGGTCCAAGAAAGAAGAGATCTTCTTTTAAGCAAGTGTCTTTGCATCATTGACCAAATAGATGTTTATATCTATTGTCTCACTCAGGTCGCATAACTGGCATTACTGAGTTTGGCAACAAACACAGGATCCATAACCCCACTCACGTCTGTGAGGACCCTTATGAAGAAATTGACGGTCAAAACAGCACAGACGAGAAGTGTCAATCATTTGTAAGCTACAGAAAATTCTTCCAGCAACATAATTCCTTCGAAATTTTGCCATTTCAATTCTCAGTTATATTATTGAATTGTTTTTTTCCTAGTTTGTAATGTGTTGTACTGCCCCAGTATTTTATCTGAGAATCTGGTAAAACTCATATTAATTCATGAATAGTTATTACAACTAAGTGCTCCTCATTTACATTAATTTATTCACAAAATACTTAATTACGCTGTCAGCTGTTTTACACAAACCACTTGAGGAAAGACAGTTCACAGTGATGTTTATGAAGAATCAGTGCAGACTTGTGCTTGTCATATGTGCAGCGAGAAGGCTGTTCCAAGCTGCTGATGGAGAATTCCTGGTCCTCCTGTCGGAACATTTTGAGTCCAGAGCCTTATATTCAAGCTTGCATGATGGACAGGTGCGCACCTCTCTCAACGGACGTGGAGAACACTGCTCTCTGTAGCACCTTGTCCGAATACTCACGCCAGTGCTCCCATGCAGGAGGAACGCCACCGAACTGGAGAACACCAACCTTTTGTGGTAAAGACACTACGATTAAATCCTCTTTAATAACGAACATGGTAATGTTACTGCTCACTTGTTGCAACATAGCTACTGACCTGAAAGAATGCAGACAGTCCTGTGAATTATCATTGCTATCACTGTTAGTCCTGTTACAGGTCAGAATTTTTGGTCAGGTGGAATTTTTCAACCTAGGTTAGAATTTTTAACCCAGTTCATAATTTGCTACTTGTATTAGAGAGACTTACTATATCTCAGGTTAGGTTTAGGATTTGGGAAGACTTTGTATTTTAAATGACTTGATGCTGTAATAAGACTGGGCTCATTAATAAATTCAAAATATATATCACTCCTTCCATCATAATTGTTGCTGGTCTCGTGGTTATGATGTTGGGCTAAGAGTCAAGGTTCTGAGTTTGAATCCTGGTTAAGTATGTTAAAAGGTATTTTAAAAAAAATGCTAATTAGGGAGAAGGGAATAGGTAGACAGGGAGACGAGGAAATACTAGGTAGGTGCAGACAGAAAGGAAGTGGATGGAAGAAAGACAGACAAAAGAAGTGATGGAAAATTCCTTTTTAAAAATATTAGATCATCCAAAATGTTTAGCTAGGTTGGAAATTATGAACTAGGTTAAAACATTTTAACCCAGGTTTAAAAAAAAAAACACCTAGGTTGAAATAGTCCCAATACAGTCCTAATCCAAGCTGCATTGACCCGATACTTTTTTTTTTACTCAGCTATCAAATGCCCCTCTACCATGGAATACTCTGAGAGTGGTTCCCCCTGTCTGGATACATGCTCAAACACAGACACCAGTTCACTGTGTGAGGAACACAAGATGGATGGCTGCTTTTGCCCATCTGGTCAGTCATGTACATATACAATGACACCCAGGTTTATAGACAAGTAGTCACATGACAAACCATTTATTTTTGACTAAAATAGGATTTTGATTTGTCTGCTGCAGGTACCGTGTTTGATGATCTGTCTAACAGAGGCTGTATCACTAAGGATCAGTGCCAGTGTAAACACAACAATTTGTACAACCCTGGAGAGGTTCTGGTCAAGGATGATGAAAAATGGTAACTGTAATTTTGATTGACAGATACAAAATAATTTCAATTCTATTCTTATCTCATGCTGGTAATATGTGCCGATTTTATTTTATAACCACACCATACCAAGACATTACAAATAGTTTATTCATCTTGTAAGTGTATTGGTTTGTTGAAGTGCTGCGGACTGATAATGCTATGTGTTTTAGTGTGTGTCAGCAGGGAAAGTGGATCTGCAAGACTCTGCCTGTCCCAGGTGTGTGTCTTATGCAGGAGGGTTCCCACTTCACTACATTTGATGGAAAAGAATTTACCTTCCATGGAAACTGCCATTATGTTCTTTCCAAGGTAATTGAGAATACATGAATAGATTATGTTTTATGTTCGATTGATCCAGAAAGAATGTTATATCTATATGTGCATAACACCTCAATTTCACACATCTTTTTCAGAGAGTTTGTTTATTCAGTGAGAGAACTAACATGTAACCGTGATGTTTTCTATGTTCCCCTCTCTTTTCTGTAGGACTGTGTGGACTCAAACTTCACTATTTTCGCACAACTTGTTCCATGTGTTGACCTGAAAACAGACACTTGCCTGAAATCAGTTCGAATACAACTCAACAATGACAAGAATAATGTAAGCATCAGTTTTCCAGTCTGTCAACCACTGATGTATTTCATTACACTATGACTAAAATTAGGATAATAAAACAAAAGCGCAAAAAAAACCCACTAAATTTATGGCTTTGTCAGCTGTATTTTTGTGTAATTTGTACTTTGATAAGACAGTGTCTGCTCAGTCTATCAACTTTCACTTTCTCCCCCAAACATATTTTAGCAGAAAAATAATGAGAGAGTAAATAATCCACTTCGTTCACATCCATTACACCTCCGACTGAGTCTGTATTAAGCCTACTGGTGATGTATTACAGAAACGCCACCAAAATGGGCTGGAACATATTAGCCCCCTGGAGCTCAAAATTAGGGGTGTGTGTCATGCTGTGTAGTGATGTCACATGATTGTCACTGATTGGCTACATGAACCTACAACACCAGGCTCGTTACTATTTGCCCACAGCCTCGCTTCATAATATTCTGTGTGCTTTTTTGTACAACTGCTAGTGGGGCTGTTATACATGGTTTCACAAAATGAAAGTAAAAAATAGCCCTGCTAGCCCATTGATACGAGCTGCCCCTGGTCATTTTCTAGCACATTTTTGAGACATGCTATTTCCTGTTAAAATGCTTAACTAAATCAATAGTTAAGCAGCACGGTGGTGTAGTGGTTAGCACTGTCGCCTCACAGCAAGAAGGTTCTGGGTTCGAGCCCAGTGGCTGACAATGGCCTTTCTGTGTGGAGTTTGTATGTTCTCCCCATGTCTGTGTGGGTTTCCTCTGGGTGCTCCAGTTTCCCCCAGAGTTCAAAGACATGTGGTTAGGTTAACATGGGGCAGCCTTGGGCTGATGTGATGTGCCCTTGAGTAAGGCACCTATCCTCCAACTGCTCCTCAGGTGCTGTAGCATAGCTGCCCACTGCTTTGGGTATGTATGTATGTATGTATGTATGTATGTATGTATGTATGCTCAGTGTGTGTATGTTCACTGCTTCAGATGGGTTAAATGCAGAGGAGGCATTTCACTGTGCTTAAGTGTACATGTGATAAATAAATTTGTTGTTTTTCTTCTTCTAAGTATGTAAATAAATAAAATGCTGGCCAACCTGATGATGAATTTGTCTTCTCCAGGTCTTAGTCATCAAAGATGATGGCACAGTAAAGCATAATGGAGATATAACACTCCCTTACACCACTGGTAAGAATAAAGTATTACAGCATTTTTAGAGCTAATGGGAAGTCACTTTAAGGCAGCACTTAAAGTATATTATAGTTATAATATTATAAAGTATCAGTTGCTATAATAACTGTTGTGTTCACTACTGGTGTTAAGAGGTCACTTATTACTAGTAACTCACTTTAACCTTATCTAAACACAGTACTTTTTGACCCTTTATTGTGTGCACTTTTCTATCCTGAATATTTAATGCTGTGTAATTGAGCTTAAAGCTTGAAATATGATATTTAGCATCATTGTAGAGCAACTGGACTTGTGTTGCAAGGTATTTAATATGATTCCCAAACTAAGTCCCACACCTTTGTAAGACCTTTGGTTCTTTGTTTTCCAGTTGAATTCACAGTATTCAGTCCATCGTCCTACTACATCATATTGCAGACCACATTTGGGCTCCAGATCCAGGTACAGCTGGTTCCACTCATGCAGCTCTACATCAGGCTGGATCAGAGATTCCAGTCCAAGACCTGTGGTGAGTACTCGTCCTCATTTAATTATTTCATGAGTAATCAAGAAAACAAGTAGATATAACACAACATGACTGAATGATTGTCTCTTTGAGTTGTTTTGCTCTACTCTGTGTGTATGCATAACTCTATGTAAGACCAATACCAGGTTAAGGTTAAACGGTCTGATATCACTGTGAGTGAAAAGAACCTTGTCTTGAAATATTCTGAGCACTCATACATGCTTCCTTTCTCTCAATGCTGCGTTTTGGTGCAGGTCTGTGTGGAAACTTCAACAAGGTGCTGTCTGATGAACTGAGGACCCCACAAGGTATAGTTGAAGGGACAGCTACATCCTTTGGGAATTCCTGGAAGGCTCAGACCAACTGTCTTGACAGTACTGAGAGGCTTGATGACCCGTGCAGCTACAACATAGACAGCGGTGAGAAGAACTTCAACATTCTGCTTTTCTCTCTAAGAAGAGTTAAACAAAAATATTAAAGTTGCTGTGGTCATAGACAAAACAACCCTTTAAGAACCTAATCAAGGTATTCTTCATGTATATTTAATGACCCTTAGAGAGATTTGCAGAGCACTGGTGCTCTAAACTGAAGGAGAAGGAAGGCGTTTTTGCCAAATGCCATTTGGCTGTTAACCCAGAAAACTACTACAAGGTAACCTAAGCATTTTGGATCACTTTACATTAATCAGATACCCCAAAAACATTTCAGTGCAAAAACTTGTCTTTGACAATATACAGAGATGCAAATACTCAAGCTGTACGTGTGAGAAGAGCGAGGACTGTTTGTGTGCTGTCGTTTCCTCCTACGTTCAAGCATGCGCAGCAAAGGGGTTGTTCCTGCAAAACTGGAGAAACACAGTGTGCGGTAGGACTAAAGCTCTTTTATCAGTGTGTGCCAGCATGACTATATGTATGTATGTATGTATGTATGTATGTATGTATGTATGTATGTATGTATGTATGTCTAATCTCACACACTCACCGGCCACTTTAATAGGACCTTGTTCTTGATTCTAAGATTCCTGTTCTTGGCTGCAGGAGCAGAACCCAATGTGGTCTTCTGCTGTTGCATGCTGAGATGCTTTTCTGCTCACCACGGTTGTAAAGAGTTGCTATGTCCTTCCTGGCAGTTCGAAGCAATCTGTTCATTTTCCTCTGATCTCTCTTATCAAAAAGGCGTTTGTTTCCACATACAGAACTGTCGCTCGCTCATTCACTGTGTTTTTTGTTTTTCGCACCATTCTGTTATGTAAACTCTCGAGACTGTTGTGTGTGAAACCCCCAGAAGATCAGCAGTTTCTGAAATACCCAAACCAGTCCAGCTGGCTCAATCCAACACCCATGCCACAGTGAAAGAAAGTGACACTTTGAGATCACAATTTTTCCCGTTCTGATGTTTGAACATTGTGAACATTAATTAACTGAAGCTCTTGATTTGTATCTGTATGATTTTACGCATTGTGCCAGTGTTAAGGGAACGGCTGATTAGAGAACTGCATCAAACAGCAGGTGGACGGATGGGTGTTTCTAATAAAGTGGCCAGTGAGTGTATATGAATTAAAATTCATTCTCAACGTTAAATCTGTATGTGACGAGAGGAATGACAATAAAGCCTCATTGAACAAATCTGAATTTAAGTGTTACCATTTTTATGGAATTCCTAAAAGTCATTAATTTAATGAGTTGAAAATATTATAAAATATTAAAATGGATTATTAAGTAAGTTAAATAAAAAAAATCCCTTTTATTATTTCTCATACAGGCAATAATATTTTTAATCCCCTATACTGCTCCTTTTATCATTTGTGCTCCCTTTTTTATTTTACGACTGAGTACTTTTCATGAATAATCTCACTGCTTATATGATAATGAAGGGGTGTGTCTGAATCAAACATGAGATTAGAAAGGAGCAACTGAAAGTGTTGATCATATTTTCTATTTCCAGTGAGGTTCTGCTGATGAGGATGGAGTTTTATCAAGTTTGGAGTTCTATACAGTCCACATGCAACCCCAATTCCAAAAAAGTTGTGACACTGTGTAAAACATCAATTAAAACAGAATGCGATGTTTTGCAAATCATGAAAACCCTATATTTAATTGAAAATAGTACAAAGACAACATATCAAATGTTGAAGCAGAATTTTTTTTAATATATGCTCATTTTGAATTTCATGTCAGCAACACGATTCAGAAAAATTGGAACAGGGCAACAAAAGACAAGGTATAAGAAAAGCATCTAAGAGAGGTGGAATCTCTCAGAAGTAAAGATGGGGAGGGGTTCACCACTCTGTGAAAGACTGTGTGGGCAAACAGTGCAATAATTTAAGAATAATGTTCCTCAATGTTAAATTGCAAAGAATTTGGGGATCATATCATCTCTGGTAAGGAATAAAAAGATTCAGAGAATCTGGAGAAATCTCTGTATGCAGATGATCGTGGCACCTACACACGCAGCAGCTCCTCTCTGTCCTGACAGAATGGTGTTTTCATGTTTTTTGTATTTTAAAACTGTGTATCTGTTCGTCTTTGTTGCGTCCATCAGTCTTAAGGCGCACATACTCCCGTGAGTTTCTGCTCGACATCCGCAGAACTATATTCACGAATATAAATCCAGTGGACGCGGAAGTGTTATGCGACTATAGTTTGCTCTGGAGGCCTGTTCAACCACTGACCCCCACTCCTGCATCCAGCCCACAGTGGAAGCGCCACAGGCAGAACATGCGGAAGCAGAAGAGGGGCAAGCATGGAGGTATCCAGGCTAGGCTAGCAGCTAGCCCTCACCAGCCAGCTATCCCTACCATCACTCTGGCCAACATATGCTCGCTGGACAACAAGCTGTATTATGTCCACCTGCTCCGCTCATCTTCTAAGTCTGTGAGTGAGTGTTGTGTCCTCGTTTTTGTGGAAACATGGCTTAACGACAGCGTCCCAGACTGTGCCATTCAGCTAGCTCAGCTAACATACTACCGGTCAGACAGAGCACTAGTCAAGGGGGAGAAGACTCACTGCGGAGGACTCTGTGTTTACATCAGTGATGCCTGGTGCCGCGATGCTGTCGTGGTCTGCAAACACTGCTCACCACTGGTGGAGTTTATAATTATTAAGTGCCGACCATTCTACCTGCCGAGGGAATTTACAGCCATATTGCTGGTAGCGTTATACATCCCTCCCGGCTCCAATAACAACAGCACTGAATGAACTCGATCAGCTCTTTAATAGGATCCATCAACTGTGCAGGAGCTTGTCATGTTTCCGAGGAACCGCTGACTGCTCCAAAGGGCTGACACTGAAGACTCCTTCCATAAACGTGGTGGAAAATGACATGTTTGAGTTCCTTGATTAACTGTTACTGTACACTGACACCAGAGCTGCTGTTCCAGAAAATTCTGTGAAAAATCCAACCTGAAAACGTCAACTCCGATATGCTGATGACCTCCGCCTCACGTCTGTTCTCTGATTCCATTCAGTAGTTTGCCTTTTTGTTTGTCTTTTAAAGCTTGGACAAGGACAGTTTAAGGATCGGACTGGTATCGTGGTGTGTCATGTTCAGTTTGTTTTCTACAGTACTTTCTCCATGTACTCCGTGTCCTTTTTTTCCCCTTTCCTCCTTCCCTGTCCCTTGACTCTCTTCTGCATTTTCATCCACGCCACTGATCTTTCTTCTCCCTCTCCTTATCGATGACATTTTTTAGATCGTTAAGCTTTCATACAGCCGATCAGAATTTTAGCTCCTCGTGCTTTGAAGGCAGGAATATCAATTCCACAGTCATATCAATTCCAGCAGGCCTCAAGGCTCGAGCCAAGCGAGAAAGCGGGTCGAAGGCTTGAAAGAAAGACATTACAGCCGAGAGCATCTGCGAGTGAAAGGAGAATTAGAGAAAGAGATGAAATGAGGCAGAGTGGAACATGATAGATGTTAAGAGTCTATCAGATGGGTGTAGATAACGGAGGCCTTCCTGGCTCCAGAGTGCCCTGCCTTCCTCTTAGACACACTTCCTTTGGGCCATCAATGAACCCCATTTAGATGTTAAAAGGTTGGTTAAAACATTGTCTAATAATTGGATTTAATGGCCAGGAGGCTGTCAGGGCTGAAGAACACCATCTCAGTTTTCCTCTGGCCCCCAACTTCATCACGAAGGATCAGGACTTTCCACATAAATGCAGATAAACAGCGTACCTCACAGCAGCAATCTCATGATGCATATCTCCACCTGCAGCACATTACAATTACCTCCATAGTGTGGGTGAAATATAGAGCTCATAAAATGGCCATTCAGATTGATCCTCTATCCTTAATGGCAGCGAAACCCCTCCTTTTCACCCCCACACTTTAAATGAACATGTTATCGGGTCGGCTGTCGTGGCCATCCTGCTGGGAGATGCCTCTCCATTACACTATTAGTTTTAAACGAGACTTTAATGGCCGAGCACATTATGGAAGATCAGTCCCCCAACTCTGATCCATGAAAGCGAGTGTACTCGGTCTCTGGCCACGAAAGCCGTGGGTCGTTCACATCAGGGACATGGTGATGGATCATCTCAATCCAGAGTATGGTGTTGGAGATGTTGGGCAGGTTGATGGTAAGAGGATAAGGTCAAGCTAAAAGCCATTCGTGGAATCTGGAGTTTATCCCAGGTGCAGGACCATCACCACAGACGGGGCATTCACAGCAAAGGCAGGGAGGAGAGTTTTCCGCTTCCGGTGGATTTCCGCTTTTTCTGAGTAAAAATCGACCTTTTTATATTATGCCAAATCCGTTGAGATTTTTTTTTTCATTTAT
>JAODXR010000012.1:32397942-32410720 GCA_028877395.1 Cathorops festae
CACAGGTGAACTCATCCATGCCCACCAGAACCAGGAATGGGCCCAGGCAGGTCTGTCTGCATGGAGGGAAGGCAGGGAATCAACATTTCTGCAAGGAGGCAGGGCTACTGATTTGTGCCCCTGACATGCCACAGACTTCCCCTGATTGAGCAGGGGCATACAGGATAGTTATGAGTATTCAAGGGGGTACACATCAGGGTTTGGTGAATTCTGGTTGCAGTCCGACCTCCACGCATCAAAGCCTGATTCAATGCGGGGCACTTGGAAATGCACAATTGGTGAAAGTCAAATGTGTGCACGGGGACATTCACAAATATCCACTAATGCCAGTCACCATTCACTTCCAGGGAGAAAAACATAGTGTGGAGGCAGTGTGAGCCTCACCCACCCACTGATCCTGGGAACAGATTGGCCAGCATTTAAAACATTGGTGAAACAGTTAGTAGTGGGTGGGTCCTGCAGTAGCACGTCATGGGGGAATCCAGCTGCAACCTTTGCTGGGAGGTGATCCCAGGGCCAGCCAGGTCAGCTCCATGTCATAATGACATGGAGAGTGGGGAGAGCTCTCCTGTCTCTCAGGAATCCCTTCAGAGATTTCTCATTGGAATAGATGTGTGACGAGTCTTTGAGACACACTTTTGACCAAGTGAAAGTAATTAATGGTCAAATCCTCCAACCTAATGTTGTGCTCCCCTTCCTGTATTTTTGCATTATTAAATATAGGCTATACCACTGTTTCTCAAAGTGTGGTCCATGGACCACTGGTGGTCCACGAGTTGATGTCATAAAATATCACATTTTATGATTGTTTCTCAAATCACCTATGTGATTCCAAAAGCAAAGTTCTAAGTAGCACAGAAGAGTTGTTTTCTTGAATAAAGTCCTATGTAAATTCAAATAGTAGCCTATTATTTTAATTTGTCTGACATTAAACAAGCCAACAGTTTTGCGACACTGCCTATAGCTATGTCAATTTAGGTTACACTTTCATATCAATGTCATCTGAATGTGGAGGGAATGTAGAATGCAGAGAAACTATGAGTAACCAAATTAGACTTAGCATCAAACTGTCAAAAAGATAATGGATTGGTGGCTGAAGACCGGGTCAGTCAAAAGAAAAGCAAAATAAACATCCTACATGAGCAAGGATAAAGTGCAAAGACATGATCTTTGTTTGAGAAAGCAAAGCAATGCAAACAGATCAATGTCACCCGCAATATGAGATTATAACTGTCCAATTTGGAGCCAGACATTGCTTCACTGATGCATCAGAATAAGCAGCACCATTCTTCCCATGAAGGTAAGGACAACAATGAGTGAGTTGGTTATACTACTTGTAAAACTGTCAATTAATGTGTAATTTGTAATATCCTGTTGAAATAGGCTCATTGTTTTTTGTTCGGGATATTTAGGGGGTTGGGCGGTCCACAATTTTTTATTTTAAAGATAAAGTGGTCTTTGGTCTGAAAAAGGTTGAGAAACACTGGGCTATACCAAATGATGCAGGACACTCAAACTAAAGACGAGATGACACAGTTGTTGGTTGTGAAGAGATGTAGGGAACTTTTATTTCATGTGGCTCATCATAATCCTATGGCTGGGCATTTGGGGCAGGATAAAACACTAAATCATCTCATGGCCTGTTTCTATTGGCCAGGGATTCGTGCTGATGTCTGCAGGTGGTGCGTGGCTTGTCGCGAATGCCAGCTGGTGAATCCAGGGGCCACACAAAAAGTGCCATTGTACCCATTGCCATTAATTGAGATCCTCTTTGAGAGAATTGGCATGGATCTCATCAGGCCATTAGACTGATCTGCACGTGGGTATCGCTTTGTATTAGTCATAGTGAGTTATGCAATGCAATATCTGGAATCAGTGCCAATTCGCAATATCTTAGCATGCAGTGTTGCAGAGGCATTCTTTCGCGTTATCTCCCAAGTTGGGATTCCAAAAGAAATCCTGACTGATCAAAGCACTACTTTTATATGCCACACTCTGCGCAAATTGTAAACTTATTGGGGATTAAATCAATTCATGTTTATCGTCCGCAAATGAACGATTTAGCCAAACACTTAAAAACATGATTCCTAAGCTCATTCACAGGGATGCTAAAAACTGGGACAGGAGGCTCTGTCTGCCCTCTGTTGTTTGCAGTGCACAAGGTCCCACAAGCCTCCACTGGGTTTTCTCCATTTGAATTGCTGTATCGGTGCAAGCACCATGGTGTCTTAGACATTATTAGAGAAAATTGGGAGAATGGACCTTCTCAAAGTAAAAATGAAATTCAATATGTTCTTGACCTGACAGCAAAAACTCCACACACTGAGTCATAACCCAGGAGAATTTGCTACAGGCTCAAGAACATTAATCTTGCCTGTATAACGGAGGGACACAACTAAGAGAATTTGCACCAGGAGATAAAGTCTTCATTTTACTGTCCACCTCAAGTTCAAAATTACTCACCAAGTGGCAAGGGCCCTTTGAGATCACATGGCGAATTGGGGAGGTCGACTACGTGGTCAAATGTCCAGATAGAGGTGACACATGTCAAATATATCATCTCAATCTCCTGAAACCATGGAGAGAGGAGGTTCCTGTGGCTCTGGTGGTGATAGTTCTGGAGCTGGGACCAGAGGTAAGTCTAAAAAGTGCAGCCCAATTCATCCAAGTCCCCTGTGGATACCTCCTACTGTCCAAGAGAGCACAGGTTATTAGGTTGAAGGAGGAATTCTGTGATATGTTCTTGCCCCTCCCTGGTTGCACTGACCTCAGAGAACACCACATTGAGACTCCCCCAGGGGTGGTGGTGTGCAGCTGTCCATATTAGCTACCCAAACTCAAGAAAAATGTGGCTTGGGACGAACTCCAGGCTATGCTTAAGATGGGGGTAATAGAGGAGTTGCACAGTGACTGGAGCAGCCTGGTGGTCTTGGTTCCCAAGACTGATGGACTGGTCCGGTTCTGTGTGGACTATAGAAAAGTCAACACAAGGTCTAAATTTGAGGCATATCTGATGCCTCACATTGATGAACTTCTTGATCGGTTGGGCACGGCTCGGTTTTACTTGAAACTGGATTTAATGAAGGGATATTGGCAAATCCCCTTGATTCAATTATCCTGTGAGAAAACAGCCTTTTCCACTCCATTTGGTTTACACCAAATTTGTCACCCTTCCTTTTGGATTGTTTGGGGTTCCAGCGATGTTTCAGCGTCTCACAGACTGAATTCTCTGTCCCCACGATGCATATCCGGTGGCCTGCTTAGATGACATAATCATCTATAGTAATGATTGGGAGTGGCATGTACAGCATCTTAGGGCAGTCCTGAGGTCACTGGAAGCACACTGGGCTCACAGCAAACCCGAAAAATGGTGTGATTGTATGAGTGGAAGTATGGTATTTGGGCTTCCACTTGGATCATAAGCAGGTGTGTCCCCAAATTGCTAAGACTGCAGTGATTGTGGCCTGCCCAAGACCTAAGACCAAAAAGGGGGTGAAGGCAGTTCCTGGGACTGGCTGACTATTATAGGTGGTTTGTGCCTAACTTTTTGGATGTCACCAGCCCACTGACTAACCTCACTAAAAAGGGGGCACCAGATCAGTGGATGGAGCCATGTGAACAGGCTTTTGCTTGGGTAAAGGCAATTTTGTGTGGGGTCCTGCTGTTGCATTCTCCTGACTTTTCTCTCCCTTTTGTTTTACAGACCAACATGTCAGACAGAGGGCTGGCTGGGGGCTATTTTGTCCCAGGTGGTGGAGGGGGAGGAGTGTCCAGTGCTGTACATCAGCTGCAAGCTCTCCATGCGAGAGTCAAAGTACAGCACCATAGAAAAGGAGTGCCTGTGCTGGCCATCAAGTGACAGGTTGAAGACTGGAGCCAGTCAACAGCTTTTTTTTTTTGCTGATCCATCTGAATTGTCCTGACTGAGATGATATAACCAAGGAATTATATGGTATTATGGTAGAATTCACACTTCTCAACTTTGGCATAGAGTTGATTTTCAAGAAGGCATTGTAGGACTCTGTGAACATGGTTGATATGTTCAGCTAGGGATTGAGAAAAAATCAAAATGTCATCCAAATAGACAAAAACAAATTTGTTCAACATATCCCTAAGAACACCATTTACTGAAGCTTGAAAGACTGCTGGAATGTTAGTGAGGCCAAAAGGCATGACAAGGTACTCATAATGACCTGTGGCAGTGTTGAAGGCTGTCTTACACTCATCCCCCTCTCTAATATGGACCAAGAAGTAGGCATTATGGAGGTCAAGCTTAGTGAAGACAGATGAATCATAGAGTAACTCAAAGGCAGGTGACATGACAGAAAAGGGATAGCAGTCCTTAATAGTGACATAATTGAGGCTCCAATAATCAATGCAAGGGCAGAAGGAGCCATCCTTCTAAGTGACGAAGAAAAACCCTGCGCCAACAGGGAAGGAGGAAAGACAAATTATGCCTGCAGCTAGCAATTCTTGAATTTACTTCTCCATGGCTTAAATTTCAGGCTGGGAGAGTGAATACAGGTGTCCCCTAGTGACACTGTGCCTGGTAGCAGAACAATGCTACAGTCATAGGGCTAATAGGGTGGCAATGCAACAGCTAGGGACTTACTAAATACAGCCTTGAGGTCCTTGTAATCAGGGGAGCAGTAGACAGGTCTGGGAACTTCCCTGGTGGGTCCAGAACTGGATGAAGGGGCATGTGAGCTTGGAAGAAGCAGTAAGGTAAACAGAATGGGTTCCAGCCCAAAATCTTCTTGTTGACCCAGTCAATCTGAGGGTTGTGTCTCCTGAACCAGAAACAACCAAGAACAACAGGTGCATGGGGGATTCAATTCTGTGAAGTTGAATTTGTTCATGATGATTGCCTGAAACAACGAGAGTCACTGGAATAGACACATGAGTGACATCAGCAAGCTTCTTGCCATTCAGGGCATTGGCCGCTAAGGGTGTTGTTAAAGGGTGGAAGGGCGGTTCCCACCAAGCAGCCAAGGAAGCATCAATGAAATTCTCATTGGCTCCAGAGTTGATAAATACCATGAGCGGTCACTGCTGACCACCCCACTTGAGAATAGCTGGTAGGAGGGTTATGGATGGCTTGATGAGGAAATGCTCACCAGTACTCCTCACTTGAATGATGAGCATCACCTTTTCACAAGACACAAAGATACATAGTGGCCTGACTCACTACAGTAAAGACAGTGGTTGGAGTTAATTCTTCTCTGTTTTTTTTGCTGCTGACAGGTGATAAAGGTTGGTCTGCATGGTCTCTGAGTTAGGAGCTGAGGGTGAGGTAGAAGATGTAACCTGAGAAAATGGCAACATGGGATACTGAACTGCTCCTTCACTAGAAACCCTTCAGGGACCTCTAGTAGCTCTTCACTTGTGGCACTGCTGCAGGTGAGCTTCAATGAGGATAGCCAAATCCACCAGGGTATCCAAACTGACAGGCTGGTCCAGGGTGACTAATTTGTATTTTATGCCTTCTGAAATACCATTAAAGAATATGTCAAACTGAGCCTTGGTATTCAAACCACTGGCAGTGGCAAGGGTCTGGAAGTCTATGGCATAGTCAGATACTGATTGGTTTCCCTGAGGAACATGGAGCATCTTCTGAGCTGCCTCTCTGCTGTGTTTGGAGTGATTAAAAACCTCTTGTGTCCTCTGAGAATGTGGAGAAAGTGTAACAATATGGTGCACTGGTCTTCCAGATGACTGTGCCCCATTCTCTTGCCAGACCTGACAGCTGGGTAATAACATAGGCCATCCTTGCTCCATCCATGGGGAAAGTGGATGGCTGTAATTTGAAAATCAGGCTGCATTGTGCCAGAAGAGAATGACAGGTGCTGGGTTCCCCTGAGTAATATTCTGGAGGGGGCAGATATAGCTCTATGGTGGGAAGAGCAGGCTGGGGTGGAGCAGCTGCAGCAGAAGGTGGTGCAGCAGGGGCTTGGGTAGTTGTCTGGGCCCATTGGAGATGTTGTATCTGAGCTGCTAGACCAACAACAGCAGTTGATATAGCTTCCACTAACTTGCCAATGGAGTCCAACTGATTCTGTTGTCTCCCCAGTTTGACTCCATATTGTTCCAGGACAGTCTTCCACTGGCCAGGGTCTGCTGGATCCATAATGGTCAGATCATACTGTTAGGATCTTAGTCAGAAAAGGACCCACTCGCAGACCATTTTATGACTTGTGAATATGTAACAATTCACAAGTCATAAAATGATTAAATTCAGAGAAATCCAAAACAGAGTTCAAACAGGCAGAAAATAAAAAAGAGAAGAAAATGCAAAAACTTACAAATAGCTAGAATGGAACAGAAAATAACTGGCATGATCTGACAAAGGTTATCCACAAACACAAGGCTTAAATACATAAACAATGAGGAACAGGTGTGCATGCAGAAAATGGTGGGAAACAAACAAAGACAGGAAATAGCATGGGTAAGGGTGGGGTCAGAAGCACATGGCCATAGACAACAAACACAACACAACACCACCACATGGTAAATGAAAACAAACAAAAGCACATGTTGACTCAAAAAATAAAAATAAAAGCAAGACTTAGAGCAGCACAGTGGTGTAGTGGTTAGCACTGTCGCCTCACAGCAAGAAGGTTCAGGTTCGAGCCCTGTGGTCGGCAAGGGCCTTTCTGTGTGGAGTTTGCATGTTTTCCCCATGTCCACGTGGGATTACTCCAGGTGCTCCGGTTTCCCTCACAGTCCAAAGACATGCAGGTTAGGTTAACTGGTGACTCTAAATTGACCGTAGGTGTGAATGTGAATGGTTGTCTGTGTCTATGTGTCAGTGCTTTGATGACCTGGCAACTTGTCCAGGGTATACCTTGCCTTTTGCCCATAGTCAGCTGGGATAGGCTCCAGCTTGCCTGCGACCCTGTAGATGGATAAAGTGGCCAGAGATAATGAGATGAGAGAGAGAGAGACTTAGACAGGAACCCTAACACATGGCTTGCCAATGTTAGAGTGCTAGAACTCAAATGGCTTGTCCAGAGCCCTGACCTCAACCCCAGGGAACATCTTTGGGATGAACTGGAACTCAGAATGCACACCAAATATTTCAGCTTGACATCAATTCCTGACCTCACTAATATTCTTGTAGATGAATGAGGAAAAATTCCTACTGCAATTTTCTAAAAGGTAATGTAAATGACTTTTAGTAGTAAAAGGAGGATGAACTCCATATTATTGCCCATGCTTTTGGATTAGGATTTTGAACAAGCACATATGGGTGTGATGATCAGGCACGTGCATACTTTTGACTATATACAAATAAGGAACTTTATGTAACCGGACTCAAAATTTTAATTTGAATACCAATGCTTAGTTGAATAAGGCTGCATCCAAATACTCAGTTTGTACTAACAATGGTTATGTACCTAGTACCTGACTGTAACTGTAGCATGTTCTATGAGTATACGAGCGAGTAGTAAGGACACAATTCAGACATACTCTGCCACTGTCTCAGCTGTCTTCTGACACTGATGTTCACAGAAGATGTATACCCACATATGCCACAAAATTAATAAACAAACAAACAAAAAACCCCAGCAACAGCAGAAACGTTTGAACAATTCCTGATACATTTGTACACCACTGCAACAACTGGTTTTCCTTTAGACAGTCATCATCTTTCTATTTTTCCCAGCGGAATTCTTCTTCAGTTATTCAGAGGCTCCAGCTGAATCATGGAATGTCTTAGTGTAGCATAGTGTGGTACGTTTGCATACCACGGATTTAGTAGATCACCTGGGTACCATTCAACTACTATTAAATGCCTACTGAGTATTCAGACACCCTACATACTGTTTTTTGTGCACTAATAGTATGGACATATGTGTATTTGGACGCAACCTAATTTCAAGAAAATTCAACTCAGGAAAACAAAATGCAGTTATACCAAGGCTATATTGGGAAAACAATTAATCTACATTAAAATATATATTTTTCATATTTTAAGTTAGTACAAATTTACAGTGTTTATTTTTGCAAATGCATAAATTATTATGAATTATATAAAATAACTGGTTCTTTTACTAAAAAGTTATTTGGCGTTTTTGTTGGAATTTTGCAGGTGTTTCAAAGAGTATTACCTTTGTAAAAGCATCCATGGTTGTCTGTTTACATCCTTCTTCATCACTCACTCTATGATAAATTTACTGTTGCCCTATTGCATTTTCTTTGTTTGAGTTCCCATATGTTACTGAATTGTTTCCCCTAACATATGTCTTCTCTCTGCTTCTACAAACCAGTAATTAATGCCCAAGAATGTTCTTTTAGTCCAACACCAAGTCAGGTCAATAGGGTCTGTGGAGGAATGCTATACTGAGCATTCCAGTGATAATCATCCTTAAGGCTGTGGTTTTGGGGAACTGACCTGTTTCACAATGGTGCATAGGTCAATGGTTTGCTCTTTCTCATAGGCCTGTGGTGTGAACGAAACATTCCAAGTGTTAAGCCAGCTCTTTGTGGTCATGGTCCCTTACTATGATTTAAAAAGGTTTTAATTTAAATCACGAGGTCCGTCTATTTCCCCATCAATCAGCTGTGGTTAGACATAAATTGCTTTGACATTCCAATGCCCATGAGAAGCTTCTCTGACTGATGCCTAAAGTTACCCATCTCCTACCAGAAATCCACTCAGATGCTTTCAATGTGCCTCTCATGCTGTGGTGTTCACCTATTGTTAACCTCCTTCAACAAGGATGCCAAAGCTTTGCATAAATTAATCTACTATAGTAGCTCAAGTGAAGGCCCTTTTGTGAATGGAATTCCCTATTTTCCTATCTCAACTGTTATACATATCCACTGTCTACATACTTCAAATTGAATGAAAGAGACAGTTTGAAAATTGAAACCTTTGAGAAAATTACAAAATGGTCAAAAATGCATTTTTTAACATTCCTGCCCCTTCTTTAAAATGTATATATAAAAATGAATGAACTATGAATTGTTGGACATTCAAACTTAGATTCATAAAAGGCATAGTGTTTCTTAAAACAGAGGGAAAATCCAAAAAGTATATGGGTAAGGCATAATAGGCAAGGCAAAGTAATGGCAATCAGAATAAACATGGCTCAGAACTTATGCAAGCATTGAGATTAGACAATGTAAGTATGGGCCTTATATACTCCACAAAGCAAGAAGCAACCTGGAAGTGGTAAGTTTGAACTCATGGGAGGGAGACTGTTGCTGTTATAGAGATGTAATGCATGCAGGTTTTATGACAGTGAGCCCCCAGTGGACAGCACCCAAAGCCAAAACACCATACAGGATGTAATTTTAATCATGATACCCTTGATTAAAATTTGCAGTGAGGGTAAGATCTAGAATATCCTTATCAGTGACTCATGTGACATCTGTCTGCTTTTTTTTTTGTCAATGGCAGGCTCTTTGGGTGTGGGGGAATGGGTTACCCTGACCATGGGAATAGTGGAGGCTTGTAACTAAGGGCTAACTGGAATGGAATAAGATCTGTGAAGAAATATGTGGGAGAGTTTTGGGTGTAGTTGGGCTAAAGCTGTTGATTCACACCTGGCCATTTGATTGCAGGCGATAGCCTGAAGAGACGTTCACATTGATGTTTTCTACAGAGTACTTTCCATTTATGAGATGTGAATTGAGACAATATAATCAAGAATGCCACAGTGTCAGAAAATGTCACCAAAGATTTTTTTAACCAGTTGTCAGGCAGCAGCAATTGGCAAAAATTATCATCCTATGACATTACATGACAGCTACCAATCACATTACAGTTACCAATCAGAGAAGGTGAAGCCTACCACATGTTTCCTCTGGAACTCATAAAACCATCCACCATTTTGAACTGCTGCTCATCCTACATCATGGAGCAGTCAAACAAAATTCATTTTGTGAATCTCTACTCCCTGGTCATCTAGAATGTACCCAAGGAACTTTCCAAACCAAACCAAAATCCAGTGGAACTCATGTGTTACATGTGATTTTCCAGTAGCTTGGTTGGGACCTGACATACATGGCTATTTGTTCTTGTTCTGAAGCTAAGGAGAATAGAATATCATTAATGTGTGCAATGACAAAACAATTAAGAATCTCACAAAGCACTTTGTTAACAAAAGCTTTGAAAAAAGACAGGAGGAGCACTGCCCAGAACATAGGATATTCTCATATTATTCCTAGTGCCCAGAAGCAGTATTAAAGGCTTCCATTTGTTCCCTTCTCTGCATCAGATAAGATTAACGATACTATGTAAATCTTACTTGGTGAAATTATTAATTATTTTCATCTGTTCAAGCAATGCATTATATCACATCCACCCACTCAGTGGGAAGTTAAGAGTCTGGGAAGAGAGACCTCTGCTGGCATGGAGGTGTAATGGTCTGACTGGTGTTACAGAAGACTTTTGCACATCTTTATTATTTCTTATTTTGTAAATTGCATGTTATGTTAAAATGCTCCAGACACTTTTTTGAGATCACATGTTTAAACATAGAAACTAGTCATTTGAGAAATTATTGCACATCTGCAGATAATTGTTGGCCATTTGCTGGGTGGAACTTGATCATATTGTATTTTCATTGAAGAACATACATATCTATCTGTTGAATAATATATTTCAATAAACCCATACATAGAGGCACACTATCTAGTAGAAGGAAACAAATCTTGAATATATTACTCTATTTACTTACTTTGGCTGAGATCTAAACATGTATGGGAGGTTGCTGTGGCATTTGTGGGCTTGTGTTTATTGTTTATGCAGTTTTTATTTTCTCCTAATTAATGCTATGATGACGACCTCTGTCAAAGACATGACCAAAAGACATCTGAATCTCATGCAACGTACAGCTGAAATCCAAGGCTGTGGCTTTGAGGGTTGTGGATGTACTAAGGCACTGGCTTTGACGAAGACAGATGTGAAAGAAAAACACATCCAAAACCAACACTTCCAAATACAGCTGTCAATCAGTTGTTCAGTACTACCTGCACAATTACATTCACACATACACAAACATGTGCACACATGGACAAACTATTAACAAACACTATAATGTAAACTGGCTGCCTTTCTCTCTAAAATTGTCCAAGAGTCACTCACACACTTTCTTTTACCATAACTAAACAGGTCTAACACGTTTAGAAAATAAATTCCATTGGTTTGAGGTTGTTTATGTGGTGAAAGAAGTCACGAAACTATCTTAATGGATTTCAACTCTTAGATATTATTATTATTATTATTATTATTATTATTATTATTTTTTTTTTTTTTATAAATATAAATTACAAATCAATGTACTATCATTACTACTAAAATGACTAACATTACTTAAAAATCATTTTTTTTTAAAAATCACTTTCTATTAGTACATTATTTCAATTTAATTCTCAGACAATAGCCAGAGAGCTACATATAATATAAAACCACAGATAATATCCATCTCTGAATCTCATCATTGAAGGGCTGGATTACACAGATTTAGATATTAATTTACAAATATATTTAGCAGATGAATGCATGAAGTCATTCTACATAAAGACCTGCCCACCAACTTCCTTTGGACTTCCATTTTTTTTAATGAGTTACCAGTTAACAGGTTTTCTGTTCTTTCTGTCATATGGGGAAATGTTTCAAAATTCTTGCATAATTACTCATATACCACACATATAATCACTGGAAATTAGGTTGAAAAATGGGTCTTCCCTGAAGCGTCTGTTTTATTTTCTGATTCTTTATCCATAAGTGATGTGGCGTATATTTGTCTACTTATACCAAAACATGAATTAATTTCTACTACTGCATTATTAAACTAGTAAGATTTTCCAAAACAACATAAGGAAATATTTTCACCTGTCTATTATAGCACATAGTCATCTCTTTTCAACTTTATCTTTTATAAAGATGAAATTTTGCTGTGACATACACTTCTGGTTGTGTGCCGAAACTGCCCATCTTAATGCCTCATTCAGTAAAGTCATTATAGACCCCTGCGGTTTTCTCAGCCAAGCATGTTCAGTTTCTTCTGGAGATGTTGACTCATGCATATCGTCTCATTTTAGTGGAATGGCTTCACCAGAAGACCCTAAAAAATCCTTCTGGGGAAGTCACAGTTAAAGCTTGTGATTTTTGCAACAGGGTCAGAAAAGTACGATATGGGACACGATATGGGTTGGACACTATCAGAATATATTAACTATGACATGGTTGATCTATACTGTATAGCTGCCCTTTACTTCTAGCAAGCCTGGCAATAACCTCCTAGAGTTGTGGTTTGGGTGGTGCACAGCCATTCGTCCAGATATAAATGTTTTTAACCAGGCCCCTAAATAGCACACAGCATACATCAGCACCTGGAGCTTTGCAGGCCTTCTCCACCAAGACACTGGAATAAAAAAAATATTACCTTTGATAAATCACAGATGGAATATAGTTGTATACTACATTCTGAATTCAGGTATGAGTTATGATGGGATGGTCTATTTTCTGTAACCTGTATTTAAAATATTCATTGTATTGGTAAGCAGTCCACATTTTTTTTTTAATTACAGTATACATTCTAAGGGTTTCTAATCACTCACACACACATACACACACACACACACACACACACACACAATATCCATCCATTATCTGTAGCCGCTTATCCTGTTCTACAGGCTCGCAGGCAAGCTGGAGCCTATCCCAGCTGACGATGGGTGAGAGGTGGGGTACACCCTGGACAAGTTGCCAGGTTATCACAGGGCTTATATATATATATATATATATATATTTTGTCGTCCCCCC
>JAODXR010000012.1:37745293-37757560 GCA_028877395.1 Cathorops festae
TATGTGCACATATATACACAAGCTTCTATGTAACTGTCTTTATTGCACACACCACCCTTACTATGTTAAATTATTATTATTATAGCTGCTAGAAATATACACACCAACATATAACCTCTAATTGTTCAAACTAACAAACTGGACTTACTATATGTCTGAGACATGACAAAGGCATAGTGTGTGTGTGTGTGTGTGTGTGTGTGTGTGTGTGTGTGTGTGTGTGTGTGTGTGTATTGTGTTAACCTCCTCTTAACACAAAAAATCGGAACCAATAAAAAGCAGTTAAAATTTCTGATATAGGAATTATATAATATGTTATATACCCCTGGTAATATATATAGTTTCAGCCAAAAGGAGAAAATCTGAAAATATTGCTACTTGTTGCTATTTTCAACATGGTCAAGCTTCAACCAAAACACATCTACCACACGTTTTTAATCATCTTGCTCAGCCCCCTGTACAGAAATTTTCTATGCCTACAGAAGACTTCAGAAATTCCTTTCAAACTTTCTATCATTATGATAGCTTCGCTGAAAATAAAAATGTTAAACAAACCATGTGCCATCGTTTACAAATCAGCCCATATGCTAACACTGAATTAATCAGTGACGAAAGGCTTGAAACCAAAACAAAGTCTCCTGAATGTAGTTAATTAATGGGCGTATTAATTGAAATTGAATTAAAACATTAATACAGTTTGAAAAAGCATTGGTCCTCTTAGAACTATGGGGCCCCTTTTCTGTTTGTTTGTCTGGTGTCCTTTACATTCTCTATTCAAAGTGTTTTATCATCTGTAGCCTTATTCTTTATGTCCAGTGTCATTTTAGGAAATGCAGCATGCTGTTAAAGACATTTAACTGCATACATTAAATGTATATTTTGCTGATTGAAAGTAAAGGTCATGTTATAGTGAGATATATTGTCCTTTTAAATGTGTGAAGCATCAAAACTACAGTATTCTGACTTCCTTTCTTCGACTAAATTTTGCTTTATTAATTTTAATAGAAATTTAAGTGTTTAAAGAACTAATGCTATGAGCAAAAGAATGGTCCACACAGACAGTGTGCACTCAGACTTACAGTAAGACTATACAACTGGAGCTAAATATGTTTAGTCATTTAAATACTATTTTATTCTTTTCTCTGCAGGTATGCTTTGAGGTAAATGGGTAGCAGGTTATACCTACCTGTGTTGACTGATTCATCCACTTCGTTCTGAATCTCAGCACACACCCATATCATCCCTTCCTCTGCCTTGGTCTTTGCGCTCTCTGTAGAAACATGATATGGTACTGTGACAGAATGCTTGGCACTCAGAAATGTCCTATAGTTTAAATCTAAACATTAATATATATCTAAATCAATGCATACCCACTAATAAACTTATACATATCTCTTACATCACACCACATGATGTGTGATGTGATGCATAAGCCTTGTAAATCCTTTGCTTCATAATGTATATTATTTTACATATCAAATTTAACACTGATTTAGAGATTGTCTGTCTATATTGCATCATATTTACTGATACTTATTAAATCATACCCTTGGCAAGCTCAAATATAAACTACTAATGTATGCCTGCTTATGCCACCCTACCATGACACTGTTTTTTAAATCCAGCAATCATAATGTCATGTGTTAATTTTATTTACACTGGATGTATTTAGAATGATAAGCTGTAATTATTAATAATGCAATGTATTTAAATCACAGTTTTAAAAAGTCTCTGCTAAACATGTTTTTCTAAGTTGAATGTATGTGATCATGTAAAATCAAGTCAAATCATTCAATATTATTTTGATCGCTTTTATTTGTCCGGTGCTTTTAATAATAGACATTGCTATAAAGCAGCTTTGCAGAAATCTGGGTGAAATATCCCTAATGGACAAGTCAGAGGTGACAGAGGCAAGGAAAACTTCCTGAGACAACATGAGGAAGACACCTTGAAAGGAACGAGACTCAAAAAGAACTCATTTCCTTTTGGGTGACTGAATAGTGGGATTTAAAATAATTACAGTGGACAGTCATTACTTCATTCAGTAATCTGTCCATTAGTAGAGAAGAATATTACTGAGGGAAAAAAAAGTACCCATGATATATCATTAACATAAATAATATGAAAATGATATCATTACATTTATATGAATCTGTCACATCAAAGTTTAATTTGAATGCCTCTTGTAGGTCACGCTTACAGTCCTGTCTATGCATAACACATGAAGCTAAACACTTTTACCAAAACTATTCAAATAGATTACACACAACTAGATATAACATACTCTATAACACATACTGTATCGTATTACATACAAATACCAACAAAGCAACAGAATTTAAGTGACGTGGATGCACAATTCCTCTTACACTCGTCATCCAAAAGACTGAATAAGATGTTAAATGTGTTTTCAAGTTGCATTATATACTTGCATTACCATTATAAGCACATTTATTTTGAGCAGTCTCTAAAAAATGCACCGGATCCAGTCATAGGACCCCCTCATGAGTAACCAAGGACGCTCTCTGTTTCCAAATCCACTGTGTTTCTGACTCATCTGTTGCACCTTCTCTGACTCATGCATTCAAACTTGTAAAGAACACTTTGACTTCCTCTCGTCATGGGTATTAGGCTTGTTTTTAGTAATAGGGACTAATCCCCCTTTATGAACATGAAATTGTTTCAATCTTTATAGTGCAAGCTGGCGTCTTAGTTTGTTTCGGTCCGTTCAGACACAGTGGAATGAATATAGCTAACAAATCACTCCGAGACTATTAATAAACTTTCCATTGTCCCTGTCAATGTATAAAATGTATATATGAATAATAAAATTGATAACAGATTGAAGACAAAACATATCAGTACATTGTCTTAGTAAAACACTGAATATCTCTCACAAGCCACAAATAAATATGAAGTTGAAATGTTTGTAAGTAAGGCTACTGTACCATTTACTGATGATGGAAGCAGAAAATTGGACGGAGTGCCACAGATGGCTTTGTGAATCTTCAGACTTCTGGGTTTGGCCATCTAGAATAAGACGTTGAAGAGTGATTAAGGGAAGAACCATTATAAGAGAGACAAAATTAATGCATTCAGAGAACAATGCGTTTTACATTAAACTAACCCTAAACAACACAGTGCCAAAAAAAAAAATCTCGATTTGCTCTGGTGTTGAATAGGCTTAGTACCTGCTATGTCAACTTTTTTCTTTGGCTAATCCCCCAGACCAGGTGCATGCTTTTACTATTAATTAAAAGCTGTTATGTTGTTTTCTAATAGATATTTGCTTGATGATGTTATGCTAAGTTTTGTGTGAAGAGGTTTGAAACATTTCACAGTGAGAGCAGGCAGCATGGTTGCTGCCTCACACTTCCACTTTAGTTCTGAGCTCAGGTTACTGTCGGTACAGAGTTTCACTTGTTCTCCTTGTGTATGTATGGGTTTTCTCCAGGTAATTCAGTTTCCTCCCACCTCCCAAAAACATGCACGCAGATGAACTGGCTACACTAAATTACCCTGAGATATGAATGAGTGTGTGAATTGTGTGCACGTTCCCCTACAATAAACTCATTCAGGGTGTATTCCTACTTCTCACCCAGTGTTCCTGGGATCAGCTGTAGATACACTGCATTCCTGACCAGGATAAAGCAGTTACAGCAGATGAATGAGTGAATGAATGAATGAATGAATGATGAGAGTCGTGGAGCGTACTGAGTTCCTGCATTGTACTTCAGAGAACTGGACCCTCTCTGAGCTGATTAGATGTGGAGAGAAGTGGAAACCTGAAGGACTTTTTTTCCCTCACTGAAATAAGCTACAACAGCCAGAAACAATACCTTCTCTCAGAAATGTGTTCAAATACACCAGAAATGTGTTCAAATACACTAAACACACACACACACACACACACACACACACACACATCACTTCTTGAAGAATGCTTCCTGTTACATTTTGCAGTTGAATTGATTTATGGAGTCACTTCTTTTATGAAAGTTAGAATGAGTTTTTGCAAAAATGAAAGTCTTTTCCAGTGTAGTGAGAGACTTACTAATCCCCACCATGACAAGCTCCATATGTTTCAAATAGTTCAATAGATCCAGTGCAATGTAAGTTTGAGAATAATGTACTTAGTTTGTAGACAAACATCAAAAACTGTCCATGCAGCAGCATGATTTTTTGTGCACACATATAAAATATATATTCCATATACATTTCGCATACACTATCACTGAAAAGTTTGAGCACACCTAAATGGATTTGCATATTTATATAATATAAGATACTCTGATAAAGGTTTAGTACCTTTGGTCATATGTACATTTCTGGAAAAAAGTACTTTAATTAAAACAAGTAGTTTTTACTTAAAATGAAATTGCTTCCACAAAACGTTATTTAGAACCTAGGACAAGCACCCAAGAAGTGTTCAGCCTATTTGAAAACTTTAAGAAAAGCCTCCTGGCTGAAGCTCTTTTAAGAATCTAGTTTAGAAAATGCCAAGGGTATGCAAAGCTTCATCAGGAATAGTGAATCTAAAAGAATTTAAAATATTAAATAGTTTTATTCTTGGTCACGTCGTGTGTGTTTGTTTATAGTGATAATGCATTCATTATTGTTCTAAAGTAAGATGCAATAGTAAAAATAAAGGAACCCCTTCTACGGGAAGGTGTGTCAAAACTTTTGACTGGTAGTGTATACCCTTTCGGACGTACTAAAACACTCAGAATTAAAGTACATTTGGGACTTATATTTTAAAGCTTAATATTAAAATTCTGACAGGTACCATAATGTATCTTCACTCATTCTTCTCAAGTGAGGCCTACGGCCAGGCCATCATGACATGTTAGTCATACGTCGTATGCATGCTTGTGTGTGTGTGTGTGTGTGTGTGCTATTATTTATCATTAAGTATTATATTAAGTATAAAATGAACAAAAATAAATTGCATTTGAATGATCAATGCTGAAATGCTGAAAGATGAAAGGACCGTCATTATGGTGTAAAAGTCCACATTATCTAGTCAACTGCTAAAAATATCATCATATTTAGCACTTTTTCAGCCAAATGATATGAATTTCAAACTCTGTTATAATATTACAGACAGTATTACAGTGCAGGGCACTGATTATGTGGACCACACCCAGCTCTGATACGATCACTGACAGACAATTCCCTGACTGGGCCACTTTATATGCATTCTACATGCCTCTTTTTTTTTTATTAAAAAAAAAAAGCCTCAAAGTGTCACAGCCTGGTCTAGTTAATTAATTAACTTAACTTTAATTTTCTTGCTTGACGCCATCTTAGAGCATTTTCACATCACATTTGGCATTAACCAAATGAGATACAGAGATGTTAATAACAAAAGGATCAGTGGAACACAATGTATTTATGAGGAAGGAAACAGAAAGCAATAGCTTGGTTTTTCAGAATGAAGCACTTACAGAGGCCCAGGTGAGCTCCGTGTGTGAGGCAGCACGAGGATGACGCTGAGACGTCTGTAGTGACGAGACTTCACCGAGAAGTTTTTGTGAACCTTACAAACAAACAAAACAAAACACGTATATGTATACATCATCACATATATATCATTCATATCGGTTTTTTTTCTGTATAAATATAGAAAGCAGTGAGAGTGACAAAGTTCTGCGCTTCATCGAGTCACGGATAACGACTTTTCCTCTGCGTACGTGTACACACACACACACACACACACACACACACACAGGTTGCAACTTCCCAGGCAGCAGCAGATGGGTTAGTTGTGTGTGAGTTGCTGAACCCTCAGTGACACAGGGGATGGTTTGTGCGCTCGCATGTCGGAGGATGAGCGCAGGATCACTAACTATATTTCTAAAGAAAAATAACTATTTTATATTTGTTATTGCTCCTATCGTGATAATACAATGATTGTTGAAAGTTCTTTCTTTTTTCTTTTAAACAAAGTAGAACGGAACATCTGGAATTAACTCACACGACACTCATATGGTATAGTCCCCCCATAACAATACATATAGACTTTTTTTTTTAACTCATTCTCTTCTTTGGTCAGGCTAGAAACTTGAGCACAGAGGAGAGACGACCTGAATAACTGGGCGTGAGGAACCTGGCATAGAACTTGTCTGCACTCTTATGATGAGAATTGCTAAGACCTGAAACACACAAGACATGATCTATAATGTGAATCTCATGATAGGTTCATTTTCTTTCTTTCTTTCTTTCTTTCTTTCTTTCTTCGTTGCATCCCTACATTCTGTCAAGTGTCTCGATGCAGGGATAGTGCTATTTCTATTAATAAACCAACAAAAACGTGTCTGGAGCCCCTCTTGAGTGTTGCGTCATAACACTAGGCTACATGTTGTGTGGATCAGGGAAGTTCATGATATTGTGGAGTGTCTAAAGGGCCACGTGTCACCCAGGATTATGGCCTATGCTATACATCGTTTTTCCCCCTTGTTGCTTACGTACCGTAGGCTATCTGATTGAAGCTGTTTCCTTATGTTAACAGTAAACACAATGTGGTCAGGTTCAGAAGCGACAGACTAACTCAGGCATGATAACTCGTCTTCTCATTTCTGGGAGCCTTTTGGCTCTTATACAATATCATGATGTGACAATATTCATTTCTGTACAAAATAATGCTTGGATTAATATAATGAAGTCTCGATGAATTACGTTTATTCAGTTGTAGAGGGATCGCTTGCCTTTACTAACATTAGCTGCCCTTGTGCGTTTTCATTGACCACAAATGAATGCAAGCCAAGTCGTCTTATTCGAGGCCATCCTTGTGCTACCTACCAATTTTGTGAAATCCGGTGTTTGATTGCTATATATATAGGAATATTGGCTCTTTAAGTTAACACAGACAGGACTGAGTATACTGTGTACAACCTACTCATGAGCGATACGTTTAATTGAATATGAGAGGTGAAAAGGTTTCTTTTTCTTGTCTGCATCAAAAAGCCTAACGTGATCATGATCAACAGCCAGATGATGGTAGCGAGACCGGGTTTAAAATAACGCCAGTCTTACATTCAGGTCACTAATTAATCCAACTGGTTTCACTCAGAAGCCACGATAATGTTAAATCGTAGCCACAATTTGACAAGTTCCCATGGGAAACAAAATTATAGCCATAATTTTTGTAGGTTGTAGAGGTTCATTGGACGTCTTTAGGGTCATTGTGACACACACACACACACACACACACACACACACACACACACACACACACACACACACACACACTTGCTTTGTTTCCTTGGTTCCAGACAGTTGTGAAAAATCTTTATTATCATGAGTGTAGGGTTACTCAGTGACAGAGAATGATTGTATGGACTGGAAATGATGAGGAGTATGATTTCTGATTTTATAGGGGTGTTACAACTGCCGTGAGGTGTGTGTGTGTGTGTGTGTGTGCATGAGAGAGAGAGAGAGAGAGAGAGAGAGAGATGAATTACTGCAAGGAAGGAATCTTCTCGGGGCCCCTAGAATGACGTATAGGCTCACAGTGACGCCTGTATTCCATGTTATTTATTTAAATGATGGTCATTTAAAATCTGCTTATGGTACCATAAATTGGCGTGCATCTATAGCCTAATAGTGACTAAACGTGTGTAAATATTATTGCAAAAGAGGTTGGGTAATTTAATCAGTGTTGCCCTTAATTCAAAGTACCCAAACAAGATACCCAACCCCCACCCCCACCCCCCGACCCCCCGAATGGACCTCTGTGTTTTCCCACGTGCGAACTGGAAACCCGTTCGTGGACCTGTGGTGTTTGAGTGAATTTCTGAAATCACATTCACGATAGGAAAGCGTTCTGGCAATTGAGACGCCAGATAGTCTTAACTCTAGAGTGGTGAAAAAGTTCGGCTTTCACATTGGAGCCGCAACACACAGTGGCAATGGGAAAAAAAATCCTTAAATAAGATACACAATAATAATAATAATAATAATAATAATAATAATAATAATAATAATAATGAGTGTAAACATATAAAGTCCAAGGGGTCTGTGAAGCTTCTTCAGATGTAAATTCGCCGAATGCGTCTCCCGCAAATGCTTTTTGGGGTAAGGGCTTCCCATCTAGATACATATGAACAGCAAGCCCAGACCGCAAAAAGATTCGCGAAAGACAAATTTCATTCCGCTTGCAGATTAAGTCCATGACATCGAACAGTGACATCCAGGTGCCTTGTGCTTTCCTACACCGCGCTGTTTGTATCCAGATAACGGCAAGCTGAAGGTTTCTCCGTGCCTAAAGTATATTCCCACTCATTCACATTCTACGAGCACAGGGGGAGGGGGCAGGGGTTCAACATCCAAAAGCCAGTGCGTTGCTTGCGAGCGCTCTCCACGGTCCTGAATACACTCCTTATGCCGATAGTTTATTTCCCTCCTACAGGATTTCCCCCCTTTTCAGCCCGCCTAGCGCCCTGCACCTCGCCTTATAATAGCCTACATCTGCACGCGTGCAATAAAACCAGCACACTCTCCCTTTTTCTTTGCGCTGCGATTCTTTTGTTGTAGCCAAAATGCCACATATCCCCTCATTCGAGCTATCGGTTCGTAGAGCCATGAGCAGATAGTGTCGTTGGAGTGCTCTGGGTGGGAAGAGAGCAGTCTGTAATCTGCTCGCAATAAATAGGGAGCAGAGAGGAATCTTATTGGACCAAACAAAAAATCGTCATCCACCAATCGGCATCTTGCTCATATAGGGACCCCCCTTTTTGAAAAAAAAAAAGCGAAAGAAAGAAACCAAATTACATCCTATTTGGCACAAATGACCAGACATTCGTATAAAACTAGCCTATGTTAAAAATATAAAAATAAAATATTGTCCAGTCACATATCACATCATATCGTGATGATAATGCAGGATATAGAATAGTATGCATTCACGATTACGATCATACTGCTAGTTAAGACAAATATGACCGATGGTATACAGCCAGGCTTTAGAAACAAATGACCAATAATAAACAGGTCCTAACGCCACTTCCCAGGATTGTGCATGTAATTCAAGAGAGCAGACCACCAAATCCACCACCCTCCACACTAAGAGAACAACATGACAGGTTTCTGAAGCAGTTTCATTGCATGACCACTGAGAGTTCACTGGCTGATACCATTGAGTGGGGACACGGGGGTCTCCATAAACTATCTGTACAATAATTCAGACTCTTTTCATTAACGTATCTAAAACGTGATAGCTTCAGTCGTTTATTGCTGAATGCAAACTTACTTACATTTAAAAATTCAATAGTATTATCTTTAATAAAACGACATTTGATAATGTAGCACATGTTGCTGCAAAAAAAAAACGCCGGTGACTTAAATACTTTTACTTATTTAGGCTACACACTAGGATATCATTGTTATTATTACTTTTACACCAACAAGCAGAATAACTGCAACATAAAAAGTAATATAAAATTGCAAGCAACCACTTGTTCCTTTAGAATAACAGACCTAGCCTATGTAGTATTGGTAGCTGAATTTTACTTACCAGAAAATTCCTGTTCCTATATCCACATAGTAATCATTTGTCAAAATGCATCACAAAGTCTTTGGCAATCCTTTTTCGGAACTATATGCAAGAAACTGTACTGGGTGGGAGGGTCACGATCTATATCTGGACCCCCTCCCCACCCGGTATACACACACTCTCTCTCTCTCTCTCTCTCTCTCTCTCTCTCTCTCTCTCACACACACACACACACACACACACCAGTCGGAACTCATCCCAAACAAAGATCCTCTTTCTTGTCCCTTAATCACAGATATTCTTCTCATGTGTCTTCGGTGGTGCAAGGGGAGGTTGAGGTGGCTCAAGGGCTAGAGAGATAACATGTGTAAATATCTCACGAAGATGCCATTAAGAGGATTTTATTGGGTGGTCGTTTGGTCTGCGGACGTCTCCAGCAGTCAGTCACGATTCTCTCCTTTCCGTCTGCAGCGCACAGCGACTGCATCTCCTGACGCAGCCAACGCGCCCATATTACTCACTATAGCAGTCACGACTCGGAAAAATCTGTTTTTGCCACCAATTTACACCGCCAGTACTACATTATTTAAGAAGATCTCGGCATGTCTGGACTATAGGTGCATTTAACAAAGAAGTCACATGGTCTTTGAGGTCAAGGTTATCAACATGTCTATTTTTTCGTTTCTCATGTCAGTAAGCAGTGCTCACTAAACAGCTCGAGTTTATTTTCTTGATAGAAGTGATCTGCCAGTTTCAGTGTCTGTTTCATCTGAATGATGTAGGCATTCAACAGATATAACTAGGATAATGGATACTCTGGTATAGAAAATGCTGCACGTCTGGTATAAACCTGAAATCTGCTATCCAAGTCGACTCTTAACCACGAGCTCCATCGTGCACTGTAGAGTGCTCTGGCGCGATGGAGCTCATCAGGACAGCAGCGTCTACCAACTGTTGTTTCTTTACGCACAAGCATTCCCCCTGTAAAGCACGCGCTTGGACGGATTTGTGCCAAATTTGTCAAGAGTAGCTCCTGACAGACGCGATTTTGTGATTGCTGGTGAGACTCTGTAAATAACCCTGATAAATACAAAGTGAATGCATGTGTGCTAGGAGCAGAGCAGTTCATAGCAACGAAAAAAAAAAAAAAGAAAGAAACACCAACCCACTCTGTTGCAGCGCTGTATAATGAAAATGACGTGGGCGGAAGAGTAATCCAAGTCAGCCCGCCTATTGCCATATTATCTCAAGCTTCTAACTGCAAACTGAATTGCACGAACAAAGCAGGCGGGAAAACTGCCATGCGGACTTTATGAGTTCGAAACTTAAGGATGCATTTCGAATGATTCTGGAAAGCAGACCACTCGCGCTGCTGCGTCCATCTGCGGGTGGTAGCTATTACAGAAAGATATGCCTAGTTGAGGGTAATTTTGGCGCAGGTCGAGCAGGAGCACAGGCTCCCCTTGACGCCACATTGTATTTTCAGCCTGTAGGTTTCCCTCTCATCGGCTCGGGTGCAGAGCTCCTTCAGCGCCTCATGGCACTCCTTCTTTCCCATGCATGCTTTCATCTAGTGTCCTGCTCATTTTTTTAAGCCAACATCACCGCGGTGTTCTTCTGATGGTAGGGATTTCCATTCGCGAACTTTCAGTTGTAGCCAAGACAGAAAGCGTAAAAATCGCTCAACAGCGCCGTCAGACAAATGAGTTTGGTCTTGCTTTTTTTGGTTGTCATATTTACGATTTGTGAGATTCCTGCTCGAGAGAGAGAGAGAGAGAGAGAGAGATGGCGTTTTAATGTCCATGAAGCAGAGGGGGAAAACATGAAGTTACAATTAAAGCTTGGATGAAGTCCATGGTTACAATGTTGTTTACCCCTGCGTCGTTTCTGTTCTATGGCGGGAATGGCTTCTGTAGGCTAGAACCCAACACCATGCATGCACCAAACCCCACTGCAATAATCAAATACAACAAGTACATTGAATCGAACACCGCTTTGCACATGTACTTACCTATGTAGCAAGCCCTTGCTGAAAGGGGAAAACACACACACACACACACACATTTTAAACCAATCAAACGTGACCACATTACACATAAACAAGATGCCAATCAAATGCTGCTTTTTGATTCACATCTAACCTCAGCAATGTCCAAGGTTTCTCAGAATTGCAGTCCTTTTTATACTTGTGTTACCCCACTGCCTATTTCTGGAGCGCGATCAAACACTGCTGCTATTTTTAGCTCGCAGTACGAAAAAAAAAGAAAAAAACCCACTCACAAAGGCATCGCTCCGGAGCGTTACGTGGAGTGCATGCAATGTACATTAATTTCTGCTTCTCGAACTCCGTGCAAGGGCTCCGAGTCGGTTCTGTTGCACCAATGCAGTGGTATTTGGTTACAATACTCTATCCAGATGCCTTTTTTTCCCCCTTTTGCCTAAAACAACTCGTAAACTAATCGGTGGAGATCTGTTGTGATCTCGCTTGGTATGAGTTTGCTCTCGCTTTCCTTCTCTTTCAGCATATCTCCCCCCCCCCCTCTCTCTCTCTCTCTCACTCCCCATTCTCTTCATTACACGCGTCTTACGCTGTGTGTCTCCATGCAACTTTCGCTTGGAAACTCAGGACGGATTCGCTGCGAGAGAGAGAGAGAGAGAGAGAGAGAGAGAGTGTGAGAGAGAGAGAGAGAGAGACAGAGAAAGCAGACGAGGGAGAGAGAAAGCAGATGAGAAACACTAAAATCAGCTTTGCACTTTTGCACTGCGTCTTCAAC
>JAODXR010000012.1:38121373-38131962 GCA_028877395.1 Cathorops festae
AGAAATGGCTGTAAGAGACATTCCTGAGTTGTGTAAATCTGTGATCCTGTTTCTCAGATCTTCACTGAACTCCTTGAATTCTCAATTGCACTGGGTGTTGGTCAAGCCAGTGAGTGCTGTTCAACAAATCCTTTATATGTTGGCACAGAGACGCTAATAGCTGTAGTCAATCATGATCACTAACAGGAATTTAAGAGGCCTTGGCAAGTTAAAAGACATTTTGGAACTTTCAGAACCACTGAATTAGTCATTTCATGCATGTATAATTTTGACCCTGTGTTGATACCAGAAAGCCCAAAATAAATTAAAACTTTTGCACCAAATTCTTTGATTGTTTTTTTTTTCAAAGTAAACACTGAGCCCTTTATAGAAAAATAAACTATATATAAAATATACTATGTCAAAACATAACATTTCTTTGCATGTGCAAATAGTTTTGCACAGTACTGTATAAAAACTATTTTTTCTTTTTATATAGTGTGGTAAAACAAAAAATATATATCCTTCATCTTTTCTATTTGCAGGTTGTGAAAGAAGATGTATCACTCAGCCCTCCTTGCAATTTTGTCGCTGATATCTGTTCCATATGGGGTCCATTCAGGGAAAATTTTGGTATATCCAGTTGATGGAAGCCACTGGATTAACATGAAGGTTCTCATTATGGAATTACATTCAAAAGGTCACATCATTACAGTGATTCGAGATTCAAGCAGTATGTATGTTAAAGAAGAGTCACCCTACTACAGTTCCATCACTGTTGATGTGGGTGTACATGATCATAACTTGACCACTTTTGTGTCTCATTTGATACAAGCTCAAAGACAAAAATCATCCTTCTGGGGCAAAATCATGTTTGGAGTGGAGAGCCTGAAAATGTTCTCTAAGATCAATGAAAACACTTGCAACATGACCGCCATTATATTTGAAAATGAGCCCCTGATGAAATCTTTGCAGCAAGCTAAATTTGATATGATGTTAACCGACCCTGCTTTGGGTGGTGGTGTGCTACTAGCACACAAGCTTGGTCTCCCCCTTGTGTTCAATGCTCGTTGGACTATTCTTGGAGAAGGCCATTTTGCCATTGCTCCTTCCCCTCTGTCTTATGTACCTTTTCTTGGAACAGAGCTAACAGATAAAATGACTTTTATCCAAAGAGTTATAAATGTGTTGATTTACTTCACCGGTTCCTATCAACAATCAGCCTATTTTGGCCAACATTACAAGGCTTTTTGTCAGAAATACTTTGGACCTGATGTGGATTATTTTTCCCTTTTTCAGAACGCAGATATCTGGCTCATGAGAAGTGACTTTACTTTAGAATTTCCACGACCCACAATGCCAAATGTGGTCTATATGGGTGGCTTCCAGTGCAAGCCTTCCAGTCCACTTCCTGATGATCTAGAAAGGTTTGTCCAGAGTTCAGGGAAACATGGGGTCATCATAATGTCTTTGGGCTCTCTTTTTGGAGAACTTCAAGGTGATGTTACAAATGAGATAGCAGCTGCCTTTGCCCAACTGCCTCAAAAAGTAATTTGGAGACACACTGGACTGCAACCTTCTACCCTTGGCAACAACACGTTACTAGTGGACTGGATGCCTCAGAATGACCTACTTGGACACACCAAGACTAAGGTCTTTGTAGCCCATGGAGGAACCAATGGTATTCAGGAGGCTATTTATCATGGCATTCCCATTTTAGGTCTACCTCTAGCATTTGATCAACCCGAAAACCTGTTAAGGATGAGAGAAAAGGGAACAGCTAAAGTCCTGGATATTTCTGAATTGGACAGATCAGTATTTTTAGAGGCATTGGAGGAAGTGCTGTATAACCCATCTTACAGGGAGAACATGCAGAAATTGTCTCGGCTGCATCGTGACCAGCCCATAGAGCCTCTTGATCATGCAATCTTCTGGATTGAATATGTTATAAGGAATGGAGGTGCTCCTCACTTGCGCATGCAATCTTTCAGGATGCCCTGGACTATCTATCACTCTATAGATGTCATGCTCACATTGCTGGGGGCTTTGTTAATTAGTGGCTGGTTAACATTTTTCATGCTGAGATATCTTTGTTTTAGAGTAATCTTTAAAACAAAAATCAACTAGAATATTTTTGCTCATCACAGCAGGTGAAGGTATAATTATGTACCTATGTGTAGGTTATAAGTAGTATGAACCATGTCAGTCTTAAACTCTTTGTAGATCTAGATTATCAAATGACGTTGTACATATTGTTCTCATATTTATACAGTGATAAGTATGCAAAATCTAGTGAAAAAACACTCACATATATATGACAAAACAAATTTACAACTTTGAAAACAAACTAACAAGATGTGAAACACTTTTACGAGCACTGAGACAAATTTACAAACAAAAATTTTCATGGAAGGGGAATGTACCAATGCCGCAAGCGACCATGAAGTGATAGTGTGAGCGGTCAATTCATGTTGGTCTTCTCTGGAGTTTATGGTAATGGAATGTCGACTGTGACTGAATGATGTTTTGCCCCTTTTCTGGAAAACACATGAACCGCTTAACACGATTCGTGTGGATGGTTTCTAGAATTTTTAAAGAACATGGACCAGACAGAAGGACCTCTGTCTGGATCTGTAAATCCTTTTCAACTTATATTCAACTGAATTCAATAAAAGGACAAGGTATTTAATTTTCAAACGGATATATCAAACATATCAAATGTTAAAAATGAGATTTATTTTTTACAAATACACTGCAACCCCACTGTAATGTACTCTTTTCCTACAGCCTTTTGCATATAATGAAGTTTGTGCCCAGTGCCTTTTGTGACAATGAATCAGTGTGTTTGTTTTTTTTAAACAAAAAAAATCATTGTGTCACACCCATGCACATTGTGCTCAGAGTGTGCGCATAGCACCATTAGGACAAATTACCCTGCACCTGTTCTGGATTAGAGCGCAATTACAGCCCGCACTTTTAAGGACTCTCTAAACACACAGACTTTGCGAAGTATACACACTGTACCTAGTGTCTCATGTTACCAAGCCTTGTATCTATATATTGCCTTTCTAGTTTTGACTTTGTCTTGTGTATTTAGACTCTGCCTTTCGTCTTTGCCTCTGCCATTTTCTTTGTCCCTCATGTGACAGTTGCCCATTTCATGACCCTGCACTTGTCTGACATTTTTTAACTGTTTGCCTGCCTGTTTGTAAATAAACACTCTTTCTGCAATTACCTACGTCATTCACCTGCTTATATGACACACTGAGCCATGCGTTCCTCTTCCCACCAAAGACAAATAATAAGTTATCAAGTCTGCAATCAAGTTAACAATACATATTAATGCCATAAAACAAAGGCTTAACTAGCCTAGCTTCGGTGTTGATCACTAACAATTATCAAGAACGGTGGCCAAAGGATCGATAAAAGGATGAAAGGACTGTAAAGCTGTAAAGCTACTTTGCGACAATGTTTGTTGTTAGAGGCGCTATACAAATAAATTTGACTTGACATTATTTATGATTTGCAAATGGTGAAGATTTAGAAAACTATATGGTGAAGATTTAGAAAACATAACGAGTCAGATGGTGGACATTGACAATGATACACCAGTAACCTCCCTCATTCCTACACTGCACATTCAGGAGTCTTCTATTCCACTGGCACATTTTCTTATCCAACAACAAAAGAGCTCCTGCAAGTCATCTTGTCTTGCAATCCTACCACCGGTTCACTGCATCCCTTCCATGATGCTCCAGACAGTCTCACAAGAACTCCTCCCCTTCATCACTACTATCATCAGCTCCATAACAAATGGCCATGGACCAACCATACAAGAGAACAAGGGTTATTCCCATCCTGAAGAATCCCACCCTGGTTCCCTCAGATATCAGCAACTACTGACCAGTATCACTTCTCTTTTTTTTTGTTCTAAAACCTTTGAACCCACTTTCTCTCCACCTCTCACAGAACATCATACAAGATCCTAACCACTCTGGCTTCAAAGCAGCACATTCCACAGAGACTGCCCTTTTGGCCACCACCAAAATACTGTATACTGCTAGATCAGCCAAAGTGCCATCAGTCCTCAACCTCCTTGACCTTTCAGCAGTATCTGACAATCAGCCAGAAGACTCCCTTGTCCTCCCTTATGAATCCTGGAATTTGTTGCACAGCATGGACATGGTTTGGATCCACATATGCTCCATGCAGAGTCTCCACTGTTGTCCCATAAGGCTCAGTACTTTGTCCTCTTCTGTGCTCTCTCGGCCCACTCAAATGCTTGTTCAGTTCCTTGTTATTTTGAGACTGAACTACTGAAACTTGCTCCTGACCAGGTCTGCTTCTGCGTGCCATTTGGCCTGATTGAGAATGTGGTTGCACGATTCATTTTCAACCTTCCTAAGTTCTCCCATACTGTCCCATTGCTAGGCTCCCTCCACTGGCTTCCTGTAGCTGCCTGCATCAGATTTAAAACACATGATGGTTGCCGAAAAAGCCAAAAATGGACCAGCACTACCCTAAAGCGCTTATCACACCCTGCACTGCACCACTCTCCCTCTGCTCCTCTAGCACTGCTTGACTGGTCTCCCCATCTCTCAAGGTACAAGGGAGGCATGGATCAAGACTGTTCTGGCACTTAGGTGGTAGAATGAACTTCCCCTAGATGTCCAAATAGCTGAGTCACTGGCTGTCTTCAAATGAAGTCTAAAGACCTAACTCTTTCTGCTTTACTTAAAATGGCACTTTCGGGGAAAAATATTGTGCTATAATTTTGCTTTTCTTAATATATTGCCTCTAAAACTTTTTAGAGTTTTTAGAATGATGGTATGCTTAGTCCATGACCTAGTGGACCAATATGGGGGAAGCCATGGCCAAAAGGTTAGAAAAGCAGTTTTGGGACTAAAAGGTCACTGGTTCGATTCCCTTGGCCAGCAGAAATGGCTGAAGTACCTTTGAGCAAGGCACCTAACCCCCAACTGCTCCCTAGGCTGTTGGGTATGTTGTACATCACTCTGGATAGAGTATCTGCTAAATGCCTGTAATGTAATATTAGGATGTATTAATGGAGAGTCTTCAAAGCAACTCTGTAAGTCACTCTGGATAAGGGAGACTGCCAAATACCATCAATGCTTTTCTTTGCCATCAAACATGAAGTATGGGCAGGGCTAGTGTTTCCCCAGGACTGGAATTAATAACTAATACCCTATCTCATCCATCCATTATCCATTGCCTGTGCAGGGTCACAGGCAAGCTGGAGCCTATCCCAGCTGACTATGGGCGAGAGACAGGGTACACCCTGGACAAGTTGCTAGGTCATCACAGGCCTGACGCAGAGACAAACAAGCATTCACACTCACATTCACACCTACAGTAAATTTAGAGCCACCAATTAATGTAAGATGGCGGTGCCCTTTATGGCAGCGGCTACTCCAGATCCCGATAGCGATGTGCATTTTATGTTACATGTGTTGTCTGTACTGTTCCAGGAAGACAGGAGCCACGCTGTCAGCGTTAAATCTTGGGGAGGTGGTGTGTGCATTTTCTATCAGTCTGTGAGCTCAATGCAGGACTCTAACCCGGACTCTGTCTATATAATCACTGGCGATTTCAATCAGGCCAAATTGAAGACAGTACTCCCACATTATCACAAACATGTGGACTTTGCAACTAGGGGAGAGAACACTCTTGACCAGGTCTACACAAGCACTAAACAGGCATTCAGAGCTGTTCCCCACCCTCACCTGGGAAACTCGGACCATCTCTCTGTTATGCTAATTTCAGCTTACAGACCACTGCTAACCAGGAATAAGCCATCTGTTTCACAGATCAGAACATGGCCAGAGGGAGCTACCTCAGCTCTTCAGGACTGTTTTGACTGCACAGACTGAAATTTTTTTAGGGAGGCTGCTACTACCAACCAGCATGTCAGCATAACGGAATACACTGAGTCTGTGACGGGATACATATCCAAATGCATGGAAGATGTGACAGTCATCAAACACATCACCACAAGGGCCAACAAAAAACCCTGGTTCACCAGGGAGGTATGTGAGCTCCTGAGAGCACAGAATACTGCTTTCAAGTCCAGGGACAAAGAAGCTCTTAGAACTGCTAGGGCCAACTTGAACCGGGGCGTGAGAGCAGCCAAGCGTGCCTATGGACAGAAAATCCAATCACACTTCACTGACATAAAAGACCCCAGACGCCTATGGCAAGGCATCCAGTCAGTAACCGATTACAGGCCAATACCCCCACCGTGTGAGGACAGCACAGACTTCCTAAACTCACTTAACACCTTCTTCAGCCGGTTTGAAGAAAACAACACCACCACACCAACAAAAGCCCCTCACTGCTCGGACAATGTAACACTTCACCTGGACCCTGCTGACGTGTGGAGGACCCTTCAAAAGGTGAACCCCAGGAAAGCTGCTGGTCCTGACAGTATACGTGGGTGTGTGCTTAGAGACTGTGCCGACTCACTTACAGATGTTCTCACAGATATCTTCAACACCTCTCTGAGCCAAGCCATCTTACCAGCATCCTTCAAAGCCACCACCATCATACCGCTACCCAAGAAATCCCCAGCCACAACACTGACCGACTACCAGCCCATAGCACTCACTCCCATCATGATGAAGTGCTTTGAAAGGCTGGTCAAGGCCCATATAACATCCAGCCTACCAGCCACATTTGACCCATTCCAGTTTGCATACCATCCCAAATGCTTCACTGATGACGCCATAGCAAAAGCACTTCACATCAGCCTGGCTCATCTGGAAAACAAAAACAGTTATGTGTGGATGCTGTTCATCGACTTCAGCGCCGCCTTCAACACAGTCATCCCACACCACTTGGTGAATAAACTCAGTGCTATAGGCATCAGTACCCCGCTATGCAACTGGCTACTGGACTTTCTCACCAACAGACCACAGACAGTAAGAGTTGGCAAAAACTCCTCAGAGACCACCATCATGAACACTGGGGTCCCCCAGGGATGTGTGCTGAGTCCTCTGCTGTTCACACTGATGACCCATGACTGTTGTGCCAGACACAACTCGAACCACATCATCAAGTTTGCAGATGACACAACAGTGGTGGGCCTCATCAGCAACAATGATGACTCAGCCTACAGAGAGGAGGTACACCAACTCATCAACTGGTGTGACATCAACAGTCTACACCTCAATGTCAATAAAACAAAGGAAATAACTGTGGACTTCAGGAAAAATTGCATGCCGCACACACCCCTCATCATCAATGGCAGTGCTGTGGAATCAGTGAAAAGCACCAAGTTCCTGGGGGTGCACATCACAGATGACCTGAATTGGACAACTAACACCACCTCCCTTGTCAATAAAGCACAGCAACGCCTCCACTTCCTACGCAGGATGAGGCGAGCCAACCTCCCCCCTTCTGCACTCACCACCTTCTACAGGGGTGCCATTGACAGCATCCTCACCAGCTGTCTCTCATTCTGGTATGGCAGCTGCCCTGTTGCTGACCAGAAAGCCCTACAGAGGGTGGTGAGGACAGCAGAGAAAATCACCAGATCAGCCCAACCACCCATCCAGGACCTATACTCATCCCGCTGTCACAAAAGAGACATCAACATCATCAAAGACCCCACCCACCCTGCACACAAACTGTTTACCCTCCTACCATCTGGCAAGCACCACAGCAGCATGCATTGCAGGACTACCAGACTCAGCAACAGCTTTTCCCCACAGGCCATCAGACTGCTCAACTCACTCATGAAAACTCCAAGAACATAACTCCCACACACACAAAAGACCAGCAAACTATCAAAACAGTATACTCAATGTCTGTACAATGCTCTTTATATGCACATATGCCAATATTCTTTTTTGCACAAGAACATACAAGTTTACAATACTTATTTATCTCCATGCTGCTATTCTGCACTTTACCATACTGCACCTTGTATTATTGTACCCTTGTACTATTGCACCCCAGTAACATACCTCAAACTTGACTACATTTCTGGACTACATTTCTGGAACTACTGTTCTGGACTGCATTACCTCAAACTTGACTACATTTCTGGATCATGGTGAATATTCTGGGAACTGTATGCCCACTGTCTGTCTATATGTTGTGTTAATTTGCTTATCTGTTGATGTCTGTGAGCACTTTTATGTTTAGGTGTGTATCAATTTTTTAATACTGCACATTTGGTGTTTGGGGAAATGCAATTTCAATCCTCTGTGTAATTCTGTTACATGGTCTGATTGACAATAAAGTTCACTTTGACATTGAGGGTTTAACCACTTGGTTTTCCTGAGATATTCTAGGTTTTTGTGGTCTGTTAGGATTACGAATGGGTGATTGGCACCTTCTAGCCAGTGTCGCCATTCTTCAAGGTGTCCTGTGGTGGGTGATGCATGAACCCACATGATGAGGCTACTTCTGAGAGGTTTAGACACATATACTGTAGTAGACCAGGTGGAAGACTGTCAGGAAGTTGTTGAGGTTGAGAGATCCTGATTTCTCTGCCTAGGTCCCAAGTGATGGATTGTAGAAAGCACTGAGATGGGAGGATGGGATTGGCAGTGGAGTCCTGGTGAGTGGCAGCAAAGATTTGCAAGAGGGCATCAGCCTTAGTATTCTTGGAGCCAGGGTGGAAAGAAATGGTGAAATTAAACCTTGTGAAGAAAATAGCCCATCTGGCCTGGTGAGGGTTTAACTGCTTGGTTTTCCTGAGATATTCTAGGTTCTTGTAGTCTGTTAAGATTACAAATGGGTGATTGGCACCTTCTAGCCAGTGTCACCATTCTTCAAGGGCCAGTTTTAACACAAGTAGCTCCTGATTCCCCACATCATAATTCCTTTCTGCTGATGAGAGGTTTTTAGAAAAGAAGGCTACTGGATGAAGTTTCTGTTTCTCCCTGAAATGTTGGGATAGGATTGCCTGTACTCTCATGTCAGAAGCATCTACCTCCAGGGTGAAGGGCTTGGAAGGATCAGGATGCTGTAAGATGGGAGTAGAGGTGAAGGCTTGTTAAAGATGACAAAATGCTTCTGCTGAGGGGTTCCACTGAAGGTGCTTTGGTCCCTTCTTGAGTAGTGCTGTCAAGGGAGTGGTGATTGAGCTGAACCCTCTAATAAACTGGTGATAGAAGTTTTGAAACCCATAAAACATTGAAGGTCCTTAATGGACGTGGGTGTGGGCCAAGAAGTAACTGCAGAGACCTTGGATGAGTCCATATTCACTCCCTCGGCACTGATAGTGTATCCTAGGAAGGAAATACTATGGTTCTGATGGAACTTGCATTTCTCTGCTTGGACATAGAGATGGTTCTGAAGCAGGCATTGGACAACCATGCTCTTGGTGACTTTCCTCATCTGGAGAGTATATCAGGATGTCATCAATATACACAATAGCATATCTGCCTAGCATGTTCTGTAGCACATCATTGATAAGACACTGGAACATGCTAGGTGCTGAAGAAAGGCCTTACGGCATTACCTGGTATTCAAAATGGCTGGCAGTAGTGCTGAACGCAGTTTTCCACTCATTGCCCCTTTTGATCCTGATGAGGTTTTATGCACTGTGTAAATCCAGCTTGGAGAAGATCTTTGCTGATCAAAGTTGTTCCAGGGCTGCAGGAACAAGAGGAATTGGATAAGGGTATTTCACTGATACCTGGTTTAATCTCCTGTAATCAATACATGGGTGTAGACCCCTGCCTCATTTCTCCACAAAGAAGAAGCCAGCCAAAGCTGAAGACTTAGAAGGATGGATGTAGCCCTGCTTGAGGGCCTCCTGAATTAAAGTTAAATTTAGCAAGCTAAAGTTAGCAAGCTAAAGTTAGCAAGTCAATTGTAGTCCTCAGCCAAAAAAGCATTCCTGTAAGAGTCCAGAGCATCCTCCAAGTGTGACTTTCAACTGTCTTCATGGGGCTGTCCTCCACAGGAGCAATGCGATGCGACTCCAACCAGACACAGGGCACCAGGATGGATCAGGGAGGTTTGAGGAGCAGAAGAGGTCAGCATCTCGATTCCAGGACCAACATGTAAGTCAGAGGGACAGATTTGGGGGGAGGGGGGAGACAGAGAGGGAGAGAAAGCACAGGTTGTTAGGGATGCCTGATGTCACCTGAATAAGTAGGAACAGTATACATATTGTACTGAGTACAAGCAGGGACTACAGCAACTAACTATGACAGCATACCTAAAAGGGGAGAGTCAGAAGGTAACACAGGCATGAGGGAGCCCCAGAAACTAAAGCAGCCAGCCACTACACTGTCAACAAACTTGAGTGAGCTGATGTTCAGGATTCATCCTTAGAAGAATCCTTGTAATATCTTTGAAAAATCCTTGTTGGATCTTTGAGGAGCTTAAAGGATCCTTGTAAAGATCTTTGCAGGGATCATTACAATGATCTTTGTAGGATCCTTAAACATACCTGCCAACCTTGGAAAAAAAATTGAGTAGCAACTTATCGCATTTGAGTAGCAACTTATTGCATAAACACTTATTGAATGTTTTTTTACCCTCCACATGATGCCAGCAGTCTGCAAAATACACACACACACACACACACACACACACACACACACACACACACACACACACACACACACACA
>JAODXR010000012.1:38406276-38416426 GCA_028877395.1 Cathorops festae
CGCCAATTTCTATTTGTTAAGAAGACTTAAAATAACTGACATTTCAAACATTTTAATAAAAGGTGTACATTTATAGGACTTGGTTGGTTAGTGTGAGAAAGCACTGTTTGTAGGATTTTAACCCATATACAATGCCCTCCATAATTATTGGTACCCCTTGTAAAGATTAGTAAAAAAAAGTTTAGGAAAAAAAATCTGCCTTTGAGAAGTAGCATCATGTACTGAAAAAAAAATTGAGAATACAACCTTTTAATTGAAAAATTTATTCAGGAGAGAAAAAAATACAAATCCCTCTTCATGAAGTCATTAAAACAAATCATTGTTAATACTTGCTAATATTTGACCTGTATTGCACTCAAAACAATACAACAGCACAAATTCATGAGGTAAAAAAAAAAACACCACCCTGAATATTTTTTCAAAACACTTCAATTTTGATTCTTGCAAACACATTTCAAAAAAGTTGGGACAGTAAAGCATTTACCACTTAAGTCTTGTGAGAAGGAATGGCAACACTACAAAAAGATATTCAGGGACTGAAGACACCAAGTGAAGAAGTGTTTCAGGTGTTATTTTGTCCCATTCTTCCTACAAAACAGGTCTTGAGGTGTGCAACAGTACAGGGTCATCATTGTCATTTGTTTTAAACTTTACCACACATTATCTATTGGTACAGATGGGATATACACCCTCTCTCTCTCCAGACATGCCTTTGTAACGTGTGTAGAATGTGGTTTTTGAAGGCAGTATATGTTTCTCCAAAACCTCAATGTACTTTTCTGTATTAATGCTGCCATCACAGAAGTGAAAGTTACCTTTGCCAAGAGCACTGGCACAACCCCATACCATGCCAGACCCTGGCTGTTGGACTGCTTGTTGTTAACAGTTAGGATGGTCCTTTTCGTCTTTGGTCCAGCGCAGACTGCATCCATTTATTTAAAAAAAAAAAACACCTGGGATACTAATTAGTCTGACCACAATTCCCCTCTGTGATGGTTCATTCCAGACGCTTCAGAGCCCAGAGAAGTCGATGGCACTTCTGGACACAATTAACAAAAGGCTTCGTTTCTGCACAATAAAATCTTATCTGGTATTTTGTGGATGTAACTCTATTGTAGTGCTAGACAAAAGGTTTGCCAAAGTAATCCTGAGCCCATGTAGTTATATCAGCTATAGATGAATGGTTCTTAATGCAGTGCCGTCTGAGGGATCAGAGATCATGGGTGTTCAGCTTAGGCTTGCGCCCTTGTCCCTTTAGGCACAAATTCCTCCAGATTCCTTGAATCATTTAAGAAGCATTATGCATCATAGAAAGTGAAATACCCAAATCCCCTTCCCATCTTTCTTTGAGGAATATTATTTTTAAAATTTCAATAAGTTTTTCACACATTTGTTGACAAACTAGAGATCCTTGGCCCGTCTTTGTTCCTCAAAAGACTAGGCCTTTCCTGGATCCGGATTTTGTACCCGTTTCAAAATCCAAAAAAAACAACAACCCACAATTGTTTTACCTCATTCTTACCCACAAATTGCCAGTACTACCCCAAAAGTTCAAAGCAAGAAAGAAAATAAATAAACCAACCCTGTCTAGCTCAGAGTTCATTCAAGAAACTGGTTGAGTAAGAACCCCTCATTCAATAAGAGATGTTGACAGAAAAAAAATCATCCTTCTCTAAACTAAAGATGTAAGAAATCCCTCATGTCACACCTCTCCTGAACTCTTCCCTCTCTCTCATGAATTATTTTTTCTTCCAGAACAAAAAGTTGTACATTTTAAACATAACTGATTAATGATGAACAGTTCTGTTGCAAGCAGTTGTGCTGCAGTTTTAGAAATATTTTATTACTATAAGACATTTATTTAATTAATATTTATTGACCATCAGTAACTGACATTAAGAAAAATGAAGGTTCTTGCATCCAAAAAAAAGTACTTTAGAAAAGTTAATTTAAAAAAAGTGTTACTAATATTTATCATATTCACATCACTGAAATTCTATAGGACACACACACACACACACACCTGTTTCACCTGAGCTACAGTATGGACACTTTCAACAGCTCAGAACACAAAATCTTGGCGATTACATGCAAGTTATAGCAGTGACACCTGTGGCTTGATAAAGTAAAACTGATTAACATGTGTTTACTATGTGTTTTTCCACTGTAGATTTTTGTATGCATTAACAGGTACATGGACATATTGCATGAGCTCAAAGCGTGCATTAGAGTAGACTCAGTACACAGTCCAGGAGACCTGTTGAATCTTGTTAGGCCCCAGAAAGTTATGAAGTGCCTCCCTGGATTTATCTAAAATACAAACCAAGATAGGTTTAAAGCAATATTTCAGCCCTGTAGTCACAAGGAATCAGAAGAATTTGTCATGCAAATTTGGGTCCACAAGTATTTGATCAGTGACAATTTTCATAATTTTGCTTCTGTACACCACCACAATGGATTAGAAATGAAGCAATCAATATGTGAAGTATGAACTTTCAGCTTTAATTAAAGGGGTTTAAAAAAAATACTGTTAATTTTTTAGGAGTTACAATGTACTCATTTTCACAGGCTCACAAGTAATTGTACAATTGACAAGCAGTTTCATGGCCAGTTCTGGCCCGTTTCCTCGTTATGCCAAATTAAGGAAATGATAATTTAAAAAAAGGTATGGAGTTAATTCAAACTGTTTAATTTGGTAGCTGTTCATGGGAACTCTCAAATGTGCAATCCATTGGGGTACTGATGCAAGGGAAGGAAGCCATAATTTGGTTGGGGGACCCAACCACAGACCTGATACAGTACATACTTAAAAAGAAGGAATGCACTGGTGAGATCAGCAACATTAAGAATGAAGAAAAGCCCCTTCACAACATCTAGTCAAGTCAAGAACACAGTCACTGAGGTCAAAGTCTACAATCAAGACACACCTTGATGAATATAACTACAAGTTTTACTTCATGATACTCACTGGTAACACTCAAGTACAGAAAGGCCAGATTAGACTTTGTTGGAAACCTTTAAAAAAGCCTGCCCAGTTCTGGAACAAGATTCTTTCGACAGATGAAACCAAGATTGTGTAACAGAATGATGGAAAGGACTCAATCTAAAGCATACCACATCTGTCAAACATGATGGATGCAGTGTTCTTGCATGAACATGTATGGCTGCCAATGGAACTGGGTGTTTATTGATGTGACTGCGGATAGAAGTCGCAGAATGAATTCTGAAAAATATAGAACTATATTTTCGACTCAGATTCAGTCAAATGTTGCAAAACTTCTAGGGCGATACGTCACAGTACAGATGTAAAGTAACCCAAAACATATCATGAAAACACCACACGAGTTTCTTAAGGCAAAGAAATGGAACGTTAAAAGGCTGAGTCAACTGACCTTAACTCAATTGAGCATGCTTTTCACTTACTGAAGACAAAACTTAAGGCAGAAAGACAAGCAGCAACTGAAGGAAGCTGAAGTAAAAGCCTGGCAAAGCATCTCAGAGTAAACTCAGCTTTTGGTGATGTCCAGATTTCAGGCAGTCACTGACTGCAAAGGATTTGTATCCAAGTATTAAAAAAAAAAAAATCCTTACAGTTATGTTAATTTGTCCAATTACTTTTGAGCCTGTGAAAACGGAAGAACTATGTAAAAATTCCTAAATGGTTAATGCAATATTTTTGTTAAACCCCTTCAGTTAAAGGTGAAAGCCTTCACTTCAATCAAATTGATTGCTTTATTTCAAATTCATTATGGTGGTGGTGTACAAAGGCAAAATTACAAAAATTGTCACTGTCCAAATACGTATGGATCCAACTGTATATCAAACAGATCATTGGTCTGTTTGTATAGACATACTATAATATACCTGTAATTAGGGGACATCCGTGAAAAGAGAAATATCGAATGTTGAGACAGTTTGCGAGAACAGCAGCCACAGCCTTGTCTGTTAAGTTATGGCACCATGCCATCTGTAACTCCTTTTTTTTTAAGAATAAATACAAACATGAAGAAAATTTGAGTAGAATGAAAGCATCAACCAAAGAATCAATCAATCAGTCTTTTAGACAAGTTTTCAGGGCTGTAATTACACTCAGCATCCACTTTAATAGGAACACCTGCATATTCCTAGTTATTTAAAAATCGACCAATCATTTGGCAGTAGCACAGTGCAAAAAAAACAAAAAACAAAAACACCTACATGCAGATACAGGTCAAGAGCTTCAGTTAATATTCACATCAAACATCCGAATAATAAAAAAAATAAAGTGTGATCTCTGATTATAGCATGGTTGTTGGCGCCAGATAGGCTGGTTTGAGTATTTCAAAACCTGCCAATCCCCTTGGACTTTCATGCACTACAGTCTTTAGAATTTACACACAATGATGCAAAAAACAAAAATCGAACCAATTTGGCCATTTTCTTCTGACCCCTCTTATCAATGATGCGTGTCCACCCACAGTCGCTTATTCAAATGTTTTTCACACCACTGGATGTAAACTCTAGAGACTATTTTGTGTGCGCGTAAATCCCAGGCTGATTAGATAACCATGCATGTACAGGTGTTCCAATAAACTGGACAATGAGTATGTTTCAGTAGTAACAGGGTGTACTGTTGCGGGAAAATAAGTCAACAACAGGGTTGTGTAATGTAACCCCAAGAAGTTAAGTACTTATTTTCCCATCAATGTACATCCCAGTGTTTTATTCCCTTCAAACCTCAGCAACCTGTTAACAGTTAATTTTTATTAGCGTATAGTTATATTTAATACAAATTAGTTCCTCTCATCACTTATGTTATAGAAGCTATAAAGGTCATTCACCTTACTTTTACTTAATAAATAAAAATAAACCCCACCACTCATTACTGAGAAACTGCAAAGCTCTTTGTCTTTAGAATTTCCCATGGCAGAAAACGTAATGCAACAACTTTGTTCCAAACCACTCACTGACTGATTAATGTCAGACCTGCTTTCAACATTATGACCAATGAAAATTAAGAATTCAGCAGTGTTGTGATAATAAATAGCAGTGAATATACACATTACCTTTAAGCTCTGACAGCACACTCCAGTTACAAGACCAAGAACACCTTCATCAGTGACCTATCAGGAAAATGTCAAATAATAAAATTACAAATTGCACCAATATGTTGAAAAATGCAGTTTAATCAAAAGGATTTAAAAGAATCATTGCCTTTTAAAATAGCACTGAAAGGTTAGCAATGTCCTGCATCAATGCACATCACTGAAACTCAGCACTACATCAGAAGATACAAAGTGATGCTAACATTGTTGTTTGGGCTTTTTTTTTTAAAGAAAAAATGTTGGCTGGATGTAAATAAAATTCATATTTCTCCCCACCACAGCTGTTCTTTTTGTGGCTTTAGGTATTAATAAATACAGTTAACGGCTTTTCTAATGTTTTTAATTGTAGGGAAATTTGCTGCAACAACTGAAACCTGAAATTGGAGTCTCACACACACTCTCTCTCTCACACACACACACACACACACACACACACACACACACACACACTTTGGAAAAAAAAAATTAAGAGACCACTGGAAAATTATCAACTTACCTATAAATCGTAAAACCAGATGTGTGTTTGAGGAACATGAATATTTTTGCTTTATTCCATAAACTACTGACATTCCTCCCCCCAAATTCTCACTTAAGACCACTTAACTACAGAACATGACAACTAGTCAAAAAAGTATTTTCAGACATTGATTAATGCATGGAAATCAAGGTCATATTCAGTTTTAAACAACACAATAATGTTTGAACTTCGGATTGGTTCAGAAATCAAAATATTTGGTAGAATAACCCTGACATTTAAAGTCACAGCTTTCATGTGTCTTGACATGCTCTCCACAAGTCTTTCACATTGATCTTGGGTGGCTTTATGCCACTCTGGGTGCAACAATTCAAATCAGCTCAGCTTTGTTTAATTGCTTGTGACCATCAATCTTCCTCTTGATCACATTCCAAAGGTCTTCAGTGGGGTTGAGGTCTGGAGATTGGGCTGGACATGACCGGATACTGATCTTGTGGTCCTCCATCCACACCTTGATTGACCTGGCTGTGTGGCATGGAGCTTGGTCCTGCTGGAAAACCCAGTCCGCAGAGTTTGAGAATATTGTCAGAACAGAAGGAAGCAAGTTTTCTTCCAGGATAACCTTGTACATGGCTTAATTCATGTGTCCTTCGCAAACAAAAATCTGCCCCATTCTCACCTTGCTGAAGCACCCCCAAATCATCACCGATCCTCCATCAAATTTCACAATGGGTGTGACACACTGTGGCTTGTCAGCCTCTCCAGGTCTGTCTAACCATTAGAATACTAGGAAATGGGAGAAGCTGAAAATTGGACTCCGAGATGACCTTACTCCAGTCCTTTACAGTCCAATCCTTATGGTCTTTAGCAAACATTAGCCTGGCTCTTCTTTGCTTCCCAATGATGAAGAGCCCCCCCCCCAGCTTTGCACAACTTCAGCCCCACCCAGAGGAGCCTGTTTCAAACTGTCCTTGCCATGCACTTGACCCCAGCTGCCATTCTTTTTGTACGTCACTTGAGGTCATCCTACAGTTGTTGAGGGACATTCAAAGGAGTTGATAATCCTGGTCAGTGGAGAGTCGTTTTCACCCACCAGTCTGTAACTTTGTTGTCCCCAGCGTCTGCTGCTTGACCTTGTTCTTATGAACTGCCATCTTTGAAATTCTGAGGATGGAAGCAACCTGATGCTCACTGTATCTCTCTGCCAGTAAAGCCAGAATCGAACCTTTTTCTTACCCAAAACTCTTCTTTTTAACTCTTTTGGCATGATGGATATTTTTGCATTCCAATTTAATTTAAGGTACTACTAGCACTGTTTTTGTCATCCAAACTGGTCCTATTGCAAGAGGATAGTGATGACCACAGCAGTCATTTTTATATTTTTTTTGACGACACCACACTTCATACAAAATAAATCACGAATATATGAGTGACATTTTCTGATAATTATAAAAATAAAATACTGTACATTAAACACACACACACACACACACACACACACACACACACACACACAGCTAATGAAATTAGACTTATCAGAATTCTGTAATTTCCTAGACTGCACTTCTAGATCAGGTTACTTACCTCTGTCCCACCAAAATCGATGCTGCACAGACACCTGCAGTTAGCCCCGAGCTCAATCAGGGCTACATCACTGATTGCAGGGCATTCACGGAGAGAGACAGCCTCTAGCCACTTACAGTTTCGCACCAGCGCTCGTACACCCGAGTCGATTACAGCCACACACCCAGTGAGGTCAACTACCTGAAGACCCACACAGTGTGAGGCCAAAGCTTTCAAACCTAAAGCGCATTATTTTATTGTCATTAGTAGTAATAAGATGCACATCTTAAAATAGAACCAACTACACAATTGTGTTAAAGCATACCTTCTGATGTGATGTGCACACATCCTTTTAGTATTATACTCTTTAGCTGCGGACAGTGGATTTGTCTGAGTGCTGAGTCTGTAATGTTGCAGTTGCACAGGTCGATGGTGCGAATTCCTGCATGCAGGAGCTGCAAACACATATCATTAAGCCAGAAACAGTGAAGGAAAAATGTATGGTTTTCACTAATCCAGGTCATTCTGAATTTCCACTAGCCATACATAGAAGTGAACAGGTTTGTGTAAACCTGAAGTTGTTTTACCCCTTCTCCCAAGAAAGTTCATCACTTCTATAGGATAATTGTAGAACAGCAGCAGAACTGGCAGTATCCCATTATTAGCAGCTGGGACAGGTTCTCAAATCTGTACACATCCAATATTCACCAAGACATACTGCTACTACTGTTAGACAATTGTGAAAGATGTTACAGATCCTGTGCTTATAGTTCCATGAAGCTTAGCATAAAAGATGCACAATTGGAGATCATCAACATCATAGACGTATTTTACAGATGTTGACAAATTAATAGAAAAGACCATCTTGGCAAGTTTCTGGCCCATTGGAAGGCAACTGCAAAAATAAATACCATTTTTCTCAAATACATTCCTTCAGTTAGTGTTTACATGATGGAGAGAGTGCTGTCTAGATCCAAAATCTCCATAAGTCGTTCAACCAGGATAAGATCTGGTGATTGTGAAGGCCAAATGCACATGATGCACATTTTCCCATACTCAAACCATTCAGTGAACCCTCATGTCCTGAAGATGATGTCTTGGAGGAGACCACTCCCATCAAGATAGGTTAGGGTTGAGAAATGTTCTTAAACTATTGGACTATTTGCCCATGCAGTAAAGTAGTGAACATCGGACCATCCTTGTTTGTGAAAGACTGAGCCTTTCCAGTTACTAATTGACCTGTTTACCTGTAGAATGTTCCAAACAAGTGTTTTTGAGCTTTCCACAACTTCCCCAGTTTTTGTTGCCCCAGTCCCAACATTTTTGGAACATATTGCAGACCTCAAATTTCAGATGAGTGTATATTTTTTTTAAAACAAAGTTTTGGTTGAAACAGTAAATAGCTTATATTTGTATTGCATTCAACTGAATATAGGTCAGAAAGGATTCACAAATCATGGTATTCTGTTTTTATTTACATAGTGTCCCAACTTCTTTGGAATCAGGGTTGTATCTGTGGAAAATCTAGCCAAAAGGCATGAAGTACTCAATCAGTAGAAAAATATGTTTATAATATGGATATCACTGTTTTACCTGACTTATGTTGGAATCAGTAACAGTGCATCTCCTCGTCATTATTCGTAGCAGTTTGTCCTTGACACTGAATGGTAACGTCCTAATGCACTCCATATAGCAGTCTGCATACTGAGCCACACACCTCACGCTCCTGCAGCATGACATTGTGTACACATACATACATACGTACACACACACACACAATTACACAGTGGTACAAAAGATATGTTGTTTATGTTCAAGTCATAAATATACAGTTCATGAGTGCGTGAAGCGAATGAGTGAAATATTTTCAACACAAGAAGATAAATGTCATGTCCTCGCATCACTGTTTAATGTCCTTTATATTATACAGACACATCCACACACAAAAAAAAAGTTACATCAAATGAATTTTAATTTTGAACCGTTTGAGCCATTTTGATAACGTGTGTCAAGTCAGCTGGAAAATACTGGGAGTGGCATAATCGGTGATTATTATTATTATAAAAAAAAATACAGGCCACTTTTTCCACGGAATAAAACCAAGTATTCTATTCCCTTCTAGTGGGTTTACTGATGGCATGCAATATTATATTGCTTATCCTCCATGTATTACACCACTCTCCCCAATGGAGATGGAGCGTGCAATATTGTTACAATATTGCACGTTGTCAAGACAACACGACATCACACGTCAGAGCTCATGCAAAGATCCAATGACAAAACTTTGTTGCGCACAATCATTTCTTTGTTGGCCGAGAGAGAAAGATGAGGCTAATCCAGTGTGCTAGGCTTAAGCATTAAATAAATAAACTGAAACTAAAAAGACGTGCTGAAGACCCAAAAGGCTACCAAAACTTCATTATATATTCTTCATACATATTTACAAGGGGGGAACCCACCCCCATACCAATGGACATCGAAAAACTGGGAGCGATACATCAGATATAGAACTTCTGCACTAGCGAGTGACTGACAGCTTGTAAACAAACAGGGTCGTGAAGTTTGCTTCGTTAAAAGCGGAAGACAGAATTTTGGATGCCAGGTCGCTCCGTTGTGTGTAGATGTCGATTTCAAAAAGTCACCAAGTAAATTACACAAGGGGGGTATATAAGCTGGCTTTTTTGTGGTCTATCAAGTATATTCCATTCAGCTATCATGATGTTGAACGAGTAGCTGAATGGAACATACCCGATAGACCACAAAAAAAAGCCAGCCAATGCTATTTCATTATTATACATACAGCACACTTTGAGGGTATAAAAAGACATGTATTCTATTCCCTTCTAGCAGGTTTCATTCATTCAATTTGATAACATACAATATTGTTAGTATATCACTTATCCTGCGTGTATTACATCACTCTACCCAATTATTTACGATATTGCATGGTTGTCGAGTAGGGGTGGGCGATATGGGCAAAAAAAAAATCTCGATATTTTTCAGGATTTTCACGATAACGATATTTTGA
>JAODXR010000012.1:38837499-38849265 GCA_028877395.1 Cathorops festae
GCTATTCGGGATAACTCAATAACTCTGCTAATATTCGGCCAAGGTAGAAAAAACTTCGGGTGGGATACTTGGCTGGAAGTCACGGTTCAAATGACCCTAGGGTGAATTTACTCCGGAGTATCACTTTAACCTGAAACAAAAAAAAGTATGGAATATCACACAATGGGTGGATGTAAAAATCTATGCCGTGTGACTTTTTTCATATAACGGCATGGCCCAAAGTGTATGATTCCCCTCAAACCATAGTGATTTGCTTGTTATTGCAATTTTTAAGTTATTTATGAATGAGACATTGAATGAATGTTTAATTAGTTTCTCTTTACATTTTGTCATTCTCTCCAGCCACTCCTGTGTTTTTATTCTGAGACAAAAAAAAAAGTGGGATGTCATGTGACTGAGAAATCAGAAAGCACAAAGTTCTCTGTCCTGAAGAGTCTTCCATTTTGGGAAACTTGCTGACTGATACCTGGGTCTGCTTCCATAAATGTTAAATAAATGTGTCCGAACGTCTTCACCACATTAGAAGATTATAGTTTTTTTTTTTTTTTCTTTTCCCCTCTTTCTTCCACCCATTTTTTTTTTTGTCCAGTGTGGTCACCTGCTAGTATCCACCCACTACCCAGGTCTCTCTAACCATGTGAGTGAAGGCTAACATGTCTTGGAGGAAGTACATGTAAAGCCATCAAACTCCTCTTTTTCAACTGAAGCTCATGCTGTGTGTAAATGACTCCTGGTATATCAGCAAGTTAACTACTTCCTGTAAGTTTTATTTTTGTTAGTGCCTTTTACGTTTTCGGGTCTGGTGTACTCTCATCTGAGAGTCAGCAACTTGCCAATAGGTGTTCACACATGAATGGCAGCCAATTGAAAAGTGTACGGAAAGAAAAGGTGTTTTGAAGACGTTGCCTTGTAATGTAAAGTTTCATTATGGATAATTAAGCGCCTAGCTGGAAATGGGAACAAGGTATTGTTTCAACTTGTTTTATGACTGTTTGTTTGCTGTGACGTGTTATCCTAATTAACTGCCGAAAGGGTGTTTACGTATATCGTTGCTGTTGTATTAGCCATGCTAAGGTTAGCATATGCGAAAGGGTGCTATATGGATAAGCTGTAATGCTGTGTTAATGCTGGTTTTCTAGCTTTTCATGTGCTTTGATCAATTTATATGTGAGTGAATATTTGATAAATGTCCACATGCATGGTTAACTGGCATGATGGAAATGTTTATGCTTGTGAGAGCTAATTTTATTTAATTTATCCATCTGCAGCTCTTATGGTGTTTGTGAAGAAAGGTTGTGAAGGAAGGAAGTATATTTGCGTTCAAATTAAGGATGACTGCTGAACATAATTCTTGAAACATTAGTAAGCTTCATCATTGGCTGGGGTTCGCTATAGTAAGAGCTTGCCCTCATCAATCTGATGACTTGCTGCCATGATGACGGGCCATGATGGATGGTCTTCATGGCGTGCCTGCTGCTGCAACTACTTCGCCATGTGCTGTCTACATGGATTCATCATGAACATGTCCCGACGTGTCTGCACATGATCCACTTTGGCAATCCAGGCAGCGGTTTCATGGATTCGATGCAATGGTCAAGTACGGTCATATTCACTGACATTGAAGCAGAACTGAGAGTACACACCTATGTTACACAGTCTAAAGTCTGCAACAAGGTGAGCTCGACATGAACAGTCCTTTTAGACTGAACCAGTGAACTTTTCATACACATCTCATCTACAGCAAAGGAAAGAAACTGTTGCTTACACTCGCACATGGACACATTCACATAGATACTCTTAAGGACATTGTATATTTTTTGCATACCAAGTACTTTGAGAAGTGTGTTCATTACAGTACTTACCTGGACATTTACAGTTGTTTGAGTGTCTGCATGTTAATGCAGCTCTGCAAGTTCTGGTTCCCAGCATGAAGTTCAAGATTTCCAGAGTGAGCTCCACTCAGTGGCAGTTGTATCTGAGACACCTGACCTGAAGGGCCTCAACACTCTGAACATACATGGAACCCGACAGAGAAAATGTGTGCACTACAATATGAAGAGGCTAAGAAAAGGGAGAAATGGCTGCTCTCCATGTACAAAAAATGGAAGCTCGACATATGCAAAGCAAGAGATCAGCTGAAGACGTACATGCCAGAGAGTGAGCTCTGGCCTCTCACTGAAGAGCTTAAGAAAGTGAAGGAAGACGTTATGAACCTGTATTTTGGAATTTGAGATCTTGCCACACCTTCCACCGGTGTGAGAAGAAGAGTTGACACTTGTGAATCAGCTACCACAGAAATCATCACCTTTGCCAATGGCAGAGCAATAGACGAAGGTGAGTTTACTGAGGACATGGGAAGACGCCTTCATGAACTGCTCCACCGTGACTATGCAAAGTCTGTCTGTGGATCTGCTGCTTCCTTGACAAGTCACAGCAAGTCTGACCAACACTCCAGCTTCGTCCATGGCTGTCAAGCGTGCAGATACAGCTGCAGAGCTAGCAGTGAAGGAAGCAAATTATGAAGTGATGGATGCTGAAGAAAGACAAAAAGAAGTCATCTGAGCGTTAGAGGAACAACAACAGAAGGCTCTGGAGGCACAAAGGCATGAGTTGGAGCGATTGTGGGCAGCTCAAGCTAAGCTAAAGGTATACGATAAAGAGAAGGAACATGAAGCTGCTGATTGCATTAACAATGAAAGGAACAAGGAAACAGTTGTGCCTGTAACTGTAGTCCAGCTATCTCCTATTGCAACACCCCCTTACACAGATGTTTCCCTCCTTGTTTGGGTTTTTCAAGACAGCATAGCCTTCAATAGGCTCCCTGTTCCAGAGCCATTTGTCTTCAATGGTGATGCAATATGCTGCATTGAATGGAAAGCAGCGTTTACCTCACTCATTGACCAAAGAGCAATCACACCAATTGAAAAACTGTATTATCAGAAGAAACAAGTTGATGGTCCAGCATGCCAGGTGCTAGAAGGCACTTTCTTCCGGAATGATGATGAAGCCTATCGGGAGGCCTGGAACAAGCTGAATCGTCGCTTTGGCCAGCCATTTGCCATTCAGTGAGCATTCCGAGAGCTCCTCACCAATTGGCCAAGTATTCAACCTAAGGATGTTCAAGGACTCAAACTTCTCAGATTTTCTGAATGCCTGTCAAGATGCCATGCCTCACATCAAAGGTCTTGGCATACTAAATGACTGTGAGGAGAACCAGAAGCTTGCCTACAAACTACCAGACTGGGCAGCTTCACACTGGAACTGGCAAGTCACCCAATGCCTGAACGAGAAGCAAGAATTTCCAAGTTTCAAGGACTTAGCTACAGTTAACACAAATGCTGCAGAGATTGCCTGCAATCCAGCTACATTGCTTCATGCTCTTCATTTATCAGACTCGAACACTGAGAAGAGAAATCTGAGACACAAAGAGAAACAAGGCCAGTGTTCTCACCACTCACACAGCTACATACACAGCTACAGACAACACAAATCAAAGGTCAGACCAGAAAAGGGCTAAAGCTCCATGCATCCTTTGTCAAGGTAACAGGCACCAACTTCATGCATATCCCGAGTTCACAGGGATGTTGTTGGCAGAGCGATGGAATTATGTAAAGAGGAAGAAACTGTTGCAGATGCTTAAAACCTGAACACGGCGCAAAAGACTCGTTATAGTCACTTCTGTGACAACTGCAAAGGAAGGCATCTTACAGTCCTCCATGATTACAACTATGGAAAGGAAAGGTGTTCATCTGAAACAGGGATGAATCCAAGTGCTGCTGCTGCAACATCACTGTGTAACAGGCAAAGGCTCATCCTACACATCGATGGTAATACCAGTGTGGGTGTCAACTAAAAACAGTTCAACAGCTGAGAAACTTGTCTATGCTCTACTCGACACTCAAAGCGAGACAACATTCATCGACCAAGAAGTGAGCGACCAGTTTAATTGCTGACAAGTATCCAATGAAGTTGACCACCATGAGTGGAAAAAACGCAGTTCTCCCAAGTGAGTCTCTCCGGCCTTCGTGTAAGGGGATACAGTTCTGCTATTAGGTTGATCTTCCACTTGCCTACACGAAGGATTGCATACCCATTAACCATGCTCACATTCCCACTTGTGAGACGGCTAAACAATGGAGTCATCTCAGAGAAATAGCAGACGAAATCCAACCATTAAAGGACTGTGAAGTAGGACTTCTTATAGGCTACAACTGCTCCACAGCCATGGCACCAAGGCAGGTCATCCTAGGAGGAGATGAGGAACCTTGTGCAATACGGACAGACTTAAGATGGACTGTTGTGGGGCATTCATCCCAAGGCCATGATCCGCTGAGCACAAGTCACCTGTGTCACAAAATCACGGTTAAAGAGCTGCTTCTGGTAACTTCTGCCAATGCTATTTGCATTCTAGAATCTGACTTCAAGGATGGCAGTGAAGACAGCAGTGTCACAAGACGACATCACCTTCCTCCATAAGCTAGATGAGGGTATATGGAAAAACATGCATGGCCACTATGAAATGCCCCTGCCCTTCAGAAACAGACCAAGCTTGCCTGATGATAAAGACTCAGCCATGCTACGCCTCGACCACCTGAAAAGGAAACTGCAACGGGACGAAAGATATAAGGAGCAGTATGTCAAGTTCATGGAGGATGTAATCGAGAAGGGAGATGCAGAGCATGTTGAAGATGGTGGGAGTGAAGGTGAGAGATGGTACATCCCCCATCACGGTGTTCGTCATGCAAAGAAGCCAGAAAAGCTTTGTGTAGTGTTCGATTGCGCTGCCAGATGCAAAGGAACCAGCCTAAATGACCACCTCCTCTCTGGTCCTGACATGCTGAACAAGCTAAGTGGTGTTCTCATTTGCTTTCGACAACACCCTGTTGCTCTGATGTGCGACATTGGAAAAAATGTTCCATCAATTTCATGTGCATGAGGCTGATCGCAACCACCTGCGCTTTCTCTGTCGGAAGCAAGGAGACTTGAACTCCCTGCCCAGCAAGTTCCAGATGAAGGTGCATCTGTGCGGTGCTGCTTCCTCTCCTGGACATGCAAACTACGGGCTGAAGCATCTAGCTAAAGAGAATGGCAACCTCTACCCTAAAGGCTTCCGGTTCATCATGAGAGATTTTTATGTAGACGACGGGCTTGCCAGTGTTGAAAGCACTGAAGATGCTATTCAGCTTGCCAGAGAAGCTCGCAAACTGTGCACCACAGGTGGTCTGTGACTACGTAAGTTTGTCTCAAACGACAAACGTTGTAGGGAGTATACCACTCTCAGAACGAGCAACTAATGTGAAAAATATGGACCTCACCTTTGACAACCTTCCACTTGAGAGAGTCCTAGGGATCCAATGGTATGTGGAATCCGATCACTTCTGGCTTAACGTCAGCCTAAAGGATCAGCTTGCAACACGCCTTGGCATCCTGTCTGTAGTGGCTTCCTTGTATGACCCTCTCAGGTTTGTGACGCCTGTTCTGCTCAAAGCGAAGATCATTCTTCAGGAGATGTGTAGGCGAGGCACAGGCTGGGATGATCCTCTCCCAGATGAACTTCATCCAAAATGAGAACAGTGGAGAAGTGATCTCGCCCAATTAGATAATGTTACCATATCCCATACCTACTCACCTGCTGGATTTGGAAAGGTCACAAATGCCCCTTTTCACCAAAGCAGTTTCAGGCCTGGTTTGGGGCCAGTGCTTAGTTTGGAACCAGGTTTTCTGTTTCCACTGACAAAGAACTGGCTCTGGGGCCAGAAAAAATGGATTCATGCTAGCACCAACTCTTTGCCCCCCCGCTGACGTAAGCAGTTCTTCCCTCTGGCCCAGCAGAGTTGTTAAGACCAACAACAATAGCAAGACCGCGAAAGGTTGCCATTTTTAAGCGACAAGAAGCAGCAGCTGTACAAACGCAAAGTCATCCATTATTGTTGTTGCTGCTGTGTCTTCTCCGTTGCTTCGATGTTTGTGCCAAGGTTTATGCAAACGCAGCGACATAACTGACATATACAGCGATATAATGACGTGGCTCCCCTTAGGACCCCGAGCTATGGAAAAGCAAACTGGTTCTCAACTGGCTCACAAGTTGTGAACCAGCACCAGACCTGGCCCCGAACTAGCCCTGGAACTGATTTGGTGGAAAAGGGGTATAAGAACACATTGCCTGCTTGAGATGAGACAATGGTCATGACCATCTCTGTTTAACTGCAGGTTTCCAATGAAATGAATGAATCAAATCCAAGATCACAATCTGCTTCAATGTTAGCTTGACAGCTGTTTTTCAGGACAAATATTTATGACTAATTTATAGTTATTTCAATTCATCATGGCAAATTCTTCCATAAGATTTTCTACATAAGCAGGCCATCAATGCATGTTTCGAAATATATCCAAGTACATACTCCCCTCACTGTCCACTTTATTATAGTGACACCTTCTCATTTATGCTGTTATTCAGTCATCAGCTTCTCAGTTATCAGCCAATCATTTTGCAACAACACAATGCTATAAAATTGTGCAGACACGGGTCGAGAGCTTCAATTAATGTTTACATCAAACATCAGAATGGGAGGAAATGTAACACAGTTCCAATTGTATTGAATCACTTTAAAAACTTTAGGTTTTCTTCTTGTTTGATTCGTTTCAGTGCACAAATTTACACAGGAAGTGTGTAATTGTACCTCTCTGTGACACTTCTGTTTTGAGCCCATGTTTTGGCTTTAATGGAGTGGTATTATGTACTAATGTCTTTCATTGCTTAAATGTTATTACATAATTTTATTTAGTTTATTTTTCATTCAAAACACTAACGATTTTGAGCATTCTGACCTATAATTAAAGTGATTTTTTTTTGTCACTTCAGGTGTTTACAGTATTCAGATGACTATTTTGCAGAAATTTGGCCCGTTTCATAAAACTGTCCATGACTTTTTAGATCATGTTGGCAACATTTAAAATAAATTGAGTTCATTAATGCTTGAGTTGGTTATTCCTAAGAAAGAAGGATATTTCTATTTTATGGACTGCACTGACTAAATTCGAGTCAACACGCTGATTAATGCAGATTATTACTCATTATTTTTCTCAATTACTTAATATTTTTGCTTAGGTTTTAATTAGTTCCTCTTTGTATCTACTCATATTAAATGGACAACTATAAAAAGTCTCATCTAATTTATATTAACTCAAAATCAAACAATTATATTGAATTAATAACATTGCTTGTAATCTGTTGCCTTAATTTTATTGAATAGACATGGTGTATCTTCTCTTACAGTGTGGTTGTGGTTTACCTCTGGGCCTTGGTCGAGGATACACAGCTTAGAGTACTGTTTCTTGGCATCCATAAGAATGTTGAACATGGTGCATACAGAGAAAGGCACCCTGAAATCAGTGGACTTACTTGACTTCTGCATCTTAGCATCAAAAGCTGCTTTGGTCCTGTGTTTGAGAGAGATACAGCTTCAAATCATGCCTCAAAATACTGGATTTTTGTGTGCACTTCACTTAACATCAAAATGCCATAAATATTTACCAAGTCCAGTGCAAAAGCAAAAGTAACTCGACTGAGAGTTCTGAGAATTAAATTTAATGCGGGAGTGTACTAGAGCAGTGGCTACAATTATCAACGGTCCATAATTGTCGACACCTTTTCAGATTTACAGTTCCAATAAAAAACAATTTTATAAAGGTGAGTTTCAGTTACAACAGTTATTATTGGTTAATCAACCAGAAGACCCCTCTCAGCCTTTGATCTTCTTGTCTGATGATGCGGCTCATTACCGAAGACGAAAATTTTTTTTAGCACGATCAGCAAGTTGAGGAAAACCCGGATGTTATCACTGCAGGCAAGCATGGTGGAAAGATCATGGATATATTTTTACTTATCAAATTCACTGATATTTCATGATCTGCTTGTCGAAACCTACTTTGTTTCTTACTCTTTCATTTGACATTCGCCATTTTGTATCTAAATGCGTGTTTGAGAAGTCATGCGAGGTGTCGATAATAGTGATCACTTTCACCGGTGTCCACCATTATCGACACCTTGTGGAATTAACTGACATTTACAACTGTTATGTCTCAATCTTTGTGTAACATTGCTGAAGTAGATGAAGCACTTTAAAAAAAAAAAGTGCAGTGATTTATAGTCTTTTTTTTCTGATTCATAACAGAATGGAATGCTTATAGAGTATTTGGAATCCTATTGTAACAAATAGAATTAGACCAGAATTAAATTCCTAGCATATAAAAAATTACACGCTTGAAATATTCAGATTTTTCTGTTCCGTTCAGAATTTTTTTGCAGTTTGTTGTGAATATCTACCACATATTACAATATCAGTAGACATTTCATATTTTGGTTCGAGGAGCGACATGCGACCTTTGACCTGGACTTTCATGTGGTTACACTGTTAGTTGCCTGTTGACATTTATTGGTAAACTACAAACCTAGAAATTAATACAAACATACAATGAATGATTAACAAAATGTGATCTATGAAAATATTTAGAGAGAGTGGGTAGAAAGTGGAAAAAAAAATGTTCTGACATGTTAACCATCTGTTCATTTGTTTACAAACAGAGTTACTTCCTCATTTACGTAAACACCGACATCCATATATTTATATAAAAGATATTTTGTACTAAATATAAAGTCTATGTAAAACAAAGTTTAAATAAAAACTATGTTAACTTAATACCCTATACCAATTATTATTATTATTTTAATTATAATCAATCATCTGGGTGTCAATAATTGTGGAACAGTGTCAAAAACTGTGGACAAAGGTGTCAATACTTGTGGAACGGTGTCACGTGATCTGATATCCTAAGTAAATTGGGAATCAACTCTTTTATTTTATTTTTTTTCCAGTGGAAGTTTGGGTAACTATTCATGCACTATTCACATACTGAAAGTCTTTTCTCTTTTTGCAATGGCCAAAAGATCATTAAGGTGTCGATAATTGTAGCTACTGCTCTATTAAAAAAATCTTAGATGTAATTATTTTAATATGAGCCTTGACCTTTTGACACAGGCCTCCATCATATCACTAGCCATGAGCTTCAGCCTCTGCTCCAGATGTCTAGCAAACTCTGGCTCTGGCCAGTGCAGGTCCATTACAAACATCTGGAGAGCGTCCAGCTTCCAGAACAGGTCCTCCGATGTTGCCGAGCCATTACTGCCAAACGAAAAGCATAGAACAGCATCAGCATTCGCTTGTCTTTTCATCCCGCGTATTAGGCTTTTCATATTTTCAGTCATACGATGTTGCAATTTTAATGTCAAAATTTTCAAGCAACACTATGTTTTTAAACCCGCAACCTCCAGATAATGAAATCAGCTTTCTGATTAATGTCTTTCAATACGTGAAGTGTTAATATTTTGAAAAGAACTGGTTTTTAGTCTGTAGGTTTGTCTAAGCTAATTTTAGCTGCAGGTACCTTTAGACAGAACATGGTAACTTAGCAACTAATTCAAAAGAAGCCTGGAGTTAAATCATGCAGAATGGCACTTATGTGAAATGCTTAAATCCAAGTTTCTTTATTTGGTTTATCTATACTGTTAACTCTCTTTGTATTATCATTAAAAAAAAAAAAAACACACACACCTCTTTTCATGCCAAGACAAATACGTTGTTCTAATAAAACAATATGATCATGTTATGTGCATTAACAGAGGAAAACACCACCAAAAACCCTTAATCTATAAAGCTCATAGCTGTTAGAAAATGCTTCTGGGTTTCCAGAGGCTTAAGGCAGCCTCAGCAAGGCAGACAGATGGATTGACATCACTGTGTCATCCACAGTTAACACGACAACACACCGAGAGGCTGACACAAGCAGCATTCAAGTGTACAGCGCAAAACGCTCAGCAGTAAGGAAAAAAAAAAGGGCACTCACTCCTCTCGCTGTTAAAAGACTGTTACCTTCACAAGTGGCAGTCCTGGAAAATAGTTTGGCAAAGTCCACAGTGCAATTAAAAAGGATGAGCATGAGTTCCCACTTGATTAATTAGCCGTTGTACAGTGTGTGAGGGCTCTCTCGGGGGCCTGCGCCGCCCCCTCAAGCCTGTGTGAGCGGGGGAAGAGACAGCATGAACAAATGGACGAGCTTCTCGCCAGGAGCGGCACTCCTATGGGGGAACACGGCATTCTGACTGCCTCTAACAACCAGCTAACCACAGAGTCCCCTTGGACACACACCCACAGGACTACTCCCACTACAGACACTGTTTCAGGCCTGAAACCTGGTGTGCATTTGCAGTCCAGCCTGTTTACAATGAAAATGATCTACATAATTTGATTTTTTTTTTGATGATGATGATGAACTAAAGTGTTCTATAAATAACAAGAACAACATCACTGTCACCACAATGGTCAAGGCATAGTGATCACCAGACTCATTTCAATGACTTCACTATTGGATAAGTTGGATGATATGAGCCAAGTCTGAATTGAATAATTTCATGTTTCCGGAGGAGAAAATTTATTATCTAGCTTGATCATTTCAAGTACAAATCTCAACAACTGCAAGATACACAGACGACTTAGTTTTGCAATCAACACATTCCACTGCAATGAATTTACAAGAGGAGCATACCGCACACAAAAATAAAAATGGCGACATGCAAAAAAGGAAAACGCTGGCCCTTATCATTTTCTCCCTCATCATTATATCTTGCCACGCCACTGCTGTATCCATAGGAGAGCGGTGTCGCTTGCTTCCATCAGGTCTTGGTTGGAGCATGTGCTTCCCAGTGGGCATTTACAGAGGATATGGTCTGGAGTGTCTCACCACAGGGATATTCAGCACTGGTGGAGACTGTCTTCAGTTTTGCCCGCTTTTGCTCCATTTAGGCTTACCTAGTATTTTTGAGTGAGGGTTACTCCACTGGGCAGGCTTTCACTTGGTCTTGGCAGGGCCTCACTGGGTGAGCAGCTGTCCCTTTCCATTCACTTTTCCAATCTATAGGCCATGGACTGTATTCGCTTCAGGCCCTCCACTACTATTAAGCTTTTATAAGATTTTAATCGTCGTCTTACTTCCTGGTGACCGTAAAGTGGGTGCCTGGGGTCATTTTGTATTGGAGATTTTCTTTTAGTGAAAGAAAGTGAGAACTGACGCCTTACTGGATTTCATACCAAAAATTAGATGACTGAAGAATACAAAAAAAAAAAAAATCCTCAGAGAGCACATAGTGTCCAAAAGAGTACAAAAGGTTTAGGTTTCAATGATCATGAAATGTCTGTCAGATTAATACCCTGAAAGCAAGAAATTCTAAAGCCAAGCTAAGTTAAAACTAATGTTAAATTAAAGTTGATTCTGAACAGGAAATAAAAATAAAAAAAAAGTGCCAAATACAGACACCCTATTACACTATAGTTCACTACATAACAAATCTGGGCCATTTGCATTGCTACTGTAGATCACAACAGCAGATCTCAAAGGAAAACATGCAACATAAAGGATATGAAGTTTATTTTCTCGTGTTGAACATATTTTCACTCGTTAGCTTTGTTCACTCACCACTTGAAGATAAACTTCATATCTTCTTGTGACATATTTGGGTCACTCCACACTAAAGTGCACAAAGGTCATCGTCCATAATTGGGGCATCATTAAAAAATATCCAAAAAGAAAAATTGCAATATCTTTATTTTTTAAACCTTGTCTATTACACACATATCTCATTCATCTCATTATCTCTAGCCGCTTTATCCTGTTCTACAGGGTCGCAGGCAAGCTGGAGCCTATCCCAGCTGA
>JAODXR010000012.1:40969665-40979738 GCA_028877395.1 Cathorops festae
CTCGATATTGCAAAATTACTCATCGTCAAAACAACATTGACGATAATATCGCAAACGATACATATCGCCCACTCTTAATACATATACACACGCACCCCCGCATACAATCCGAGCAGTGGGCAACAGCGCTATAGTTTTCAGTAGTTTTAATTAAAACCCTCTCTATGATAAACACTGTTGTACAGCAGTTAGGGCAAGTTGCCTTGCTTAAGGACAGTTTCAGCCATGGCTGTATAGAGGGATGGAAAGTGCTGTTTATCACCTCCATTGAGGTGATGCCAGAAGGTGATGTGAAAACGCTGTGGGCTGATCGCTGCGTCATCAGTGTGCGAGACAGGACGTCCTGAACAACCCTCCATTTTTAAATGATTTATTATACTAAACTAATTGTTTTTTCATATCTCGCATGCATATGTGTACATGCAAAACAGTGTTGCTTCAACCCGAAGTTGCCACGATTCATCATGTTTGACACGCTTTGTGAAGAAGGGGGAAAAAAAAAAAGTAAAAAGCTGTGTTCAAACTATGAAGGCACAGAGCTTTCAATCAGAGAACATGAGCTTGCATTTCCACTTGGCATGTTTGAGTCAGGGAAAGTTTTTCTGCAGGTAGCTCATTTTAAAATTAGCTAGCCTGTACAGATATCAAGCCTAACCCTCTAAACCGATGAGTGTACGTGCACTCTGCTTTTGATCTCCGTAGTCAGCAAGCACATTAAAGCAAGCCTCAGATGGACGGAATCCTGCTTTAGTCTGAGCTATGCCATGATGTTTGATTTATTACAAAATGTCAGTCAACCCATTACATTACCCACAACTTTATTATTATTTTTTTTATAAAAACCCCAACAGAGGGTTAGGCAAAATATCAGTACAGCATGGCTAATTTTAAATGCGTTACTGGCAGCAAAACGCATCCCAAATAAAATGTCAAGTCGAGACACAAACCAGCATTCTCAAATTGAAAGCTCTGGGTCTTCACCACCTCCAGCTGTCACTCATGTTGAGTATGATTTGACCGGCAAACCCTTTCATGTGAAAAGAGGCCAATTCAATGGAGACAAGCCCTGCCACAGTATTGGCAGAGGAGCTCCTTTGGAGGAGATGTTGGCTTGATGGCTCTGATAGCCCTCTGTTGTCTTCGGCGCTGTGCCTCCTCTTGCAGTCGGCTCTCTACAGACTTTCTTGAGTTCTTGACAAGCTGGCACCAGGTTGTTTGGCCACATGCAGCATCCTCCCACATATCCAGCTGGATACTGCTGGCATTCAGGTGGTATTTAAGGCAGTCTTTGTAGCACAGCTTAGGGAGTCCCCTTGGGTGTTTCCCTTCGCAAAACTTGCCGAAGAGTACAGCCTTTGGGAGTCAGAGCCTTCCATTCTGATAACATGGCCAGCCCTTCTCAATGAGGAGGGTCTCCATGCTGGGCATGTTTGCATGTCTTCGTACCTCCACGTTGGAAACCCTATCACTCCACTTGAGCCTCATGAGGCATCTGGGGTGAGACATTTGCACCTGCTGAAGATGGCGAATGTGGTGCTAGTACAAGGTGTATGTCTCAGCTGAGTAAAGTAGAGTGGAGATGACTATGGCACGGTAGACCTTGCACTTTGTGTCGAGCCAGATTCCAGGCCTGTTCCATACTTGTGTCTGGAGTTTGCCGAAGGCAGCAGATGCTGCGCTGATTATCATCTCTATCTCTTTGTCTAGACTGTCATCAGAGACTGTGCTACCAAGGTAGGTGAACTGTAAGGTAGTTACCATTCGGGAATATACTTGGTTTGAGGGGTTTTGTGTGAGGTGGCGAATGGAACATGACTTTGGTTTTCTTTACGTTGATGGTGAGCCCGAACTTACTTGTGGCATCGTGAAGGGCATTAAGCATGCTTTGCAAGCCAGTCTGAGTGTGAGACAAGAGCTGAATCATCAGCTTACAACATATACAGGAAAGGTTTCTTGCCACTTGTAATCTGATGACCTTTTTTATGCCATTATCGTGTGGCAAGTTTTTTTTTTAATAAACACGCTGGTTTCTTTTTGGGGAAAGCTATGGCCTAAGGGTGAGAGAAGCAGCTTTGGGACTAAAGGGCTGCTGGTTTGATTCCCTGGACCAGCAGGAGTGGCTGAAGTGCCTTTGAGCAAGGCACCTAACCCCTTGCTGCTCCCCAGGTTGCTCTGGGTATGTTGTACGTCACTCAGTTAAGAGTGTCTGCTCAATGCCATTAATGTAATGTTTTAATAAAACGCATTAAAAAAGTGGCACATGGACATGTTTGGCTTGACATATTTGATGTGTGCATACACAAACGTGCATGGGTGGTAGTATTAATTCCTGTGTGTCATGTCGAAGATGAGGTCATGGCATCGCTATGACAACCAGTTGTCGTGCAAAATGAACTACTGATCCCAAAAGTAAGTAGAGTTGACTCGAGCCGGTACTATGCAGTAGGAAAGGGCCGTAAGACTCCTGTGTGTGGAATGGCTGAGTAGATGACTGCGGTATCGTATGCTTTCCATTACACAATCTTCAGATGATGGAGCAAGAACTTTTGTTTGTTTCTTTTTATTATTGCAGATTGAGCATAAAATACATGCAGTGTGATCATATCAATATTTTTCTTACCACTACTTGGCTCGCTGTAATACTGGCTGATGTAATTGTTCATGTCATCTTGAGTGATGTTTTCTGAAATGAAACAAAAGCAATCATTCCCATGGCATAAAAACATAAGTCAGACTATTACTGCTACTAATTTCATATTGGACAAGCACACTGGGACATGAATTTGTATTTTCCTTTAACATAAATTACATGTGATGTATGATTTGGGTTCCAAGTGCTGTAATGACTAAGATACACTATTGTAACCTGAAAGAGTGGGTCAGGTAGGATTGGTGTTTAGGCGGTGGACTCTGGATATGTGAGAGAGTTTACAATCCACTCGGCAGAACGGGAAGGCTGCCACTCTCTCTAAGTGCCACTCCTTCATCCCTGGAGACACAACCGTACTCGCAGTGCCTTTGTCATTCATTTTTTACTGTTTAAAATATTTATATGACAGTGGCCCAGGAGGAGAGATGTAGTGGCCTAAAACACCAGCAAGACAATCACTCTGGGATAAATAACACATGAAGAGAAGGAGGAGCACACACTGTGTAAAAGCTGTCTGCTTTTATTCTTCACTCAGACTGAAGGAGAAAGAAAGCGAGGGAGAGGAGGGGAGAGAAAGGCTGCAGGAGTAAGCGAGTGAAAACACCGAGGCCGATTCAGGTGATTTAATGCCCCTGTAGTGTTGCAGGGTGTGCTCTGAGATTTGACCTCGCTGCCTGACAGCTTGAGCTGTTCATCTGGCTGTGAATTTTATGTTCTGTCAAAACCTGATCATGTTATCGCCCCCTTTATTTACTTTTCCTATCTCCTTTTGAAATGTGAAGAATGTCTATGGTGGAAATAAGGGAACATCCAAAGCAATAATTTAAACAAGTGAGTCTTAGTCTCTCGGATGCAGTAAATATTCACGGCATGACCATGTCCTAATCAATTCTGAACACTCATTATGTCATTTGGGAAGCACTGGCATACATCAAGAAGACATTCTTTGTCTTGAGGGTCTCTCGTCCACTCCTGCTATGACGTGAATAAGACTTGGCCACTAAAACACACAGCCTCAGGCTACTTTAGCGCTCTCTCGTTTTTCTCTGAACGCTCCCTTGAGGTCAGGCGCCACTCCGACAGCCCTTTTTGTCCAGACGCTCTTCTGATGAGAAAAAGCCACACGCCAGGGTCCTGCTCCCACAATTCTCTGGGGGACCGAGTGTAGCTTGCTGGCAGCCCATTGTGGTTTTTTTCAGGTGAAAGGAACAGATGTTTATGCCATATCTGAGTATGCTTTTAGGAGAAACATGGCCCAATGCACAGAGCACTGTGGGTGTGTGTAGCATGTCCGCTGTAGCTGGACAGATCTCAATGTGAGCTGACATCATGCGCACAAAACACAGCCAGGGTGCAACAATGTTTGTTGCGCTCAGTCACATGGAAGTGATATGTGGCATGCTTTTCATTCAGATTTAAAGCGAGTTACCAGTGTTGAAAGAATATTCAATTTAATTGTTTTTCCAACAATTTAATTTCATATTATGAAAAACTGTTTTTAGACAGAAGCCTTCTTTTAGATTACTTTTTTTATTTTTTTAAATATAATTTCTCCAAAAAGTTAACTTTTCCACCAAAGCCAAGCACAGTAACTTAGAATGTTTTTGTTGCTGAAAATTGAACTTGGTTAGCAAGATCAGTTATTTAATATTAAAAGTGCCACACCCTGATCTTGATAACTGAATATTTAAATTGGGTGCTAGCTGTACCAGTTAAAATAATAAAATGGATATTTTAAGATTTCTGCATACTTATGAAAACTGACTCCACGCACAGTTCTTGCTCTGTACACTTTTGACAATAACATTCTATCAATAATTTATATCGCAGCAAAGGATTAGAGGCCTTTTGACTGCATGAAATACTGTAACTTGGACCTCATAAAACCTGAACATTTGTCTATTGTCCAGCACTCAAGGTAATGGCTATATAGTTTTGTACCTGCTCAGAAGAGGGTAACAGTACACAGGAACAGGGCTAATAACACCATTAATTGCTAATTGGTTAGATGTAATTCATCACACAATGGACAGAAATACAGACAAACCCACAATAACATGGAACAAATACCTCCAGAACACTGATTTGTTGGTGTTGTGGTTGTGCAAATAAAACCATTTGTTCGTTCTCCTTTAGTAACCTTTTCATTCTGGTCAGGGTCCTGGTGGATTTGGAACCTACCTTGGGGAACACTGAGCATGAGTCATGGGACACTAGTCCATCACAGGGCCCCCCCCACACACACACACCGAAATGCAATTTCCTGTAACCAATGCATTTATCAACAGGTTTTAAGGAGGCAGGAGGAAACCAGTGACCGCACTACCCATATACCCTCCAAAATCAACACTGACATTTTATTTCTCAAGCTGAACAAACCTTTACATTTAAATGTCTTGTAAAAAGAAACAGGAAGAGGTGGCACAGTGGTGTTTTAGGTAACATTGTACTGCACATTCTCTCCGTGTTTGAGTTTCCTCCAGGTTCTCCAGCTTCTGTCAGCTGTCCAAAAACATGCAGGTACGCAGCTTGGCTCTGCTAAAATTGCACCAAGGTGTGCAATGTGAAATATGTATGTGCACTGTGATGGACCAACACCCCCCTACCCCCCCAAAATCATCTGGGGTGAATTCTCCTGCCTCATGCTCAAGTGTTCAGCTCTGGATCTACTGTGATGCTGGTTAGGATAAAGTGCTTACTGAAAATGAATGAATGGAACAGTAAGTCATGGATGACTGCTTAACAATTTTTCACTGAAGGCAAAGTGAATATCGATGAATAATAACCTCGACTTTGTCTCGGTTATCATTCACCGATATTCACTGGGCCTGAGGTGGATGAGTGTTTTAGTATGAATACACTGGTGATTTATTGAAAAATGTGAAAAAAATCGTATTAAATTTATTTCAAACTTCAAAAGCAGCATACCAATGTAATCATGGTGCAGTGGAGAGTTGTCACTTATCTTTGCTGACTCAGATGATGAATCACAATTCCAGCTTACTTTTTGAAAAGTTTTAGACCAAACTTCGTAGCATCTTTCATGCTTTTAGGAACAGCATTTTGTTTCATAATTTGTAATTCTTCCTCACTTAGTGCCAAAGCAATTGGCTGTCCTTTTGCTATGTTGCTTGAGGTGATTATTGAGAAAGTCTGAATCTCTCGACCAATCTGTGCATGATTTTCTGTAATCACCTGTGTATTTATACTAAGTTGTTAAACACTCAGTTGAACTTAAAGTAAAATATAAATGGGACTATGCTTGTTACTTTTTGTTCATAGGAATTTCAAGGAATGCCCATAATTGATTAGTTTTTGTTAAAAATGGTTTTGTAAAATTTATTTAAATTAAAATTCAGTTCAGTTTAATTTGTATAACACTTTTAAGTACTGCATTATTAAAAGGTTAAATGTCTTTTTTTTTTTTTTTGAGATCGTTATATAAGCATTTTACTGAAGATGCCAATAAGCCATTAAATTTCTTGAGTGGTTAATAATGTACAGTAATGTTTTGGTCAGTATATAATGGTCTTCTAATGTTATTTTAATTAATTTTTTTCCCTTTCAAATGTAATAATCTCCTTTAACTAGCCTTCTTGGCAGTGATTTAATTGCACCTCGGCTAAACAAAGACAAATCCAAAGCATTTCTTCATGTTGGACAGCACAGTTGCTTTGGTGACCTGTTTGAAATAATGAATGAGAAACAGATCATGTTCTGTTGGTTCCTGTTTGGGCTAGATCTTGTCTTTTTAAATTATATGCTTGAAACCTACCCTAAAAGAAGACTCTAACCTACAACCCTGCCAGTGTCACTAGCCACAAAGAGGACACTGGGGTCATTACCTGTAGGAGCTCCTGCCTCTCTCCTTTTGCCTCTGCCCTCAGTGTCGGAGGCTGTGGGTCCGAGTCCATCCACCTCCTGAAAGCTGCTGCTCTGTTTTCCCCATACATGGTGGATCTGCATAGCAGCCTCGCGCTCTGCAACCAGATCCAGATCCTGCTGAGCTAAGTGAGCCCGCAACTGCCTGATCTCAAACTGACAACGAGATACAGAAAAAGACATTTCACATAACACAAACTATGGATCAATACAACGATGGCTGGTGACTATACTGAATGGGAGGGCTAAAACCAAAAACGGTATCAGCAACTCTGCATTACTTTTAATCAAACCATTGTAGTATCAGTGAAGTAGGATAAAGAAATTGGCCCAAATCTACACAAGGGTTCATGTTGCTAGCCATATAATTACTTTATATGACTAATGATAGTCATTAGTCTACAGTCTGAAACAGAAAGAAATCAGATCATTTTAATTCTGACAATGCCACTTATTCTTTTGATACTAAAATCTTCAGAATGAAACAATATAAAACAAAACAGCTCAATAAAAATGAAGCACTAAAACATGGTCGACACGAACCACAACTTTCACACACAATCACTTATATTACAACTTAAATATTATGAGAATGAATCATGCTTATAAGTTATATTTACACACATTTCATTTCCAAAAAACACTTCCAATTCCAATCTTTACAATTTGACACACAATCAGGTCAAATTCATTCTTTTTCTGCGATATCTGATCCACTCTTTTTGCTGATATCGACCAGATACTGATCATGCATATTGTATCGGTGCCATCTCTACTTACGTCTGTTGGTGATGCTAGTGTTCAACAAAAGCATAAAATGATCAAATTTAAGCTATTTGCTAACAGCACAAGATGATGTACATGCCAAAAAATACATTCCTTAATTTTTTTAATTTATTTTTCCCTTGGGGGGTGTTAGCCCTGCTGGCTAGCGAGCCCTGGAACTAACTGCTGTCAGTTCACTATTTCCTGTCAGGGTCTAATTATGTTGTCACAAATGTACACTGCATTTTTACTTTTTTTTTTTTAAATTGTAACTGCTGGGGATCACCCAAAGTGACCCTTCACATACATTTAGCCTATCAAGCACCACTCACTGTACTTAATCAATGCTCTAATGACGTTTACTCCAGACCTGCATGTTGATATTGACGCATCGAGTCGGTTCCCTACAGAGCTTACGTTTGGTCTTTGCTCTCATTATCTAATTTGTCTTTTTCTCCCAGCAAAAAGCAACACATTCCTATGATGTACGAGCTCTTTCATTATTGATTGGTTAGACGAGACTTGCTGAAATAGATGGGACTTGAGCTCTTATCTGACTGGAAATCTCAGCACAATTGCCTTAGTCATGTAACATATGGCTGAGTGCAAAAGACTGCCCTTAGGACAAAATAAAGAAGGCAAATAAATGTAATTTATAGCAACAAGACATTAATATGTTACGTCCGTTTTATGTTTCACAGATGCTCTTTCATCACAAAGGTTTGCATTTCTCTTCCTGAATATGACATTATTATTCTTTAGTATCTTGCATATGCATCATTTTTCTTTTATAACTCTCTTCAACCTCTTTGTGTATGAGATTTTTAAAAAAGATTTCTACAACCCCAAGTCAGAAAAAGTTGGGACAATATGTTGAAATTAAAACTGAAAACAATGATTTGTAAATGATGTTGAACCTGCACTGCACTCAGAACAATACAACAGCACATTATTTGATGTTTTACCTCATTAATTTTATTTTTTCAAATTCAACACGTCACTTTTGATTCTTGCGACATATTTAAAAAAAGAAAGTTGGGACGGTAAAGCATTTACTACTTTTATAATGTTGCCGTTCTTTCTCACAACACTTAAAAGGTGTTTAGGGACTGAAGACACCAAGTGATGAAGTGTTTTAGGTGTTGTTTTGTCCCATTCTTACTGAAAATGGGTCTTAAGGTGTGCAACAATACCGGTTGGTGGTTGTCATATTTTTTGTTTCAAAATTCTCCACACATTCTCTACTGGGGCCAGAGAGGACAGACACCCTCTTCCACAGCCATCCTTTGTACTGTAATGTGAATAGAATGTGGTTTTACATTGTCTTGTTGAAATATCCCTGGAAAAGATGTCATCTTGAAGGCAGCATATGTTGCTCCAAAATCTCAATGTACTTTTCTACATTGATGCTGACATCACAGAAGTGTAAGTTACCTTTGCCAAGGGCACTGACACAACCCCATACCATTACAGACCCTGGCTTTTGAACTTATTGCTGGTATGGTCCTTTTTGTCTTTGGTCCGGAGCCCATGGCTTCCATTTCTTGCAAAAAAGACCTGGAATACTGATTCATCTGACCACAATACACATTTCCATTGTGTGATGGTCCATCCCAGATGCCTGCAAGCCCAGAGAAATCGACAGCACTTCTGGACACAGTTAATATAAGGCTTCCTTTTTGCACAGTGAAGTTTTAACTGGCATTTGCAGATGTAACTCTGTATTGTAGTGCTTGACAAAGGTTTGCCAAAGTAATCCTGAGCCCATGTGGTTATATCAGCTATAGATGGATGATGGTTCTTGATGCAGCACCATCCAAGAGATCAGAGATCAAGGGTGTTCAGCTTAAGCTTGAGCCCTTGCCCTTTACGCACCGAAATTCCTCCAGATTCCTTGAATCGTTTAATGATGATATGCACCATAGAGGGTGAGATATCCACATTCCTTCCTATCTTTCTTTGAGGAACTTTGTTTTTAAGCATTTCAACAATTTTCTCATGCATTTGTTGACAAATTGGAGGTCCTTGGCCCATCTTTGCTCCTCAAAGACTAGGCCTTTCCTTTGTACCAAATTTGTACCAAATCACATAATTATTGAATTGTTTTACTTCATTTCAAGCCCTAAATTGCCCCATCCCAACTTTTTTTGGAATGTTTTTTTTGCAAGTCGGAAACATGCCCTTATCAAAAAAGAAGTATACTTCAAGTTCATTTTATTAAGTATACTTAAGTAAAATTAAAGTATATTTCCTAAAGTATACTTTTCTGTACCAAGTATACTGATATCAATGTACTTACAGTATACTTGTAAGTAAACTAATCTAATACTTCTTGTGACTAAATTTGCCCACTTTCAGTTTATAAAAAGTATACTTTAAGTCTAAGAGAAGTAAACTCTAAGTATACAACTAGTATTTTTTTTTTATTTTTTTGTACTGCAAGTACTGTATACCACAAGTAAACTTATATACTAATAGTTTAATTCTATACTATATAGTCCACTCTTTAGTTTACAAAAGCATACTTAATAGTATACTGGAAATATACTAGGAGTTTACTTGTTTTATACTTCTAGTCCACTTTTTAGTTTATAAAAGTGTACTTTATAGCATATTGGAAATATACTACTAGTTACTGGTTATATACCTCTAATCCACTTTTTAGTTTTGAAGTATACTGCAATTACTGTACACTTCTAGGTATACGATTAGTTTTCTAGCCCTAACCCTGACCTCATGCACACTACCAGTAGACAACCTTAAGTTACATTGAAGT
>JAODXR010000012.1:42448224-42458385 GCA_028877395.1 Cathorops festae
GGGGAGAGGGAAGTTTGGGCTTCCATGCTTAGACTGCTGCCTCCGCGACCCGGCCCCGGATAAGCGGTAGAGAATGAGATGAGTAAGTTTGTTCCAAGTTTCTGGCAGCTGATGTTTCCTGAACATTTTCCTGTATCATAAAATTTAAAGGACCAGCATTACAGCTGTTACAAAGTGCTGATACTGGATGCTCCTTCCAAAGATGCTAAATAACCATTCCTCACAGAAAACTTCACCACATCAACAACTAAACACTTAAAATCCATTTATGTAGATTGTCCACCAGAAGATTCTATTTAAGTGATTACTATAGACATGATATCATTATTAGAACAAGTGTATTAATATAAATGTGGGATTTATTTTGCATTTGGAAATTAATCAACACTTTCTGACCAATCAGTCAGGAATTCAACTGGAATGTGGTGTAAGTGCTATTATTAATTGGTGCTATGAAAAAAGTACTGGTTTTTCTTCTCTTCAAATAACTAATGACTTTTTCCCCTTTCATGAATTGGAATTGTTTTAAGGCACTGCACAGCACTGTTACGCTATACCTCTTTAACCTGTGATAGTTAATGGTACACTGTTCTCTGTAAAGAGTGTCCACAACCATTTATGGTCAGTCAAGAGTCATAGGTTTCTGGTTTTATTTCCCCAGACACACATTAATGATATGGAAAAACAAGGTTTGCCTCATCATTTCTGTTAATTTTTCAACAGAATGTTAACTTCTGTTTTCACTCTGTTTCTGGATTTTATGGTGTTGTAGTGTAACATAATGCAAGAAGAAGATTTAGCAAAAATAGCAATACATTTTTGGATTACCACTTAATCTGGCCAACATTATGCACAATTATCTGAGCTGTCTTTTTCAGGTAAATAAAATGTATGAATGTAACTATCATACTTATTGTGTGTGTGTGTCAGAGCGGTACGTAATCCAGATGATGTTGAGGCACGCTCTAGCATGCACCTGGCAAGTGTGTTTGCTGGAATTGGCTTTGGTAATGCAGGAGTTCATTTATGGTAAATCTTCTCATTTGCATATATAATTTACAGTTATAAATTTAATCCTTTTTTTCAACATAAACGCTAAAAATAAATTGTACCAGTCTTCAAAACTTTTCTTTAATTCGAAATATTGGCCAATACAGCAGTTAAAAAAAAGGAAATCACAATGCTTTATCACATCCTCTGTTCATTTATTTCAGCCATGGAATGTCATATCCTATCTCTGGGAACATCAAAACCCATAAAGCTAAAGGATACAGAGTGGACCATCCGTTAGTGGTAAGCATAGTCTTAAACAATAAGCAACACTCAAACTGACAACATAATGGTCTCCAGAATTATAAGTATCCTTCACTTGAGTAAAAGTTGAAATAATTTATGTCTGGCGTTGACATTCTTGTGTTAAAAGTTGTTAGTGACTCTGTGTGCAATGCTTCCTTTTTTCCCCCAAATGTTTTTGCATGTGGGTGATACTCGAAGCCTCATGGCCTCTCTGTGGTTCTCACATCTCCTGCTGTGTTTGCCTTCACTGCCTGCATGTGCCCAGAGCGTCACCTGGAGGCAGCAGAGATACTGGGTAATGGATAAAAACAGACACTTTTTTTTTTATTGCACTTTGTAAACCTGGGGTAGGTTTGCTGATAATGTTGCACTTTAGGGCTAAAGAGCGAGTTTAAAGATGCTCTTAAGCAATGAATGTTGTCTGTCTATGTGGTTTTCCCGAACTCACTCTTAAGGAGTCTTCAGAGCAACTTTGCTGAGCATCTTTGCAATGCACATCCTCGATATAAGCATTAGTAGATGCTAAAGGCATTTGTACACTAGTAGTTTTTTTTGTTTGTTTTTTCTTTACCAAAAAAAACTATGAAATATAAGATGTTTATGTTAATATATTGTATCCTCATTAAGCATTACATATATAAGGTGGTAATTAATAATTTAAATTATTTTACATTTTTGGACAATGTTTTTTATTCCGAGCATGGTTTTTAATTAAATATACAACTGTTTACATAAAATAATGAGCACATAATAAACTAAATAATTAAGTAAATGTATTCCCTATGCTCGCTCATTTCCTTGTTATCTAATCATGCAGTTATGATTGTTGTATCCCCCGTACAGCGTAGGGGGATACTATGGATTTGCGTCGGTTGCGCATCCGCCGCCGCCGCGTCCGCAGACACTTGCTTATAAACGCTCTTCAACTTGCAATTCTTATTGGATTTGTTTCAAACTTTCACAGCACAGTTAGGGTTAGGGCTCAATGCCTATCGAAAACAGTGATGATATCTTGAAATTCTCGACTCTGATGGGCATTTTTGTGCAAAAATCTTTTGTCTGGGTGGGGTTTGTCCGTTTAACTTCAAAATGACGAGGCGTACGGGGGATACACTTGCCGTTGCACAGCGCAATGGTTAAGCCTAGTTGGAAATATGCTGTTCACATACTGTGCATTATATTCTGCTTTTAGTACAAGTACTATGCCTATGATGCCATTTGCCATCAAGGGAACATGGTTTTATCAGAAATGGCCGAAACATAAAGAGCTGCTATGTTTTCACTGCAATTGCTGTTTGTGGCGTCAAACAATTACAAACTGCTCCTTTAACATTCCTTACACGTGTAACCTTACATATAAAGGATTTCTAGAACAATTAACAGTTATTCCACGCAACCGAGTTGTACATGAGCTGATGAGCTGACAGACTGGCTATAAGCCACGTACGAGGAGATTGAGTGGAATAACTGTTTTATTCTATCCACATTCACTGGATTTTGAGAAACAGCATTTTTGTTTTAATTTTTTGCAAATTTGATCAATAAAAGCTTTATACAAAATGTCTGACAAAATAATTTCCGCTTAGAATGTAAATAAACTGGTGAAATGACAGTAGCAATTTGTGAAAAATGCTACAATAATAATTCTTGAAAAATAAAAAATATATATATTTTCTTAACATCGAATACTTTTATTCCATATTTTGTTGCCTTTGGGGGGGTGGGGGGGGGTGTTCAGGTAGACTTTTTATTTCGTCCTCGGTTGGTTCAGCAACATGCTCCGCCATTTTCTTCTTCTTGTTCTTCTTTAGGGTTTTTTTGGTGCAAACCAACTGAAAGGTACATTACTGCCACCAACTGGGCTGGAGTGTGGAACAGGACATACTGGGGGGTGGGGGATATATTCTTTTAGCTATTTCTGTTTCTTTTAAATATTTCATAACAATTTTTGGGGTTTTGTTTTTGAGTAGTTTTTATTTTGTCCTCTGTTGGTTCAGCAACACGCTCCGCTATTTCGTTTTTCTCTACTCATGGTATATGAGCTGATATCCTAGTAGTAGAGTAGCCGGTTTCTCATATCCAGTGAATGTGGCTAGAATAAATGATAATCTTCTATGAATGAATATGTAATTTATACGTGTCACCTCTGTGTTGCTTGGGTTTTTTACTTTGTCCATGTGAGACAGTTTCTCCTGCGGTGCAGTAGACTGAAGCTTGGAGGAGTTCTCTGGTCATCTAGTTCTCTGAAGTAATGCCATGGGCGCCTGATTATCATCAGGGAGGTTCAGCCATGCTGGGACATTGAGTTGATTTAACACTGTGTGTGATGGCTTTACGAGCCAGCTCCCCTGGGAGACCATTCTGCCTGTTCAATGGAACTCATTCAGAAGTAGAGAGTTGCTGGCACCGGTGCAGAAAGCATGGACACAAAAATATGCATCCCTCCTAAAAAAGACTCACATGAAAATAGAAGTACTGTTGATGGAAAAAAAAGTGAAAAGGGAGGCAAGGCTCTGACTTTCTCCTGGTAAATTAGTGGAGATGAGAGATGGGTGTAGTCCAGGGAATTAGGACTCTCTGTGCTTGTCAGTCCATGTTGTATTCAACAGTTCCTCACCTGGTTCTGACAGTAGTCTTTTAATGTCCTGTCAGTGTTCTCTGAGATTTCTTCTTCATTCACCTTTCTTGACTTATCACTGGTAAGTCAGTGTAAGGATATCAACACACCTAATATGTTTGTATCACTCAGTCCTAACTATTTGGAAGTGGAGCTGATTAGCAGCTACCATCATCTCCACATCAGGCCAGTTTGAAGCTTTGCACCAAGACAACCACTGATTGTACAACACTTAACTTTATTTGGTCGGTTTTCCTGACGAACTGTAGGCATTCTGACTGTGCAAGCAAGTAGGACTTAATCTATTGCCATCACAGAATATGTTTCTTTATTGGAGATGTAATGAGATTGCAGCAATCCTATAACAGAGATGTCCACAAGCGCCGGCGATTGGCGGTTTTCTCTGCCTACACAGACGGTCTGCACCGGCTACTCGAGCTAAAAAAAAAAGAAAAACTTGCCTTTCAATGTTCAAGTGAATTATATCGTCTCTGCTGCCCATAATTTACTCCCAATCCAATTATCCCACCACGAAATTGTTTTCGATTCGGGTCTAGCATGACCGGAAGCTGCACAATATTTGTTAATCGATTCTCATGCTCTGATTGGCTGAGCCGGACCATGTGACCACGCCATCGCAGACGACGCTAAAGATGCAGTTGGTTGTTACAGACGATTTCACTCGGTTTTCATAAAATATTTTATAATTTAATGTAATAATGTAATTTACACATGCACCATGTAGTTATGTTCCAGAACCAGGCAGCAAACTACAGAGGGTAACTGAGAAAGCCGAGCACACACACATCTGGAGGGAAATTTCATACATATTTTGCAAGTATTTTACAGGGAAATGGTTAGTCATTTATTAGCTGAGAGTACACCAGAAGGCATGTAAATTTCTAAATTTTCTTTGGGGACATGCCCTCAGACTGGGGGGTCGCCGGCGCACCGGAGCTCCCTACTACTTTTTTTAGCCGGCTACTTCAGATGTTCTGTAGAACCCTGTTCTAATGTTGGAATAGGTGACATACATCCACCCTTTCAGTCCAGACACATGAAACTACCACTTAAGTTAGGCTTTCTTCATATTTCTAATAGTGAAAGTGTCCACCGGGATTATGCAATATGGTGAATAAGACAAGGCTGAATGTGCCGTGTGTATTGTAGAGGGATCTTCCTTCATCGGCTGTGGGTTTTTTTTCATGCGACGATGTTTTCTTACCTTTTTAAACACTCTCTCTGGAGCTTGCATCTTGCTTTTGACTGCATGAGTCTCTCTCATGAGCTCTTCTTGTGCACTGATCTAAGTGTAGCCTTGATGATGATGTGCAAGGTCACAGAATTGACCTGAAGTCAGCATATAAGCATGTGCGTGTTCTTTCCCAAATCCTTCCACCTAGAGCTGAGGGACTTTGGGCTGCCATTGTGCCTGCCACTGTTTATGACTAGCAATTTGTTAATTGGCTTTTAATGAGCCTTACCGCTGACATTTCACAGCGAAGACAACTGAACAAATCAAATCCATGAATTAAAAAGGCTATAAAATTACACAAGGAGGTCAATAAACATACCTGGAGTAAATCTCATAAGATTTCAAACGATTAGTAGTGAAAAAGGCTAATATGATACATTTATATTATTCCAGGCTTTGACTATAATGTTGTGATAGAATGATCATCATTTCCCAGAATGCAGTTATGCAAATTATTATCCCCCACAAAACCAATAAGAGTTTCATTGAGATGAGACACTTCCTGGAAACCATGATGCTGAAGTGTTGTTATCATCAAGCTTGAACCCTGGAGGCCTCCGTGGAAAGACAAAGAGAGCCTTGTATAATTCTTTGGCTGTGTTGTTAGATGCACCTGAGTCAGAGCAGAGTGATCGTGAAGCACTGTGGAGAATAATGACAGTGTAAAAATGGAGTGATGTTATTAGTCAAACACTGGCAGAAATCAAACAGCTTCACCTCCGTGGTCTGCATCACCAGCTGTATTCAGTATCCCATCCTACACACACTCGTTTAACCCATTACATATGTAATATTCATACTGGGATCAAAACGGTTCTTTCCTAGTTAGGGAATACACACACAGTATATCTGATGTGGTCCTCCTGAGTGCATCGCATATATGTGTGTGGGTAGAGGTATGCTCCACGTGCTCAAGCTAAGGGTTGAAGAAGGGGTTGCAGGTCTGTGTGTGTTGACTAGCAGCAAATATATGCATGCTTAGCACGGATTGCATGTAGGATCCCCCATGGAGACACAATCAAGAGTGCTGAATGAAGTCACCCTTCATTTTCCCTTGTAATCTCAAGATCACACAGAACCGCTGGTGTCCATCACTGGAGCTCTCATTTTGACTGGAGGTTTCACACAGATAATACATAATCGAGCTTGATTAGACTTCCAGAACTCCCTAAGAATGAAACAGACAAGGTTTGTACTGATCCATATGTGCGCCATGGCCATGTTGAGCTTTAGGGTTTGTAGTATTAAAGGTAAAAAATCTAGGCTATGTCTGAAATCATTCACTCATTCAATACTCCTTACTCACTATCTAGGGAATTCTATATAGCGGACTATAAAGTGGGCTCATTGGTAAAACTGAAAAAAAAAAAAACCCTCACTTTCGGACACTACTCCACCGCACCGTTATTTACGTCGTTACTGTCGCACAATTAAAATGTGCCAGATCAGTCGGCTGGTGGGTTTTCAAAATAATAAATATATGCATGTATTTTTGTGATATTATACTGAGCATATTTTCCCATTAATGCATACAAAGTACTTTGTGTTTGCTGCATCTTTCAGTTCTTTTAAATCAAGGCTGAATATTTTCTTCTTTGTCGCTGCCTTTTATTGAATAAAATTTGAGGCTTTTGATTAATTTCTCGCTCTGTACTGTAACTTTTATTCTTGTATTTTATCTGTCTTATTCTATTTTAGCTTATTTTCTATTCTTTTACTATTTTTAATTGTACTTGAATGTCAGTTTATAATGTGTTCCTTCCTCCGTCCATTCACCCCAAAACACTTTTTTTTTCTTTCAGCGCGACCGCAATGCATGATGGTATATATTGCTTGGTTATTGACCATCGGTTGTACACTGCTTTTCATGGTGCAGTGAGTGCACTATACTCTTCATTTTTAACCACGTGACCAAAACTGCTTGTGTTATTGACCGCCGCCATGTTGGCAGCTATAATCACGAGTTGGCCTAGTGGTTAGCATGTCTGCCTCTCAATCAGGAGATCGTGAGTCCAACTCACGGTTGGGTCATACCAAAGACCATCATAAAAATAGTACCTTCTGGCAAGGTACACTGCAATACAGATGCGAGTGGGGAGTTAAACTCTCGTGGTTACCAGAGGACTAGCCCCCCACTGTAACCCTAGCTATGTAACAGGCGAAAGGCTGAGGGCTATGGAAATTGGCACCGCCACATGGGGTGGGAAGGACTTTAATTTGATGTTGGAGGATATACAATCAAACAATAAAGTGTCTGTAAACAGCATTCCAAGCAATTACACAAGTTATTTTAACTCACTGGATGGCCTTTCCAAAAAAATGTACCAATCCTACAAATCAATGGAGGCTTATAATTTTTATGTCTCTGGCTGGGTAAACACTTTGCAACTGAAAACACACACTGTGTAACATATTTAATTATAAAAGAGCACTCACTGGGTGAGGAGGCTGCAGTATTGGAAGTCATGGACTGACATGAATCTTGTTCGATTGACTCTGTGAGCGTTTGAGAAGATTCTTCAAAAATATTTTGTTTCTTTCTGCACTCTGTAAGCCTAGCATTTCAAGCTACCGCTTTAGTACTATCTTTGATTTTGTTGTGACCCATATTTTGTGTTCGAGCCCAGTCTGGATCTGTGAAATTGTAGAGATCAGCTGGTTTCCCTAATGGAAAGAAAAAGCAAAATAAAAGCAGTGTCATAAAAAATTATATACAGCTCTTTTTAAAATGAAATAATCGTAGAAGCCTTGGATTGTCGACTCACACATTTGATCACGGCTTTGTTACGTTTGACTGCGGCGAGTTTCTGCACGACCAGGCTATTAAGCAATCCAGTATCCCTTATATATTGCAATCTTTCATTAATAACTAGTTCGTAGCAATTAACATTGATAAAATGTTCACTGCAGACTTGTGTGGTTTTTGCTTCGTCATTGCTTAGATCAGCCCGGTTTATGTTGGACAGCCATTGACGTCTATGCTCCGTGGACAACTCTCTTGTTTTTGCTTCTTGATTATTTATAATTGCTGGAATTCTAAAGAACTTCTAAGTCCCCTTGTCTCGAATAGAGTTGTGCCCACATCCAATTACAGCACTAAGAGTAGGCATAGCGAAGAAACAAAAGAAATTCTTGAGCATAACAACCTCTCAAGGATATTTTCTATAGGAAGTGTGCGCCACATGAGTTTGTGTATGGACCTGGTGCGCCTAGCGTCACGCGTGACGTCACGGCCACGTGTTTCCGGGTTACACGGCATGCTGGGTATCATGCTTTCGCAAGTTTGATAGGGATATACGCTGTCTTCTTCTCAACTTGTGCTGAATCCCTGGATGTCACAGCAAAAAAAATTGCTACAGAGGTAAGATTGCTGTCTTAGGGGTTGACCCATATATCATTAGTAAGAGTGAAACCAAATCTGTGCTTGATTGTTCAAGTAATGAGCTGCCAGATGTAAGTTACCCCGATGTATATCACTATCTAATCAACACGCCAGGGGGTTACAGTGGTCAGTCACTAAAAGCCTACAAGTCACTAGAAGCTTACAGATATTTCTCCTCAGGATGGGTACGGAATGTGCTAGTTCATATGCGTGAAAAGCATTTTGTATACTTGTATTGACTAAATTGGAATGGACTCAACGTTTGTTGCAGCCTCTCAGCTCGTGTGGGCTCGCGGTGTCTGGCGGCTTGCTCTCTCGGCTCGCACAGGCTCGTGGTATCTGGCAGGTTGCTCTCTTGACTCATGTGGGCTCGCGGTGTCTGGTGGCTCAGTCTCTCGGCTCGCAGTATCTGGCAGCTCAGTCTCTCGGCTCACAGTGTCTGGTGACGCACTGTTTGGCAGCTCGGTCTTTGGGCTCATGGTGTCTGGTGGCTCGGTCTCTGGGCTCTGCTTGCAGTGTCTGGCAGCTCGGTCTCGCAGCTCGCAGTGTCTGGCGGCTCAGTCTCTCGGCTCACGGTGTCTGGTGACGCGGTGTCTGGCAGCTTGGTCTCTCGGCTCGTGGTGTCTGGCAGCTCGGTCTCTCAGCTCGGCTCACAATGTCTGGCGGCTCGGTCTCTCAGCTCGCGGTGTCTGGCAGCACGGTCTCTTGCCTCACAGTGTCTGGCAGCTCAGTCTCTCGGCTCACAGTGTCTGGTGGCGCGGTGTCTGGCAGCTCAGTCTCTCGGCTCGCGGTGTCTGGCGGCTCAGTCTCTCGGCTCGGCTCGCAGTGTCTGGCGGCTCAGTCTCTCGGCTTGGCTCGCGGTGTCTGGTGGCTCAGTCTCTCGGCTCGCGCACCACGGTCTCAATGTGTGGATTATATGTGAGCAGGATGGTGTTATTGTGAATGGCCACTGCACATGTATGGCAGGTCTGGGAGAAGTCTGCTCATACGTCGCAGCAACACTTCTTCCTCTGCTCTTGATCAGCGGGGAACCAGTAAAATGATAAATCCTTTATGCTTTTTCTGTTAAAGCACCCTACTGCCACATAACAAGCCATTCTGATTGAAAATTTTAATCAATCTCCAAATTTCCCCATGTGAAGTGAGTTGCGGCTTGATAATATGGCGAGTAAGCAAACTTGACCTCTGACCTATGACGTTGGTGCACAAGGTCCATACACAGCAGTGAAAACCAGGAAGTGAATATGGGTGAGAGGGAATTCCTGTCCTGGATCCAGATCGGTGCTGGCGTGAGAGATCCATAATCTCTGGAGTGGATGTCCAGGGTGGAGAATGACACTTTCATCCCTGACTCAAACAGGTTTTCCTCCAGAATTGCCCTGTACTTAGTGTCATCCATTTTTCCTTTGGTTGTGACCAGCTTTCCTGTCCCTGCAGATGAAAACCATCCCCACAGCATGATGCTGCCACCAACATGTATCACTGTAGGAATGGTGTCAGGGTGATGGGAAGTGTTGGGTTTGCGCTACACATAGCATTTCCCATGATGGCCAAAAAGTTCAATTTTAGTCTCATCTGACCAGAGAATCTTCTTCCATGTGTTTGGGGAGT
>JAODXR010000012.1:42578890-42589162 GCA_028877395.1 Cathorops festae
CTATGTGTCAGCCCTGTGATGACCTGGCGACTTGTCCAGGGTGTACCCCGCCTTTCACCCGTAGTCAGCTGGGATAGACTCCAGTTTGTCTGCGACCCTGTAGAACAGGATAAAGCTCTAGAGATAATGAGATGAGATTATTCAATGAGACTTTCTGGTAAAATAAAGCTAAAACAATCATTAATTGTAAAACTTTACCCCTTCCTCTGATGTCCTGTTCCAACCCATTTAAACCAATATACTGTATTTACTTTTATTCTGGATATGAGCAATCGTGTGCTCTGATTGGTTACTCTACTACTAGGATATCAGCTCATATACTGTGAATAGAGAAAAACAAAGTGGCAGAGCATTTTGCTGAACCAACCAAGAATGAAATAAAAACTCAATTCAAAAACAACCCCCCCCAAATACAAAAAAAAACAGAAAAAAGAAAAAGAACATATCTTTTTTTATTTTCCAAGAATGATTATTATAGCATTTTTCATAAATGGCTACTGTCATTTCGCCGGTTTCTTTACGTTCTAAGCAGAAATTATTTTGTCGGACGTTTTGTATAAAGTTTTTATGTCTCAAATATGCAAAAAATAAAAATGCTCTGTTTATCAAACTTCAGTGAATGTGGATAGGATAAAACAGCTATTCCACTCAATCTCATCATACATGGCTTATAGCCAACTTGGTGCTACATGGTTATCAGCTCATGTATGATTTGATTTCATGGAATAACTGTTACATATATATTTTTCATTGCTTTGTAGTATGGAAATAAAGGATAAAGAAATTCACCGGAACAGCTTCAGGGCACAATGGAATAGTTTGTACAAATCTCTTGAACTTTACTAAAAGGATGAACATTTTCAAAAGATATTCCCTTTTCTATTCATTCATACATTTCCCTTTTTATTCATTCATACTCCTTTATTTTCAAATCATTTTCCTACTTAAAACAGTAGTGTGTGTGTACAGTATGGACAAATGTCCTGACATTTTCCTTTAGAATTCACTGGTATAATTCAGAATTAATTGTTCCATCAATGATGGCAAGCCATCCTGGCCCAGATGCAGCAAAACAGGCCCAAACCATGATACTACCACCACCATGTTTCATAGATGGGACAAGGTTCTTATGCTGGAATCCAGTGTTTTCCTTTCTCCAAACATCACACTTCTCATTTAAACCAAAAAGTTCTATTTTGGTCTCATCTTTCCACAAAACATTTTTCCAATAGCCTTCTGGCTTGTCCACATGATCTTTAGCAAACTTCAGATGAGCAACAATGTTCTTTTTGGAGAGCAGTGGCTTTCTCCTTGCAGCCCTGCCATGCACACCATTGTTGTTCACAATGTTCACAATTATTATTTCAAGAGTATGGTATTATTTCAAGATTATTCACCTGAAGGAAGTCAGAAATACACTCTACGTCTAGTCAAGACAGCACTCTGTCAGTTTTACTCCACTATAACATGGTTGATAGAAAAGTGCTTCACTGCAATTAGCAAGAGATGACCTTATCTCCAGCTGGAGTCCAGTCATTTCTTAACAAGAGGATTTTTCTAGTATTAGGATGTCTGGCCCAATTCTCTCAATTATGCAAATGGGTGTTGACGTGAAAGTAGTTGAGGATGGTGACAAGTCAGGCAGCTGCTCTCACCATATTATCCACAGCTATTCCTCTTGATTTTCCCTTCCCCGCTTCCCTTTGGTACAGCATAAACTCTCATATAGCAGTTACCCCATCACAGACTCTGGCTTTGAGCTGCTCGGCTAAGATGAAAATCCAGAAAAAGGAGTCTCAGGAATTGAAAGATTAAGGCAGGGAGGAGGGGTTGAGGCTATCAAAGCAGATTTGCTGCTCTCCTTGTTCTAGCAAGGGATGAAAATACCCTGTAGGCACAGGGAGAAGGGTCATGGGACTCCCAAAAGGATTACCTTGAACTGGAATCATGAGACTTTCTGTGAACAAAGAGCTTGCTCACATGCTCATCATATGAACAGCCCCTCATAAAGTGGTGAAGTTTCATGTCCAGTAGGATTCAGTGGGCGCTGACACACTGAGAGCGAGAGCGAGCGAGAGCTGCCCTGACCAGAGGAGCAGGAAAGAGACAGTGATGCTGAAAGCTGAGAGCCTCGATTTCTCCCCACCCGCTCTCTCTTTAACATGATAGGCTCGACAGGTAGGATTTGTTTTCAGTTGCTGAAACTGACGAAAGCATTCCATAGTAATGCTGTGAATGAGTGTTTACTGTGGTGATTTTGGGTGAGAATATGGACTACTGTAGGTTTGGTGGTTTACATGTAACACAATATCTTGAATGTTCTCTTCTGTTTTTTGCAGGTGTTTATGGTAATGTAAGAAAGCGTGCCAAACTGTTGTCCTGACATTTACAATTACCGCTTGAAGTTAGGAAAATAATGTGTGGTGTAATTGCGTTTTTCATAACTGACCTGCAATTCACAACCTATTTATAACTTTAGAGAGAAGCTGGCATCAGCCACCGAGTTGAAATTGTACACTTTAAGTATTACACTCAAATAACTTTTAATTAATTTAATTAATCATTTTTTTTTTTTTTGCTAAATTACTTTCTTAGAAGGTAGTGAATTGTAAAGTCCTAGTAAACCGTTCTCAGTACAAAACTAAGTGCTAGAGAATGATATATGAAATTTTAAACTTTCAAAAACACAAAGTTTCGTCTCGACTTCTTTCTTGGTCAATGAATGATGACCGCATACAAAAGAATAGCAGGGGTAAGTCATAGGGGTAAGTCACTGGTTTATAACTTGCTCTTTTTTACTCGATTGTCCAACTTCTCTCCATTTAAACATCCAGGAGAGATTTGCTTCAAAGGCTTTCATCTTAATTAGGACTGAACTGACAAGAAAGGCCCGGGCAAAAGGAAGATTATTTTCCCTGAGTTACTGGAACACAATCAAAAACCTGGCTTTGCAGGAGCTAACATGTCCATTAAAAAACAACAAAAAAACACCACCAACCAACCGAACAAACAAACAACTTTTTGTTTCACTGAACTTTCTTCACTTTTTTTTTTTTTAGAAATGGAAAAGAGGGCAGTGAGAATGTGCGGAGCAGATCTGAGGTCTAATTTGCTATGCACTAATAATTTCAGGTCAAACCAAATATGGCCTTAGTGTGGTTATCACTTCTCACTGATTCCCACATTCATAATTTTTTTTCCTGTATCGCTCTCAACACCAATATGACCTGCTGAGCTTTTCTTTGTATATAGATTTATAGTATAGCTTGTCTCAGAAAACACATTTTCAGTAATTGTGAATAAATGTATATAACACAATTAAAGCATCAGGCAGTAACTCCGGCTTTTTATTCTCTGACTATTTTTAGCATAATATGTCTCACAATATATTTTACCATAATGTCCTGTACTACTTATAATTCATTCAGTATTACTAGAATAAAGAGGATTTAATATATATAACCTGACAAAACTTAACAGACTAAAAGGACTGTAAATATTTGTGACAACATGTGATGACATTTTAAATTAAATGCATAAACTTGATAATCAAAAATGTTAAATTTATTTTGCAGGGTTTTAAAGCTTTACTCTTCTTTTGCAGGGTTTTAAAGCTTGGATTGAGAGGACCTTTAAGAAAAGAGAATGCATTCAGATCATTCCGTCTAAGGATTCGACTCGGTACATTTTTTTGCCTAAATGAAGCACTAGTCTGAAAAAATCCTTCGAATTTTCATCAACTGTTGAAATGATAAACAATATTGCAAACGCAAACAAATAATACAGAGTATTTCAATGAGAAACAGCAGAAGTGTAGTTCAAATTCTCCTAATTAAATAAGAAAATTAATGAGTCATACTGCACACTAATTCAACTGGATTTCAGGTTATTGGAACATTTTGGTTGATTTTATGGGTGTAAGAGAGGCCTCTGAAAATATGTTCATACCGGTAAGGACATATAGGGCAACTGGCTGATTTGCAGCTATGTGTGATGGAGTAAAACCCATGGCCAGGAAGGTGGAGGGCTGCCAGAGTGAACGGCCATTGTGAGCTACTTAGACCCAGATGGCCTACATCAAGGACCAGAATTTTTTTCAGTGCCATACAAACAAGTTAAAACTATTTCATATAGCAATTATTGTATTCAACAGTTGAGTGCCTCTAATATAGTTTTTAAACTTTACATACACACAATATAAAACTCTTTACTAATAAGGCTTTTTTCCACTAAGGTGTGCTTGTGGTCATTTGGTGACCCAGCATGGGGCCATCCAAACTGAAAAAAAGGAGGACCTGCTAGTGCAAGTGAACTCTTCTCAGGAGAAGTGGACTGTCCTCAAACACACACAGGTTTCCTCTACTGATGCTTATGGCACCATCGAGTTTCAAGGAGGAGGATTTGTCAACAAGGCCATGGTACAGACATTTCATTACGCTTCTTAATGTTTGTTTACATGTAATATCAGGTGATTGTCTGTTGAACATAAACTAACCCTATTCCTGATTTTTAATAAAAAAAAAGTGACCATTGATGAAAACCTTCCATTAAAATATCAAAATCTTTCTTTCAGTACATCCGAGTGTCTTATGACACCAAACCAGACAATTTGCTGCACCTAATGGTGAAAGACTGGCGTCTAGAGCTGCCCACACTTCTCATATCCGTTCATGGAGGCCTCCAGAATTTCAGCCTGCAGCCCAGACTCAAGCAGGTCTTTGGCAAAGGCCTAATTAAAGCTGCAGTGACTACAGGAGCATGGATCTTCACTGCGGGAATTAACACAGGTGGGCATATTTACCAGTCAGGACTGACATGCTTTACTCTACAAATGATACTTTACATAATTTGCTATAATAACCTTCAGGCGTGATCCGCCATGTTGGAGATGCATTGAAAGACCATTGCTCTAAATCCAGAGGGAAGGTCTGTGCCATTGGTATCGCACCATGGGGAATCCTGGAAAACAAGGATGATCTCATTGGAAGAGATGTGAGACTGAACACAATTTATAGATTAGGATTCTCACTGGATGCTAGATTCTGTTTCCGTCTTCAATAATGTGTTTGTGTTGTTTTCAGGTGACCAAACCTTACCAGACAATGTCCAACCCTCTGAGCAAGCTGGCCATTCTCAACAGCAGCCATTCTCATTTCATCCTGTGTGATAACGGCACATGTGGGAAGTATGGGGCAGAGGTCAAACTGCGTAGACAGCTGGAGAAGCACATCTCTCTGCAGAAGATTAACACCCGTAAGCGTGTGCAGGAAGTCCTCTAATGCTGTGCCATTTGCTTCTAATGCATCACTGAGCTTCTCGACTGAAATTTTTTGTCAAAAATGTAAATTTTGCTAGCTTATAAATGGTGTCAGCATTGATCGAGGCTGTTGGTAGACATTGTATCTCAAATCATGTTGTATTGACTGATGGACCGAAAGGCTGTTGTCTGTGACCTGTGGGTTTCCCTTTGTCATCCTATGCCTGGGGTTTGGAATAAGGCAGGGACAGCAAAGGGATGCTCAGCTGTCACCACTTACATCACATGCTAACTTGGTTAAAGCACACTATAAAGCTCTATTCCCACTGACTACTTAAACCTCTATTTCTTTTACCTGATAGGTAGTAAGCTCTAGTTAGTATGCTAGTAAGTAAGTTAGTAAGTCCAAAATGTTTGACGTGGGCTTCTTGTCAAACTATTACTTTAAGCTTGAAAGGATTTTTACATTCCAGTTATAAATACTGTACTTTTGTCTTGTCCCATTAACCTAACAATCTTAAAGTTCTGTGTTTTTTTTTTTTCTGTAAATGAGGTTTAGGTCAGGGTGTGCCACTAGTATGCCTGATTGTAGAAGGGGGCCCAAACATGATTACTGTGGTGCTGGAGAGCTTGGTTGAGGAACCTCCTGTGCCTGTAGTGGTGTGTGATGGCAGTGGCCGAGCCTCAGACATCCTCTCCTTTGCCCACAAACACTCAGCGAATGAAGGGTAAGAGTAGTGTTTAATCAATGCAGTCAGGGTTGATAACTGTAAATGATTCCTCAGTAGGCTAAAAGACACATTTTATTTCCAGGACAATAAGTGATGATGCCCGAGACCAGCTATTGGTCAGCATTCAGAAGACCTTTAACTACAACAAGAGTCAGTCACAGCAGATCTTCCTCATGATCATGGAGTGCATGAAGAGAAGGGAGCTGGTGAGTACGTGTATGATGCAACTAAAGAAATTCATAGGAAAAAGTCAAAAATTGACATTTTATAGTCTAAAATGTATAAAATGCATTTGTAGCTATTTATTCAGAATAGATGCTGTAAGTCCATTGAAGAAGAAAAAAATATTAAACAGGTATATTTTTTGGGCCCCAACATTATTAATGCACCTTCAAAAGTAAAACCATGTTCCTTAAAAACCTGTGATGTGCCTTAATGAGCTACACTTATGTTCCTTTAACTAAAACGGCAAATGACATCACTTAAGATAACCCTTAGGGACAAGCATTTGTTCCTTTTTCTGAGAGTGTAGTGTAAATATAGATATAGTGTAGTGTAAATATAGATATTCTATATATAAAACTTTAAAACGGTAATAGTTGATTTGGACATGTAGACCACACCCTCAACTAAATGAAGTAAAGAGTGACTGCAGAACTGTAAAAAGTAAAGATAATTGGGACTGGAGTTCTGGCAAACATCATCACTATTGGAGAGAGAGTGATGGGAGTTTATAGGAAGTTAACTTGCAAGAAGGTAAAGCTTCAGGCATGTTTTTTCTCCCAAACATCAGTTATATATTATACATACACATACTGTTGATATCTTACTATACTATATGATGGGTATGATTGCTTTGTAAGCAAATAGTAGCATATTGTTGTGATTCATAAAGTGTTCCACAAAAATTTTTATTATCTTACAAATCTTTGTTAAATGATGATATTTGTTTGTATTCCATGTAGCTTTTCATAAATAAACACTGCCCTGATTTCCACTTTCCTGCATTTTCATTTGTGTACTTTCCATGCAATCATTTGTTCTTGTAAAAGAAAAAAGTCATCTCAATGTAATCATTTGTGAATAAAGTCTCCTTCCCTCAGTCTTCTCCCAAACTGTGTGTGCTGCATTATATTAACTCTAACTTCATTAACTATAACATGTCTACAACCCCAATTCCAAAAGAGTTGGGGCGCTGTGTAAAATGTAAATAAAAACAACGCAGTGATTTGCAAATCTCATAAACCCATATTTTTTTCACAATAGAACATAGACAACATATCAAATGTTTAAACTGGGCCATTTTACAATTTCATGAAACATATTAGCTCATTTCGAATTTGATAGCAGCAACACATCTCAAAAAAAGTTAGGACAGGCAACAAAAGGCTGGAAAAGTAAGTGGTACAAAGTAAAAAAAACAGCTGGAGGAACATTTTGCAACTAATTTGGTTAATTGGCAACAGGTCAGTAGCGTGATTGGTTATAGAAAGAGCATCTTAGAAAGGTAGAATCTCTCAGAAGTAAAGATAGGCAGAGGTTCACCAACCTGTGAAAAACTGTCAACAAATTGTGGAACAATTTCAGAATAATGTACCTCAACGTAAAATTGCAAAATACTTTGAATATCTCATCATCTATAGTACATAATACAATTAAAAGAGTCCAAGAATCTGGAGAAATCTCTGTGTGCAAGGGACAAGGCCGAAAATCAATATTGGATGTCTGTGATCTTCAGGCCCTCAGGTGTCACTGCATTAAAAGCAGGCATGATTTTCTAATGGAAATCACTGCATAGGCTCAGGAGCACTTCCAAAAATCATTGTCTGTGAACACAGCTTGCTGTGCTATCCACAAATGCAGGTTCAAGCTCTATCATGCAAAGAAGCAGCCATATGTGAACATTATCCAGAAATGCTGCCACCTTCTCTGGGTAAAAGCTCATTTAAAATCGATTGAGGCAAAGTGGAAAACTATTCTGTGGTCAGACAAATCAAAATTTTTAATTCTTTTTGGAAACCATGGATGCCTCGCCCTCTGGACTAAAGAGGAGAGGGACCATCTGCCTTGTTATCAGTGCTCAGTGCAAAAGCCTGCCTCTGTGATGGTATGGGGAGGCATTAGTGCCTATGGCATGGGCAGCTTGCACATCTGGAAAAGCACCATCAATGCTGAAAGGTATATACAAGTTTTAGAGCAACATATGCTCCCATCCAGATGACGTCTTTTTCTGGGAAGGCCTTGCATATTTCAGCAAGACAATGCTAAACTGCGTACTGCATTTATTACAACTGCATGGCTTTGTAGTAGAAGAGTACGGGTGCTAAACTGGCCTGCCTGCAGTCCAGACCTTTCACCAATTGAAAACTGTGTCAGGCAAGAATGGGGCAACATTCCTTTTCCAAAACTCCAGCAAATGGTCTCCTCAGTTCACAGACATTTACAGACTGTTGTTAAAAGAAGAGGGGATGTTACACAGTGGTAAACATGGCCCTGTCCCAACTTTTTTGAAACATGTTGCTGTCACCAAATTCAAAATTACCCCCCCCCCCAAAAAAAAGGTATATTTTCTCAGTCTAAGCATTTGATATGTTGCCTGTGTTCTACTGTGAAACATATTTGGGTTTATGAAATTTGCAAATCATTTAAGTCTGTTTTTATTTACATTTTACACAGTGTCCCAACTTTTTTGGAATTGTGGTTGTACATTATACCGCATATGTAGCTCAGATTCTCAGGCAGCTCAGTGAGCGAGAACTAGCAAGTTCTTGTTCCCTAAACTCAGGCACAAACAAATTGATTGTCCATTATATTTATTGCATTTCTTATACCGCATCTGTGGTAGGGGTTACATAGATCTTTCATATAATTTGTATGGTTTTATGGTGTAGAGTTGTGTGTGTAAGATTGCATTTCTGCTCTCTCCAACACTTTAAAGCTAAATAAAATGTTAATAAAAGCCTTCCACTGTAGCATAGTGAATTCTGTCATGACCAGCACGGTGGCCAAGTGAATTCTGTCATGACATTCAGTGCCACTGGCTGTTCATTACTATTCAGTCACACTCAGCTATTTTAGAGCCACATGTTGGCTCACAGGGGCCGTTCCAGAGGTCTTTCCAGAGTTCCAGGTGGTTCAACTCCTGGGTCATTATCAGCCTGGAAAATCTCCCAGACGCCACTGTAGACATAGCATCCTCCATTCAACAAAGGCCAGTGATTGAGCTGTAAAGAGGCCTTTGCTGAAGGACATGAGCTTCTGTGCTGCACATGCTCAATTTCAGACTCAACAGTTTGTTTCAGCTGAGCATCCAGGTCATCCACACGAGGTTTTTTTTTTTTTAGAACTAGTAAATCCACAATTTATTATTTTGCACATTTAGTGCATTATTTATTTTTATCCTTTACATTATGCATAAAAAAGCACTGAAGATAGAAATCTAACATATCAGATTTTACACTAAGTGCACAAATGATACAGGCAAAAATAGTAATGTCTTGAATCAGTTTTCTTTTAACTATGAAAAAGACAAGTACAAGTAGCTAACTTTTTTTTAAATTGCTGGTTGACTAATAAAAATTACTAGTAATGATCTGTGGTGTGGACAGTCAATGGCAACAGCATTTACACTCCTGCAGCAAATTTGGCAGATGGTAAGTGATGTGATAAGTGTTTTCTAATATCCATCAGGACAGAAAATAACAAGGATGAGTGCAGCAACACCTGCTTCCCCCATGTTCATTCCTTCTGTTCCTCAACAAATATGGAAGAGATGCTTCATCACGCCATCATCCAACCTCCTCCACTTACCCGAATACTTTAGTTTCATAGATGGCAGATTCCACTGGGTTATATTAATTAAGTGCCTGAAACACACAGTATGTTCAAGCATGCCTGCTGATATGGTGCATGTTTAGACTTTTTACTGGGATCAAGTATTAGAAGCAGGTCATAGGAATTTAAATACTTAAAAAAAGAATGTTAAAGAACCTTGGAATGAAATAAACAAAAGAACACTGTGCTACTGTTGGTCCATAATCCTGAATACAGCAGTTAGAGTTCACCCTGAGCTTTGCCATCAGTATAATACTATAAGAACTAAGGGTCTGATTACAGTGAACAGACTTTGCTTTTAAAGGAAAACTCCGGAGTGAAATGCTTTCTAGGTCCATTTTCGCATTATTGGGAGTGCATACGTTGAGTTGCTATCACAATCATGTCAATCGGATGTGTTTTGAGAAAATTAGTTTTTTGTGATTTCAACCGGAAAGCGCTAACACGGCA
>JAODXR010000012.1:44577016-44588696 GCA_028877395.1 Cathorops festae
ATTTAGAGCCACCAGTTAACCTAACCTGCATGTCTTTGGACTGTGGGGGAAACCGGAGCACCCAGAGGAAACCCACGTGGACGCAGGGAGAACATGCAAACTCTGCACAGAAAGGCCCTCGCTGGCCACAGGGCTCAAACCCGGACCTTCTTGGAAATGCAAATCAATTTATAAAATGTGATTTTCTTTTTGATATTCTCTATTAAAATAAACCTACCCTTAAAATTATAGACTGTTCATATATTTGCCAGTGGGCAAACTTACAAAATCAGCAAGGAATCAAAAAAAAAAAAATTTCCTCCACTGTATATGGTAAATGTAACTCTGTACCAGACATGTAGCAGATTAATGAATGTGTTATTTTCGTAGCTGTAGTGGATGATTGAGAATTTTCATAGATACTTTTCATAGCATTTTTGCAATAGCAAGTTACCAAAGCTGGTATGTAAAACATTGCCACATTTTAAAAATGCAAGTTTAATATCTATCAAGAGACTAAACATGCATAACTAAAGCTGAAGAATATTTTATACATAAAGAATTGACAGAGACCAAGCCAGAAGACAACCAACCTTTTAATAGTGAGACTTTCATTAATTCAGAATTTTATACAGGGTCATTTCACATTTATTATACAGTCTTCATTACAAAATTATTTACAGTTCAACCACTGGTGAATTTAGGCACAAATGGAGAAAATAAGATTAATAGAAAAAGCTTTCACTACAGATTTAGTACAGAAAGTCAGTAAGAAGTAAATCATATGTTAATGGCAATGACATGATGTACCTGAATAGTTCTGTGGAGATACAATAGTTCAGATACTTACACTTTTCTCAGTTAGTGAAATACTGATCAAAAGGTGCAGCTGTAAAAGCACAGTGTAGAGCTCCAAATCTGATCTGTGCTCTGAGGAGGAGTTTCATCACTAGAAATCTTCAGCCTTAGTAAAAATTACTTATGGTTTCTTTGGAAATATTTTGTTAGGCCATATAGGACCTATGCATCATAAGCAATGATTTCATGCATAGAACGAGGCAACACAGATTGGGAGGAAATAAGGGGGGGGGGAGAGAAATGGTAGTTAATTGAGAAACCTTTCATAAAAGGAGGATAACGACATTACCAGCCTGAAGTAAAAAATAATAAGCCATGTAGCATTTACTGTAGGAACGCTAGTGGAATCCTGCATTTACTCCAGTGGTAGAACAGCAGCCAGAACACATTCATCTTTTTTTTTTTTTATTGTAGTGACTTATATTATACAAAATAGAGATTTCTTCCTTAAGCTACATTCAGAAAAATATTACCAATTAGTAAAAAATAAGTTGTCACTCAAGCTGAATTGGAAAGTTATCATCAGACCCTCAAACTATAAGCAGGATTTAAAAAAAAAAAAAACCCTCAACCTTAATGCATGTCTCCCAATACCCTGATCAAATCTGAACATCTCAACTCACACCCTCTCCAACATATCATTAAACCGAATAAGAACGTGTAAAGTAACATTCCACTGTATCTTTTATTTACAGAACTATGAATCATTGATGTAACAACCAAATGCAAACACTAAAACAGAAACTTGACATGACCAAACACCCCCCAAAGACTTTTCCTTTTATATAGTCAGCTCATGCTTTCTATTTGAGCTGCTTGGTGTTTTGTCACCTTCAACACACCCTAAATGTAGATCAAACCACAGGCATTCAAATCATCTGTGGCTCCTTAAGTCACTGCGCACACACAGCTGAAGCACGACACTGCTGGGAGCAGTTAACCATGTTACGTCTTCAATTTGTGATCAATTCTCCAGATTTGGAAGAGAATCAAAATCCTTTAATCTGAACCAGAAAAAAAAAAAAAATCTCACGCACACACAGCAAATGATCATTTTGATGCCAACTATGCCAAGAATTTTCTTTAGCTCATACCCAACCATGTTCATAAAATTAGCTTGTACCTTAAGGTTTATAAAAATAAAAAAAAACTAGACTTCAAAGCTCCGAATCTAAAAATCACACTAGTACGGAAGAGCTTTCAATTAAGAGGTAAATGCAATCTTCTCAAACTAAAACAAATGCAAAGTAACACTTGCATTCCCATGTTCCTGAAAGAACTATGCTAAACAATGCTCATGTCATCAGATTTCAGTTACAGCCTAATTTTTCACACTAATAGGACTAAAGAAATAGGAATCAAGTTCAAAATTCTTTCCTGAACAGCCCATTGCTGTTTAGGCAGATTAGGAACATATTAAAAAAAAAAAAAAGTTATAAATGACACATGCATAGACTTTTTCCCCCCATAGACACAATCAAGCTGGCATGTCATATGAAAAGTGCCTGATAGAAAAGCCTTAAAACAGAGTGAACACCGAGAGCTAACACTGAGACGCAGCTGGTCTGCTACGTACTGGCCATGGCACAGGTGAGGGTCATGCATGTTTTGGCTTCATTGGAGATGAAAATGACCAGGAGCTACTTTCCCTTTCACAGAGACAGCCATGGGAAGATGGAGATGGGGCAGAGCTACAGGTAGATGGGTCACCCCGTCAGATGGGTGGGTCTGCCTGCCTGCGCATACGCCGCTCAGCTGCGGCTGCCAGCATCCTGCGGCGTACGGTCACAGGGTCTGAACTGGAGTCCACTTCTTCAAGAGAGGGTGGTACATCATCCTCCTCTTCCTCATCATCATCCTGTTCCTCCTCCTCCTCGGAGGCAGCAAAGGAGAAGTAGGAAGAAACTTCTTCCATATTGCTTTTGTTCAGATAGCGTCTGTAAGAATAAAACCCAGAGAAAAAATTACGAGCTATGTCAGGCTACAGTACAACCATCAAGTGCTACAGTGGAATTGAACACCTTAAAACACTACAATTTACCCACTTAATGGGGCTGGCAAGTACCAATAATGAGTATTAGCAGACCTGCGTGCTCTCTGCAGCAGCTCCTCTTTCCTCTGGCGCAGCATCCTCTGTCTCTCATCTGCAGATTTTGAGAAGCGGCTGCCACGCACCTCAAGGTCCTCCGTCTCCGCAGTGGTGGGCTCTGAACCCCCACTAGCTCCTGCAGGCTCATCAGAGGCTGTGCTCACCTGAATAGGTGTTCGTTCCAGGGCCTGAAAAACATAGCACAAATTTGGATATTTAATATTTTATTTTAACTGTCTCATCATTCAACCTGAAACTTAGTTTGCAGATACAGTTCTAGTGCAAACCAGATATGTTTACCCTTTGCTCATTCAATTTTATGCAAGCAAACTTTATTTCCACATACATTTTAAAATTGTAACAGACTCAGCTAGTTGTAAAAGAGTGACAATCCACCTCTACTGGGACACTTTTGCATGCAGCTTTGGCAGGACTGCCTTTCTCTGGGAGGAACTAGAACAATCATTTTTCTTTTTTCACTTTTCATGGTTTAATCCATTTCAGAGTATGGCAAATCCATAATGTCTTATTTACACATATAAAGTCTGTGGGTCAGAAAATGATGCATTGTGTTGGCACAGACAGGTTGCACAGAACCTAAATGCAAGAGACTGAGCTGATCATTAAGTATTTAACTTGGAGAAAAGGAAGGATAGTACAAGAAACTGATTCATCAATACATTGTTAATTCCAGGTTCAAAATTTATCTCCAGAAAAAAATTTGAGGAGTTTTAGATCTAAAAAGGTAAAAGCTCATATTCTCCATGTCAGCTATAAAGATGTGGACTTTACCTGGGCAGGAAAGGGCACCTGGATCCTGCCCTCTAGGATGTTGTCAGTGGTGACCTCCACAGAATGAGTGAGCTGCAAGTCTTGCAGCACCAGATGGTAAGGAACCTGCGGGAACATCTCCTGTATCTGATGGGCCTAAAACAACCAGCAAGAACACGCTCAGAGATAAGCATTTTAATATATCAAAAAAATTAAAACACAACAGATGAGACAAAGATCACAGCTCAGCTTTAAGCAGTCATAAATACAAACAAAAATCTCTCACCATGGCACTGAGCTGCGAGTTGTTGACTTGTGCGATGCCCAAGATGTTGGTTGTATGCATAACTTCCACAGAGAAGCTTGGGAGCCAACTAGCAATTCGTGAGCCTAACAGGAGTGGACACATTAGGAGTGTAGGATATTTAACACACACACACACACACACTTTACAAATTTCAAACAGGAGGACATTAAATGGTTTTAATTAATTGAGGAAAAGTTTGTTAGTTGGTTACGGGAACTCCAGAATATCGTTAAATAGACTAATCTAGTAGAATCAACCTTAAAGATAGACTGCCTTTCAGCTTTTTCAAACGTAGGTCATAAAAATAATTTTCCCCAATACCCATTTATTTTTGTTTAGTGGACCGAAAACTACTGAATTCGAATCACAGACTTTGTTTTATTAGGTTTTTCCCCCCTAACAGAACAATTAATGAATTTAGGGCCACTTGGCCCTAAATTCTCTGCCATTTTTTCCTGCTTCGCCACGACCCAATTCAAGATACTATGGCATGCATCATATTGTGGGCTTTCCCTGTTCGCAAAAGGCATTGTGGGATACAAACTTGAAACAGGAGAGAAAATGGCCGATGCAAGTGTGCGAATGAAACATGGAAAAATCAACTACAGTAATGGAAAGCAAGAAGGAAAAAAACGTTCTGCTGTGAAGGAAAAGAAATGTAGGACCAAACTAATAAATATCAGCGAGCACCTCTGTGTGATCAGCTGTTTGTTTAGCAACAAAGTGATGTAACTGTCAGTAGCCTACACGGTCAAAGGTAAATCTGTGCACGCACATACCGGACTTCCTGTCTGCCTGACTGTGCGAAGCGAGCGATTTCATGCACATTATTTACTAGGGAATCCCCCCCAAATTAAATAACTTCCCAGCTACAGAATGGCCTGGTATTTTGAGAGAGATATTACAGAAATAAACATGGATCACAATGACCAAATTTCAGAGGGAACTAAATTTCACCGATTTAATGAAACGGAAAGGTAGACTCACTTTAATTTATTCAGAAGATGCAGAAATAACATCAAGCCCATATACCTGACAACCCTAGTGGACACCAAGCCAAACACATTTACTCATTATATTCAAATGTGTTTTAATACGCCAGAGCAGCTTCGATAAACTCCTGTATTGCAAACGTTAAGCATGGAAAGCACCTAAACATGATGGTAATGTGTGAAATGACTGCTCATACCATCAAAGTGAAAGAAGTGGTTGTGCTGGTTGAGGTGCGGTCGAACATCATTTCCAGGCCCTGCAGCCATGTTGTCATTGGCTGGTGCTCTCTGCCCCTCTTCCCTCTCTCGCACACCCTCGTTAATGCTCAGCGACATGCGGCATGTTGGACAGGAAGTGTCCTGCTCTAGCCACGAGCGCAGACATGAACTGCAAGCACAACATAAACAGGAATATACATGAGCAAATAAAACCACTACATATACTAGTACATAAAACAAAGATAAATGGAATTTTCTAACCCTAACCCTGCAAGCTGTTTTATAAATCTCCATGACAGACTAATGCCCCTCTCTCAGTGCTGTAGTAAATGGTTTACCTATGAAATAGATGTCCACAGGGCAGCTTCCGTGCTGAGGTCATCGAGTCCCAACAGATTGCACAGTCATCATTATTGGCAACAAGCTCATCAGGGGTTGCTACTGAAAATCTGCACAATGACAAATAGCAGAAAAGCAAACACCTCAGATCTCAAAGTGAAACTAGACACACGGATTAAAAATAAATAAATTAGCTTCCTGACCTGGACTCCATATTGTCAATGACACGCAAGTAGTTCTTATGGCGACGGATTCTCCTCTGCACGTCATGGAAGAGGTAACGAAGCTGCATAAAGATCACCAGGCTGGCCATTGACAACCAGATATTTCCAAAGAGCTAAGAGAAGAAAAGTGAGAGCAACTGACAAAGTGGAACTTTGAAATCAACTGGCAAACAAAAGTTGACTGATTTTATCTGTATTGGTCCATTTACCACTACACTGTCTAGGCACTGCCCATGTACCCTTACATTTCTTCTAACTTGCAATTCCTTTTTTATTTTCAGTGTAAAACATACCACCTTTTCATGATATCTACAATAGCTTCACAAAAGGGCAAATCTTTATTTTTTCTGGAGTACATCTTAAGTACATTTTTATTTGACTGAACAGGCTGATGGCCACAAACAGCCAGAAGAATGAGGAATGCAATGCAATGCCACTTTTAGAGCAACTATAGAATCCAAAACTTACAAATGAAAAAAATGATAGAACTGCAACGAGTATCATTCAATGCACCTGAATACATTGCAAGTTGAGGTTTGCTGAGCCAGAACAATAAATACCAAAACAAAACCGCACTGGGCGGGACACCAGTCCATCCCTGGGCACCATGCACACACACAATCACAGCACAGGGCAATTTATCTTCATGCTGTAACTGTTGCGCTTACTACTCCATCGAACCCTGCTAGCCGAGACACACTGGTCAAGGCGCGATGTGGTTAACGGCAAAATAGTTTTACTAGGTGGATAAATTTGGATACACTAATGACATACATTCTTTACAGAATTAGAGATGAGATGGTATGAAAGTTTAAAATCACGATTATAGTGACCAAAATCAGGGCTATCGTGGTATTGTTAAAATGTGCTGAAAATGTTCCTAAAGTACCGATACACAAACTGAAATCATTTCACTAAGTCTTACATTGAAAACTACAAATAAAATTAGCAGCAATATGTAATTTATATTCGCATAAACATTAAAATATCAGGGCATGACATTATTTAAATAAATTATCATGTAAGAAAGAAGGCATATTCCCCAGGTTCCTTTAACTTCCACTTAATTATAATTATAGTGATCATAATTATTCAAATGTTACAGTATTTATAGCATTCAGCCCAACAGGCATAAACACACACATGCACCGCCAGTCAACATAGTACAAGCTCAGATTCCTAAACATTTCCCAAACACTTCAATTCTAAGGTGGCAGGCAAAGGACTATATGGCTTTAATAAATGTGTATTTAGCAGATAGAAGGACAAAATATATATTAAAAAAAAAAAAAACCTCCCCATACTAATGGCAATTTAAGAAACATGAATAAACATTTATGGTAGTTTTGCCCTTTCATGTGCATTTAAATAGTGATATTGGAAGACTGTTGCCAAGTTTGGTTGATGCTGGACAGTAGTTAACATGAGCACTTTGAACCCTGGCAATCAATAGTGGTTTTAATGATAACCAAAATTTGAAACAGTAATACTAACCGACAAGAAGTTTACAGTGGTTTACCCAGTTAAACCAGAAACAGTTTCATCTCCATATGGAATCAGGAACGTGCAGGCATGTAGATACAGTAAAACACTGAAAAACTGAGCACAGTCCAAAGTCCTGGCGTATAACCCTCCTGTTATATGTATTCACTTTGTGATTAAACGTGTTGAGAGAAAACCTGTTATGTTTGATGAGAGGATGCCATGTCTCCTAACCAAAATGTTGGCCATTGATTTTGCCGATTTTGAGATGAGGATGCAAAACACGATGCCCTACATAACCATAAACACGCTTGTTTCCTTTAACCTGCCTTAATACATTAAGCTAACACTACATTAGCTATGGCTCTTTAGCTGTATCAGTTACATTCCCAGGAAACCAAAACATGGGACTTGGCAGCACACTGGAACTTCGGTGTGTCCTGAGGGCTAGCTAATAAATGTATGAGGCTTCCACTCCTGATGTTGAATACGGTTTATACACCGTTATCAAATTAAATATTTAAGATTTTTGTTAAATGACTTAAAACCTCACCAGCATATGGATATGATGCATCAGGTCAAGGCAGAGGTGGGTGAGTTCCATAATGAAGTCAGTATAGTAGACATAAGTGCCTTTGCTCTCCCAGGTGCCTTCATGGTTCAGGTCCCACAAGTGAATCGAGTACCTACAAAAAGCAGTAGCAAGGCCTCAGCACTGAGTTTCCCTGCATGCACAGAAACCGGAGAGCGCTAAACAGCTCCAGTTTCACAGCCTGCAAATGACACAGCATAGATGGTATGCTCATATTGGATACTCCAGACAGGCTTACCTCGTTATAACATGTCCAGTCCGCACTGTAACAAGTAAACACTGGAAAAAAGGCAAAGATAATATTTTATATCGAGAGGAATTAATTTTACTGATGTAAAGCTGTACAGAAACTGAAAGCTTCTTACCTCAGCAGCCATAAAGGCAACAGTGTGCATGCCATGGAGATGGCCAACAAAGCCACAGAGCACAGCTAGACATCCACAGCACAGCAGCATGGACACCAGCAGGGCCAGCACTCGCACATGACTGCTCATGGGGGTTGTTGGGGAAAAGGAAAGCTTTAAAAAAAATAATAATAATTAAGACCGTGCAAGTCAAATACGGGAATATTTGTACTGGCTTTTCTATCCCTAAAAAAAAAATTTGAAATATTAGATTTAAGGGACAATTCAGAGATAAAGGCCTTAAATCCTGTCCTTAGTGTCCCAGCACAACTTTTTCTTGTGTTGCACTTTCTTCCATACCAGTCATGCTATTTATTGGAGGTCTTCAAGAATTGGACTGAGACCTTTACTACATAAAGGCTTAATCCCAGGTTAAAGATGTTTCACTAAAAAGTTATACAACGACTCACATATTCAAAGCGATCTTTACAGAGCTGGACCATAAGATGGAGGAAGATAAGAACAGCGAACCACAAACACCAGAGCACCACCTCTTCCACAGTCTGCACATTTAGCACCCCAAATATGAAGATGAACTTGTAGAAGATGAAGTTCCAAAACTTGTCCTTCAAGTGCTGTCAGGAAAAAGTGAACACAGGCACACGAGTTTATTTGCAAACCAGGGTCGACGTAAGGTTTCCTCATTATCAGCCATTTTAAAGGAATCAAAATGAGAGTTCTTAAAATGGTAGGGGACTGATGGCAAAATTGCAACAGCATGAAGCTTCTGCCTCTCACACAAGTACCACGGATAAGATTTCAGAATTAAAGTAAACTTAACTGGTGTATGAGGAATTCGTTTTTGGTTAGATTTGGAGGAAGTTACATAATGAAACATGGCAAATATGCATGCTAACAATGGCACATTTTAGGCATCATATATGGAGGGCTCAAAATACAAAACTCAAATCCAGAATTATTGGCACCCTTGGTAAAGCAGTGGTCCGGTCGCCCAAGGCGACTTAATTTGTCATTTGGGAGGTAATTCCTGTCACTGAAAAAAAAATATATATATATATGAAGCGAAGATTCACACACCGTCAACTATAAAGCCGCCACATATTAAGCGTGTGCCGTGTCGATGTGTTTATCGGCAGGACGGAAAATACCGAAGAATTCCGAATCATATTGTGTACGAGTCAGGCTGCTGGTTTTTTCACTACTGCACATGCATATAAATGCATCTCGTTGAATACCATGGTAATCACGTTATCAAATTCAATGGATGTGGCCACATTATCGCCCACTTAAACAAGCGTTTTTGTTGTTGTTTACATCTACATCTGCCAAAGTTACATTGCGATGTGGAATTTTCTGAAAGGTGTACAGAAACCGCCAGAGATTGGGACAAAGCGACCTCGGTCTGAAGAGGAGAAAAAGGCTGCTGATAAAGCGTAGGAGAAGGAGAAACGACAAAGGACTTATAAGCAAACGTGGGAGTAGGGTAGGCTTTGGCTGCGATATGATTTTTATGGAATAATTTTTTTCAAGTTGATTCCTAGTCAATATGAAGCACCTAATGCTTTCTCTCTCATAAATGGTTAAATACAGAAAGCATGTTGGACATATTTTGGGTGCTCTAGTCATGATAGTAAGTATATTTGTTTTCAATACTCATACACCAAGTTGCCAAGTTTTCCAATATATCATTGTTATTATATTATGGTGCTCTACGTATTTAATAACAGTATCAAAATACTCAGGTCTTGAAATAAATGCACATTAGTCATAAACAATGGTAACTACTCTCTCTTGCGTTATTTTGGACAGAAGTAAAATTTATACATGAACAAATTTTGGCGAGTTGATTTTCTGTTTGGCTAGTTACTCTGGAAGGTAACTAGTCTGGCTGGCTGGTGAAAAAAAAAATTTCTAGGCCTGCACATGTAGTCTACCCAAAATGCACATACTGGATTTGATTCAACAATCTCACACGTCATCAGCATGTTTGTGTGTGTGAGAATGTAGGATACAAATCATTTTAAAGCAAGACCCATGCACATCTGATTTTACATGGCAGATACATACACCTCTAACGTACCCATTGTGCAGAAAATGGTAAAAAAAAAAAAAGGTTGTCAGTGAAATGTGTGAAACGTGCAATAAATTATTGTAGGAGAAGAGTATTATATTTCACCCAGCAATTCATCCTTACCTGTTTCTCACTGACTCTCAGAGGACCGAAAACAATGCATTGGATTACTTTGGCAATCAGCATGAGGACACAGCATGCGGTGTTCACCAGAACCTGAGAAAGACATGCAGTTTCTCTCATCACTATTCTTCTGTTCATATAAAATAAAGCAAAGGAATATTTCAAGACAAGTGTAGATGCACGAACCCAAACAAACAAGCTATCTGAGAGGAGATAGAGCAATATATCAGTGGCCACATTCCCATCACGGTCAGCTTGCTGCACTTTAATGTACTCTGTGGAGCTGCTTGGGGTTTCTTCTGCAGCTGGAGCTTCAGTCTCTGTGACAGCTGTGTAGGCACTTAGCAAAGTCCCAGCCAGCAGCACTGCACTCAGAGCGGTGTAAGTCTGCAAACTGGGCCACGGAAATCTCTCCAGAAACATCAGAGGCATGGTGGCAGTGTCCAAACCACGGGTCACACGCAAGCTGATTTTTCCACACTCGGCTATGTACAAGGTGCTTAGTTAACAAAAGTCGTATATAAAAGCAATTGGAACCTATTAGTAGTAGATTTAAGGAGTACAAATATTTGTTAAATTATTTAGGTCTATATAGAAACTATATTTACTTAGAAACCTGGCTGGTTAAGACTCACGTTACGTGCAAACACCAGAACCTTTTACAAACATTACACTGAAGAAGGGTTTAACTAATTTCACTTTTTCAGTCGTGTCCGTTCTGAGTCCCATTCCGACAGGTTTACACTGCTGCTGCTGCTTTCCAAGTTAAGCGACACTAGTTTCAGCAGTGAACAAACAAACAGTCATACAGAATGAATACCCTCTTTGCTTCAGAGCGCTTCGCGACAGCTAGCTACCAGGCTAACAAGCTAACTTACGCTAACAAACTGCCCAAACGCTTCCGTTCGCTAAGATTAACGTTCTTAAACGGATTAATAGAAACCAGGCCGCTAACGCGAAACACATCACACTCGACAAAGATGTCTGAAGGATAATCTGAGACCCTCCTCAGAATGTCAGCAGATTCGAGTCTCTCGTTTTGTTGTGTTCGAGTCGTTTCTCCGAGTTTCGCTGCTTCCCCTTCTCACCTTTTCCGGCGCTTTTACGTCATGAAGGTTCTTCCGGTGCTTACAGTGTTGCCAGATTGAGTGGTTTCCCGCGCATTTGGGCGGTTTCGAAGTCTACTTTGCGGACTGTAGGTGGTAAAAGAGAGCAACTGGACTTGCTTGAAGATTCTTGAAGACGTTTCACATCTCATCCGAAAGGCTT
>JAODXR010000012.1:47085215-47101375 GCA_028877395.1 Cathorops festae
TATGTGCTTTTAATGTGCATTTATATGTGGATTGTGGAGAAGATTCATGCAAGACAAATTTCTGTGCAAACAGACAAAGTTGTTTTTTTTTTTATCTTTATCTTATCTTTATCTTATATAATTTTAGGTCATTTCCCTGAATAAATAAATGATGAAGTATAATATTTTTGTTTCATTTGTTTAACTGGGTTCTCTTTACCTATTTTTAAGACTTGTGTGAAAATCCGATCATGTTTTAGGTCATATTTATGCAGAAATATCGAAAATTCTAAAGGGTTCACAAACTTTCAAGCACCACTATAGGTCTTCTGATGTTACCCATAATGGTATGTACAAGGGTGAACACAAGCTTTTCTGTGAGACCATTATTTGGCAGCAGCCAATTGCTGACCACTTTACCCAACTGCTGACCAAGCTGATTATTAAAGAGGACAACACTGATCTTCCATATTTAAGGTGAGACAATATTAATGCCCTGAATTAATTTCACATCACCTGTTGTTCAAATTACACTGTGTTGTACAAATAATAAGTAGGAACAAGTTTTGCTTATGGAGGGAATAGACAATTAAGAGTAATTATTCTTATGCACTTTTCAGTAGAGCAGACACACTGAAGTGATGACTTCATCCAGCTCATCTTCCATAGGCCATCCAGAAAATTGAGTGAGATTGTCTACTGCTCAGAAGTCTCCGCTGGCAGTGTAGTTAATCAAATTGAATTCTCTGACAGCACAAGCTCCTGTGAGTCATCTGAAGCAGAGGATGCAAACTGTACTTTGTGCTCACTACCATCAGATATTTTGATCAAGTGAGAGGAGGCCAGAGCTATCTATGTGATGGGTAAGTGTTGTAATAAACTGCTAATACAGATATTCAAAGACCTCAATGATTTGTTCATTTTTAAAAATTGTCTTGATGTTGTCAGCTTGATTGTGAAGAATGCCATCCAAGTGTGACCCGGCATGGCAGTACCTTGGCCACCTACAGCCGAAGGAATCTATGAAGGAGTTGAGTCCATGTCAGCCTTACAACCTACTTGCATGCTGTGTTGGTGCAACTAATGAACCAGATGTTGCAGCTTTCTCCAAGGTTGAAGATGAAGTCCAGATTAAATTACTCTCCATTTGCTAAAACATTATTTATCTTGCTTCGAGAGGTAAGAAGCAGACAAACAAGTCCCTGTGCCAAGGGTTGGCCGTTCCCCACCTCAGGGGTTCATCGCATCTGCTTGAAATCCTCCAAAAGTTTGATCACTTCTCTTCTTGGGACACTATTCTCACCTATTTGACAAGCCTGGCACTGGTTTGACTGGTAAACTCTGGAGAAATGCCAAAGGATCGCTATTGTTATTTGGGACTGCTACGTCTGAGGTTTTCAAGTGTCATTTTTTGGTGCTGCTCATGTTTGTTAATTATGTACACAGGTATGTGTGTGCTGAAATTAGTTCTGATTTGGATGGATTAGTCTCCAGCTCTGTCCATGATTGGCTGCTGTGCTGGGAGGGCCCTATAAAAGAGCCCAAGATGGCAAACTGGATGAGCTGATATCTCATTCTCCTCTTCTCCCAACCAGCAGCACTGTGTTTTGGATCCTTGGTTATGATCTTTGTTTCTATTAAGTTAGTAGGAGTGTACTGCTATTTTTGTTAACCTTGTTTTCTCATGTTTTATTAGTTAGGGAGGTAAGTCTTTTGTCTTTTAGTTTGTTTTCTTTGGGTTAGGTAAGTCATACTATTTAAGTTCGGTTTACTTTTTTTTTTTTATTGTTTTGGTCTTGGTCCACCCTGAAGTTATTCCTTTGTTTAGCTCATAAGTTCTTTAACAGTAAAAATAAATATCAATTTACAAATAAGAGCTTATTGTGATATATGGCTGCTTGGAACATGGGGAAGATGGGTACTTTTCATGCTGTGTCTCAGGTTCCCTAGACTGGGCATAACAGAGAGATTGAGAGATTGAGAATAGATTTTGGATAGGAGACCAATGGAGGACATGGAATAACCCACCACACCAACGTATTATGTTGCAAAGGGAAGTTACTGACTGTCAGTTTCAATGTAGACCACTCAAAAAGAAGTGTGTTCATTTATTGAAACTTCCAAATAGTACCATAGGGAGATCAGGAGACAGAGTGAATTATCAGGGAGCTGTATCCTTTTTTGACTGACAACAGTATGAGGTTTGGTTATTCAAGCTCTGAAGAAAGACTTTGCATACATCCTGACTAAACTGAATGGTGATGGGCAAGAAATTCCTGGGTGGACTGGCCTTAATATTAGGCTGCTTGGAGAGATGAAGCTTAAGAAGTTGGTAATTCACTACCTTCCTGGAATCAAAGCCTCTCCACCTGCAATGTCTATGGTTAACATTATCATCCAAGAAAGCCTAGCACTTGGTTCCAGGCTGCAACTGGAGCACATAGTATTGGTATTCAATCAAGCCATCTGTGCAAAGGTGCAGGAGAGTTGGTGGACAAACGAAGGTGTTAAGAAATGGTTGGTTGTGCACCTTGGGAAATTTCACACCTGTATGTAATTTTTGTCAGTCATCAGCAAAGGATTTGTTGAAGCTGGGTTGAGAGATATTCTGATAGAGTCTGGTGTGGTTGCTAGGGGTTTGTGAATAGTGTTTTAAGTGGGCATCACTATAATCAGAGTGTTTATGCCAACAAGATGGCATTTGAGGCCCTTCAAAGTATGAGCTTTGCCATGTTTATTGAGTCTCTCCCAGAGGAAGCATTTTAAAGGTACAGAAATGTACTTCATATGGATACCATAGTGTGGCAACAAGGGTGTGGTCAAGCATCGGCTGTGAACAGCAAGGAGTCAGGTTGAACCAGCAGTTAACATGTGATGAGGTACACCTGTATCTAATTACTGGCTGTCTAATTGGCATGTGTCTCTGTATGTCTCAAAGTTGGTACACTGGTACTAAAACCTGGGACTTGATGAACAAATGCCACCATGGAGACCAAACCAGTCAGGGAGCTCCTCTAGACCCTCACTGTTGACCTCCAACCAGTAACAAGAAAGAGAACTGTGTCACCCAGTCACATGCATGTGTGTATAATGTGCCTATGTGGTAGTCAAAGTCACTGAAAAGTGTTAAAATTAAAGTGCACCTTGAATTTCAGCACCTGTCTCCAGTTCCTCATTGTCCACTCACAAAGTTGTGACACTGGTGCTGAAATCTGGGATTTGAGGAACAAATGCCACCATGGAGTCAAAACCAGTAAGGGAGCTCCTTCAGACCTTCACCACTGACCTCCAACACCAGCACGAAGAGCTACTTACACTGACCAATGAGCAGGTGCAGCACTTCCAGGTCCTGTGTAAGGCCCCGGCAAAGGATCAGCAGATGATGCAGAGCATGGTCCAGCCAGCAGGTACTCCAGTGGTAACTCTTGCAGCCAGCATCCCTGTTCACCTGGTCAAGATGGGGCCACAGGATGACACTGAAGCCTTCCTCGAGCTGTTCAAGCAAGTCACGGAGGTGAGCTTGTGGCCAAACTCCCTGTGGGCAGCTTGCCTATTGCCACACCTGTTGGAGGAGGCACAGCTTGCAGCTCATCAGCTCCCAGTCACCAGCATGCTGGATTACCCTGGCCTGAAACAGGTTATACTGCAAGTCAGCCATGGCCCAGGAGAATATCAACAGTGATTCAGTGCACTGGCCTACAGTGAAGTTGGTTGCCCTTTTGCATTTGTGCAGCAGCTCCAATATGCTTGCCAACGGTGACTATAGGCAGGCGAGTGCGATGTGAGGGACATCATCAACCATGTGATTCTGGAGCAGTTAATTGCCCAACTGTCAAGAAAGACCTTGACATGGATCCAGTGTCACTACACAGCATCACTGGAGGAGGTGGCCTGGCTTGCAGAGGATGACATTTCTGGGAGAAGGCGCTCCTGCAGCTTTTCTTCCTCTTTCTCACTCACTTTCACTTTTCCCCCCCTCTCTCTCTCTCTCCTCATCCATCCCCATGCCAGCCCCAGGGAAATGGTGGCCAATTCCCCTGAAACCCACTCCCCGCACTTGTGTCTGTCCTCATGTTTCTCCTCTCCCTTCTCCTTTGGTGCCTGTGCTGCCGTTAATCCCATCTCCCTCTTCAGGTTGACTCATCCATGCCCAGCAGAACTAGAGTGATCCTGGGCAGGTCTGTTGACATATCGGGAAGGCTGGGACATCCTGGAATCAGCACTTCTCTAAGGAGGTGGGACTACACTGCAAAATAATTATATCTTAGCAAGTGAAAATATCTTGAAAAGTTGAAACAATCTAGCATTTCTTATTAGAAGAAAAGACACCAATTTTGAGATTATTAAATCTAGTTCTAGATTGCAACCAACTTATTCTAAGATGTCTTACCAAGTGTAATTATCTTATTGCACTGGCAGATTATTTCACTTGATTTTAGTCTAAATGTTCTCAAATTTATGTTTTTCCTTATATTAGGATGGCTAGTTTTTGCAGTGTACTGATTGACATTCCTGATGCACCGCAGGCTTCCCCTGATCAAGCAGGAGCATACAGAGTCTTTGAGTATTCAAGGGGTATCCACATCAGGCTTTGGTGGATTCTGGTTGTCATCAGATCTCCATGCATGAAAGTCTGATTCAGTATGAGGCACTGGGAAATGCATGATTGGTGAAGATCAAGCATGTGCACGCTAATATTCACAAATATCCGCTAATGTCTGTCACTATACAATTCCAGGGAAAAAAGCATAGTGTGGAGGTAGTGGTTAGTCTGAGCCTCACCCATCCACTTATCTTGGGAACAGATTGACCTGGGTTTAAAATGTTATTAAAACAGTTATTAGTGGGTGGGTCCTGCAGGAGTATGTCACAGGGGAATCCCATCACAACATAGGCTGGGGAGACAGTCTCAGGGCTGTCTGCATCAGCTCCCCATCATGATGACATGGAGAGTGGGAAAGGCTCCACCCTTCCTCTCTGTCTGGGGAATCTGTCAGGGAAAATCCCCTTGGAAGAGACATAAGTTTCTGAAACATGCTTTTGACCAAGTGAGACATGCTTTTGACCAATTGATGGCCAAACCCTCCAGCCTAACATTGAGCTTTCTTTTCTGTATTTTTGTATTATTAATGATAGGCTGTATAGAGTGACACAGGACACTCAAAGTAAGGAAGCGATGACAGTTATTGGTTGTGAAGACCCATAGGGAACTTTCATTCCATATAGCTCATCATAATCCCATGGCTAGGCACTTTGGTCAGGATAAAACACTAAATCATCTTGTGGTTCATTCCTATTGGCCAGGGATTCATGCCAATGTCCACAGTGGTGTGGCATGGAGGTGTAGTCTCAATTCATTACTATGAATTGAGATCCCCTTCAAAAGAATTGGCATAGATCTCATCAGGCCATTTGATCAATCTGTATGTGGGCATTGCTTTCTATTAGTCATAGTGGATGATGTGACAAGGTACCCAGAAATAGCACTTCTTTGCAGCATCTCTGCACATAGTGTTGCGGAGGCACTCTTTCACATTATCTCCCGAGTTTGGATTCTGAAAAAAATTCTGACTGATCAAGGTAATATGTTTATGTCATGCACACTCCATGAATTGTACAAATTATTGCGGATGAAATCAATTTGTATTGGTGTTTATCATCTGCAAACGGATGGTCTGGCCAAATGATTTAACCAAACACTTCAGAACATGATTCATCAGTTCATTCAAGTGGATGATAAAAACTGGGATAGTTGGCTAGCCCCTCTGTTGTTTGCTGTGCGCAAGGTCTCACAAGCATTCATTGGGTTTTCCCCATTTGAATTACTGTATGGGCACAGGCATCTTAGACATCATTAGAGAAAACCGATAGGAGGAGCCTTCTCAAAGCAAAAAATTAAATTCAGTATGTTCTTGACCTGAGAGCAAAACTCCATGCACTGAGTCACATAACCCAGGAGAATTTGTTACAGGTGCAAGAATGTCAATCTCCCCTGTACAACAGAAGGACATGGCTAAAGGAATTTGCACCAGGAGATAAAGTGCTCCTTTTACTGCCCACCTCAAGCTCAAAATTACTTGCCAAGAGGTAAGGGCCCTTTGAGATTACATGGCAAATTGTGGAAGTTGACTATGAGGTCAAACATCCAGATAGAAGTGACACATATCAAATTTACCACCTCATTCTCCTAAAACCATGGAGTGAGGAGGTCCCTGTGGCTCTGGCAATCATAGTTCCAGAGAGTGTGGAGCCGGGACTGGAGTCAAGTCCAAAAAGAGTGGCCCACTTCACCTTGGTCCCTTGTGGAGACCACCTCTCATTGTCAAAGAGAGCACAGGTTATCAGATTGCAGGAGGAGTTCTGCAATGTGTTCTTGCCCCTCCCTGGTTGCACTGACTTCACTGACCAGGGGTGGTGGTGCACAGCTGCCTGTATTGGCTCCCTGAGCACAAGAAAAATGTGGTTCATGAATCAAGGCTGTGCTTACAATGGGAGTAATTGAGGAGTCACACAGTGACTGGAGCAGCATGATGGTCTTGGTTCCCAAGACTGATGGATCAGTCCAGTTTTATGTGAACTATAGGAAAGTCAGTGCAGTGTCTAAATTTGATGCATATCCGGTGCCTTGCATTGATGAACTGCTCAACTGGTTAGGCACGGCTCACTTTTATTCAACACTGTATTTAACAAAGGGATATTTGCAGAACTGTTTGATCAACTCAAAAGATATGTTTGCTTAAATCAGGCAGAATAAACTGAGGACTTTCAGAGACAAAAGTCCAAGACAAAAGCAGATTGTGAAAGATGTCATCAAATATAACAAGGCTTTGTTTGCCTGTCTTCTTGTTCTTGGACAAAAGTGAAAGATTGATGTCAGGGAAGGTTTTGAATACTCACTTGGCAGGGTGTCATTCCATCTTGCTAATGCAATAGGTCATTGGCAGAAAGTGACAAGTCCGCTCTCATGCATGCACTTGAGCAGAAGTGTAAGGGCATTTATGTGACAGAATTCCCTGAGGATGCAGCTCTGATGATTGATGTAATGGTTAATCTGCAGGCCATGTGAAATATTCCTGATACCATTGGAGAGCTTTCTGATGCCATACTCATGCAGCTAGTTGGTATTGCAAGAAGGAACAAGATCTCCAGAATAGATTTTGTGTGTGTGTGAGACATATCCATCTTTGAGCATTAAGAATATAGAGAGATCAAGAAGTACTCAAGGTGGTTCACAGGTTGTAAAGATATATGGCAAAGAACAGAAGATGCCATGCCAATGGAAAAAGTTCCTGTCACATGGTAGAAGCAAACAGGCACTTGTTCAATTTTTTTATGAGACCTGGAAATGATGAAAGCTAACATGCTGTGTTGTTCTAGTGATCATGGTGACTCATGGCCCATTTTGCCATTGTTTAACTTGGAAACAAGATGTCTGTGAGGGAGCTGAGTGCAAGCATCTTTTCTGTGACCATGAAGAAGCAGACATCAGACTTCTTCTGCATGCAAAGGATGTTAGCACATCACAATCCAGCATCATAACCTGTAGCCCAGATACAAATGTTGCCATCATTCGCCTTAGCATTCTAGAAAACTTCAGTGGCCGTGTCATCTTCACGACTGGAAAGAAGAATATGAGTAGAAGCACAGATGTCACACAGATGCAAAGCATGTTGGGTGCAAGCTTTTGTAGATGTCTTGGTGGATTGTCACAGGATGTGATTCAACAAGTGCCTTTAATGGGAAAGGAAAGCACAGAGCACTGTAAGTTCTTCAAGATAACCCCCAATTCCAGAATGTTTTCACAAATCTGGAGAATCAGTTTTGCAATGATGATGACATCCTGAACTTACTGGAAGAGTTTGTTTTCCTCTTGTATGGTCATAAAGCCCATGGAATAAATGATGTCCAATACAAGAGTTTTTCTTCTTCTTCAGCAAGGGAACAAAGCTTGCCCCTCTGTAAAGATTCACTGACCCAACATTGCAAGCAGTGTAATTACCAGGCTGCAGTGCAAAAGAGGGCTTTACAGCAGCAGATACTCACACCATCACTCACTGGATATGGTTGGAAAGTGGACCACTGAATGGACTACCTGACCACTGGCTCTAGAAACTCTTGTGCAGTGTGTGAGCTGCAGCTACAGGGCAGGGAAATGTGCACAAGGTCAATGGTCTTTCCTAAATGCTAGTGTGCCATGCACATACCAATGCAAATGTGTGAACTGTGAGAATTCCCATGCAGATGAAGATGACATAATGAGTGATGAACATTATTCAGAAGACCTGTCTGATGGTGATGAAACAATGTTAAGCAGATACTGTACATGTACCTGTACATCTAGAGGACACAATTGGATGGAAGGCTTGTTCAGTGTTAGGATGTTCTTGTAAGAAAGATTTGAATAGGAAAATCAGTACATCTTGTACAGTCTCTTGATATGAGTGGACAACATTGTTTCAGTGGACTTTAAAGGGACATTATTTCCAAAAATACAAGTATATTTTAAATTACTACAAAACCTGGGTTGTAACTTGTGCATCATTCCTGAAACCTGGCATAAGCTGAAATTCACTTTAAATTTTGAGAAAATAAGTTTTTTTTTTTTCAAAAGCTAACTGTTCTGTAACTCTATTTTAATGATTTTGATTGCTACTTTGTTATTTTCCTCTGTTATGTATAATTTCAATAAATTTTGAAGGGTCTTGGAGGATTTGTAATGCTATGTGAAATGAAGCACATCATCAAATTGCACACAATTTAAATGTTGACTAATTTGCACATTTGACTGAATATTTTTTGGAGAACTTTTGGTATAGTGTTTGAAATATAGATAAAAAGCCATATATGCAATCCAAAACTAGATCCACGGGGATTGCAATTAAATTCATTTTCTGTGCACTTGTTGAATTACACCATATTGCCTATGTATAAAGATGAAGGAAAGTGTGCACAACTTTATTTGTTTTTTATTTAGCCTTTATTTAATCCAAGAAGGTCCCATTGAGATACAATATCTCTTCTGCCAGGGAGTCCTGGCCAAGATAGGTGGCAAATAAAAGTTACAGTAAATACAAAGACCATAACAAAAGATGTACACTACAATAAAACATTCAGTTAAAAGAAAACAAAGAATAAAAAAGACAGAGGAGGGTACAGTTCAGATGTGTTAAGAAACCAGAGAAGCTAGGTTAGAAACAATGGCATTGTTCTGTAATAGTTGTTTTTAAAAGGTTTTTAAATACACAGAGAGGGTAATAACTCAAGATTTAGTATGTTCTGAAGTTCATTCCAGGCATATGATACAAATGAGCAAAGGCAGTTTTGCTCAGCACTGTTCGTGTTGTTGGGATGATCAAGATTATTTTATTTGATAACCTTGTGCTATAGGCACTGGTTTGATGTGATAACAGATAACTGATATAGAGTGGTAATTTACCAATCAATGCTTTAACTATGAAAATCAGAACATGACTTTTCCTTCTGAGTGACACTGATGTCCATTGAACCATTTCATGCAGTTTACAGTGGTGTGTTCTTGCTTTTGCGTTTGTCACAAAACATAAAGCAGCATGATGCACTACATCCAACTTTTTCAAAAAAGAAATAGGAACATGCTTATCACCATAATCTAAAATTGGTAGAAAGGTAATTTGAACCAATCTCAAACAAAACAACAAAAGGGAAACATTTTTTCAGACGAAAATAGAAACTTAACTTTGGTCTGAGCTTTTTTACGAGGTTATCAGTATGAATTCCAAAGTTCAGCTTTCCATCAAGCCACACCCCTAAATATTTATAAGAATTTACCCTCTCTAGATGAGTAGTGTTGAAATTGTAAAATTAGTAAGTGATGAGCAAGAATGTGTGAAAATCATGAATTTTGTCTTTTTGGGATTTAGTACCAGTCTCAAATTAACCAGGGAACTTTGTAGCAGGCTAAAGGCAGACTGCAATGCATCTATCACTGTCTGTAATGATGATGCCGTGGTGTAGACAATTGTATCATCAGCATAGAGGTGTACCTTTGCTGGGTCTAGACCTACACCAAGGTTATTTATATAGATAGTGAATAAGACAGGGCCCTGCAATAACCTGGTGACTTGTCCAGGGTGCACCCTGCCTCTTGCCCATAGTCAGCTGGGATAGGCTCCAGCTTGCCTGTGACCCTGTAGAACAGAATAAGCAGCTACAGATGGTGGATAGATGGATGGATTGATCCCTGTGGCACACCTGTCTTCACTTACAGTGGTGCAGAATCATAATTATCTACAGATACACATTGAGTTCTCCCAGACAAATAATTTAAAAACCAATTTAGTGTAGTATCACTAAAACCAATACACTGCAGGTGTTGTAACAGAAGGCCATAGTCAACAGAGTATTATCTAAAGCAGTAATGATGTAATTTATGACAGATGTAACAGCTGTTATTGTGCTGTGGCCTTGCCTAAATCCTGATTGTGTGGGAGTTAAAATATCATTATCTGATAAGTAATGTTTAGTCTGTTAATTTATGAGGAATTAAAATACTTTAGCTGTTACTGACAGTCTAGAAATGGGTTGAAATTTTCTGGAATGGAAGGATCGCCCCCTTTCAGCTATGGGAGAACCATTGCTGACTTCCAGGAGCTAGGATTTGCCCACTGGAGAGGCTAAGTTTAAAAATAGAAGCAAAAGGGTCAGCAATCAAACTTGCCACTGTATTCAGCAAAAAGGGGTCAATCTGATCTGGACCAGTGGATTTTTTTTTTTTATTTAATTTCATTAGGGCATTCTAAACTTGGGAAGGAGTAACAGTGGAGAAATTAAAGCAGTTTGAGCAACTTGATATTAGAGATGTTATCGGGCTATCAGAAACTGGAAGATGAGATGTGATCAAGCCTGCTGGCTTGATGAAATGATCATTCAATATGTTGGCTATATTGTCTTTACCTTTAATCTCACATTGATGTGTTTAACAAGTCAGGGAGAGCTGATGTTATCATAGTCCCCTCTCTTGATTTCACTAACTTCCAAAATTTACTGGGGTCGTTTAGATTTTGATTGATCAGATTAAGGTAATGGTCACTTTTAGCGGCTTTAACTTAGTACATTTGTTTCATAATGCCCTGTAATTACTCCAAGACCTAGGATCATTGTTTTGCTTTGGCATGGACTCTGTCTGATAAGAGTTGCAATGGTTTCATTAAACCATGGGTTGCTCTTATCACTGACTCTATATCTTCTCAGAGGGGCTTACTTATTAATAAAATGACTAAAAGTGGTTTTAAAAAAGTCCCAGGCTAGTTCAATATCCATCATTTCACAGATGAGGTATAAATCACTGTAATAAATATCATGTAAAAAGGCCTGCTCATTAAACTGCTTGTAATTTCTTTTAAAAATAAATCGAGGCTTGGATTTCACAGGTTTACATTTTCTCACACATGCAACAGCACAATGATCACTAACATCATTCCAGAAAACACCTGAGACAGTATTTAAATGGAGAGTAATAATAATAATAATAATAATAATAATAATAATAATGTTACATTTATATTGCACCTTTCTCAAACTCGTGTGTTCACTGCTTCAGATGGGTTAAATGCAGGGGATGAATTGCACTATGCTTGAAGTGTGCATGTGACAAATAAAGGTTTCTTCTTCTTCTTTTGTTGTTGTTGTAATGTAATTTGGCTACGTCAATTGTTTCTTGTTAATAGTGCAAGTTAAGTTGTAATAAGAATTAGAAAACTTTTAAAACAAGGACACAGAAGTTAAAAACAAACAAAACAAACACAGGTAGAACATATACAAGCTAAAAGGAATAGAGTTACTTGTTCCCATTACCCATGTAAAAAGCACTTTAGTGTCACTGGTTCTGATGTTGCTGTCCTGATATATGGCTAAAAAAAATCACTTGCAACAATTGACTGGTAAAGGATGTGCAACATCTTGCTGCACACATTAAAGGATCTTAGCTTCCTCAAGAAGTAGAGTCTGCTCTGTCCCTTCCTGTAGACCAGGGGTCACCAACCTTTTTTGAACTGAGGGCTACTTCTTGGGTACCGATTAATGTGAAGGGCTACCAATTTGATACACACTTCTGGCATAACAAATTTGCTCGGTTTACCTTTAATTGTATGTTATTATTAATAGTAAAACTAATTAGTTATATTCACCTGTTTGAGGACACTGCTCATTTTAACAAATTTGCACAATAGGCCTAATTATCAATAATGGCTTAAAAAGGAAGGAAACAGACAAATATCAAAATCAGCACTTTATTTCTATAAATCACAACAATTAAAACTAAGTATCACATTTAACACATATGTCACATATAGGCCATCAATTACTTATGCCTAACATACAAAAAATAACTTTGGCATTTTACTGAAACTATCACCATCACAGTGATTAAAACAAAAGTATTTATAGGCCTATTTAATCAGTCACAATCTCATCAGTTTTAATGGGAAGCCTGGCATTGCATGCTGGCAACCAGGGCATCGTAATCTGGGCTGTAATTTGACACGGCAAGTCTGAGTGAGTCTTGCAGATGTGCATCAGTGAGCCGTGTTCTGTGTTCATTTTTTATGAAATTCATGTCAGAAAAGGCTGATTCACAAAGATAAGTAGAACCAAACAGACTGGCAACCTTCATTGCTGCTGTGCATAGACCACTGTACTTTTCTGTATCAACAAGGCCCCAAAAGTTTGCTGCAGCCTGGTGGGCTTTGAGGTGAATGTCGTTTTGCAGTGTCACTATTTCTATTTCCACCTGGCCAGCATCCAAGCTGAACATTGCACTTAATTGCTCAGCAATGGACGTTGTGTCCACGTTCATAAAAGGATTCGAAACGAACGACACACATGGCTCAAGTTTATCAAGGTCACAAAACCTATTCTCAAACTCTTGCCCAACCCTGTTTATGACTTGAGAGTAATTTTCGGCAGCGTTGTCAAAAATCTCAGACGCAGAGGCATTGTCGTTCAGCACCATCTGCAAAGAGGGGAAGTGCAGCACCTTTTTTCTCTGTAAATGCGCAGAGAAAATGCTCATCTGTGCTTTAAACGCATTTAAAGCACTGATCATGTCGGCAACAGTCTTACCTTTGCCTTGCAGCGCACGGTTCAGATTGTTCAGTTTTCCAGTAATGTCTGTCAGAAATGCCAGGTCAAGTAGCCACGCAACGTCCTCCAGCAGCGATGTGTCTTCGTCTCTAGATTTCATAAAATCTTTGATCTCCCTCAACAGCGACAAAAACCGAAGCAAAATCCGTCCTCTGCTGAGCCATCGGATGTCCGTGTGGAGTAGCAGGTCCCCATATTCAGCCGACAGCTCCTCCAACATCACCTTGAAACTTCGGTGTTGTTTAGCTTTGGAACGGATGCTGTTTATGATCCTCACAACAGGAGTCATGACATGCTCAAAGCCGATCACCTTAAAAATAAAATCAAATCACACTTACTCAAAGCACTTAAAAACAATAACGACCAAAAGTGCAGTAGGGTAGGTCTACAAGCAGATGCGTAAAATATGCCCAATAATCATAATTACAAATAGGATAGTAGGCCTACAACAAGGATAAAATAAATCAATAAAATACAAAATGAAAACGCACCTTTGCACATAAGGCCTGCTGGTGAATGATGCAGTGGTACTGTACGAATTTCGGGAATGCTGGGTCGCTTTTACAGTGCGCGATGAACCCTGCATGCCGTCCGGTCATCGCAGGAGCCCCATCTGTGGTAATCGACACCAGCTTTTCCAGCGGTATGTTTCTGTTGTTGAAAAACTCCTTCACCGCGTTGTAGATATCAACCCCCCTCGTGCTGGTTTTTAGGGGGAGTAGTGTGAGAAGTTCCTCTTTTGTAGAGAAATCTTGAAACACCATCCGAACAAACATCATCAGCTGGGCCGTGCTGCTGCTGTCGATGGACTCATCACATTGGATGCTGAACCACCTGCACTCCGCGAGATCCCGGTCCAGCTGATCAGTCAAGTTGTCGGACATTGCTGTCACTCTCCTGACCATTGTGCTTGCCCCCATTTGAACATCAGCTACAGAGGAGAGCACTTCCTTCCCATATTTCTCATCTTTAAGCACAGTGTTCAGAACTATCATCATAGTTTCCTTGAAAAGGTCTCCATCTGTAAATGCCTTCTTCTTCTTTATCAGGTGTTCTGTTGCTCTGAACGAGGCTTCGGTAGCTTTCTGAGATTTTTTAGCTGGTCTTGTGAAAAAAGACTGTTGCTTGCACAATCCTGCCTTTAGCTCACTTACTTTTTCCACTCGTAGTGCACTGCCCGGTGGGTAGTTAGCATGGTAGCTTGCGTGAGAGGTCTTGAAATGTCTCTCAACATTGTGCCGCTTCGGTATCGCCACAGTCGCCCGGCAAATGAGACACACGCAGGCATCTTTTACAGTGGTAAAAAAGAACTCTTGCTCCCATTCACTGTTAAAATAATACGTTCTCTTTCTTTTTTCTGCCATGTTTTCGATTCAATGGTGATCATCTGTTCATCTTGACTTTGCTTCACTGCACTGGACTACGTACTGACTGACTCGGTCTCCACACAACGGTTGTCGTGGAGACCAGCTAGGTCCAATCTAAGTAATCTGAAGCATTTTATTTTACACAAATTATGTTTTATAAGTAGGCATATATTTATATGTGTGCATACTGCATATTGTTATCTTTTTACACGCAATGCAAGAGATTTAAAAATAATAGAAAGTTTAACAACAAATAAAATAAAGTTGTGTGTCACGTGAGAACTATTTTAGAACAGGCCTTCGCGGGCGACTCAAGTAGTCCTCGAGGGCAACGACGCGTTGGTGACGCGTTGGTGACCCCTGCTGTAGACAGTCTCAGTGTACATTTCTAGTCCAGTATTTTGTTAAGGTGAACACCAAGATATCTGTATCCCTCCACCACCTTGACCTCTTCTCAAAGGATGGAGATCAACCCAGTCCTGGTCATCTTAAAATCAACAATCACCTTTGTTTTGGCCATATTTAAGAGGGTGTGGTTGTTCCCACACCATGACACAAAGCTGTCTCTTCACCTGGTTGCTGGAAACAGACAGATGGATGGGGGAGGTAGAGCAGTGTTCAGTGTTTCTTGTCATGAGAGAAGAGGTTGATGGGGCTGTGTTAAAGTTGAAGTCTATGGTAGGGGATGATGGGTTTGGGGAGGCACAGTGGGAGTCTTTGATCTTGAGCTCCAACGAGGTGTGAGAGGAAAGGAGCTATGAGAGGAGGAGGGTGTGGCTGAGGAAGAGGGGGTGTAGGGGAGGTGGTAGCTGATGATCCTGTTGAAGAACACAGTCAACTTGTTGGCTCTGTTAAGACTTCCCTCAGTCCGACTCCCCTTCACCTTGAACCCTGTGATCATCTTCATTCCTGACCATACATACCTGATACTGTTTTGCTGGAGCTTATTCTAAGGGTTGTACCTGTATCCCTCAAGTTAATTAAATTACCTGCACATGCTTGCACATGTTCAAATCAAGAGTTTTATATCTGCATTTATCTCCACATTTTGGCAAACAATGCTTACATTCCATAATTATGCTGTTGCCTTTCTTGACATTAAAAATTAAAATCGAATTTGTACCTTAAATGTGGCCAAGGATATTCATCATGCTAAAATGTAGTTAGGGTTTGTGTGTCTATTTTTTTTCCACAGTTCACTTCTGATGTCACTCTAGGCAGACATCACTTAGGCTATATCCACTGAGTGGCAGAAGACAAAGGAATGGCAGCATTAACTCGAATGCCACAAAAACACACACACAAAAGAGCACGTCATTTCCTGGTGCATGGATACTTTTTTTTTAATTCTGTTACAGAGACAATTTAATTTGTAGCAAAATTTAAAAAAAAAGTACTTAAAGTTCACCTGACAGCAAAAAACATGTTAATTTCAGCCATGTTGAGTTGAATAAAATGACAGATTTACTTCACACATCGCGCAACAGAATAATAAACATTGTTTTGAATGATCACATCTATGTTTTTCTTTTATTTAGACATGTGAAAAACCTTTGTTTTTTACCTTGCTGACATGTTGACGGTCTTACTTCCGTCTTCATCAGAGGGTCACATGGTCGTTGTTGCGTGACGTGCTTTAAATCAGCTGATTTTGTTTTGGAGGTGTGACCTCCCTGTCAATAAAGACAGGTTGGC
>JAODXR010000012.1:47183608-47193658 GCA_028877395.1 Cathorops festae
TCAGCCATCAGTGTCAGGAGTAATCAGCAGCAGCAGTATCTGGAAAGGAAGGAAAAACAGCAGAGGCCCACGGTGACCCCTAGTGCCCCAGTGGAACCCTGCAGTAACTAGGGCCGTGACACAGGTCTCTTATGAACACCCACACTCAGTTGCCGGGGGTGAACTCAGGAGGTTCCCCTTGATGTTTGTCTGCATATTGTTTGTACTTGCTGTTGACCTATTCCAGCCTCTGGTGGACCTCCTCCCACACCTGCTCACTCCTCTTAAACCAGGAGTCCACTGCCAGGATTTGTGTCGGGGAATTGTCCAGGGGAGGAGAGGTGATTGATATCTAAGAATGCACTGAACCTGTATCAGCTGTGTGGCAGTGTTCCAAAGCATTCTGGGTGTACTCGGCCCAGGGAAGGAACTGCACCCAATCCTTCTGATTCCTCATAGATATTCTGAGGATATCCTCAGGATATCCTGAGGAAGCACCTGGCCATTGGATTGCAGGTGGTACCATGAGGTTAAGCTCATGGATACCGCTAATCTGTCCATAAACTTGGTCCATAACCTGGAGATGAACTGGGGACCCCAGTCACTGATGATGTCTTTGGGAATATCATATCATCAGGAAACATGATTGAACAGGGGGTGGCATGGTGGTGTAGTGGTTAGCGCTGTTGCCTCACAGCAAGAAGGTCTGTGTTCAAACCCCATGGCCAGTGAGGGCCTTTCTGTGTGGAGTTTGCATGTTCTCCCCATGTCCATGTGGGTTTCCTCCAGGTGCTACAGTTTCCCCCACAGTCCAAAGACATGCAAGTTAGGTTAACTGGTGACCCTAAATTGACCGTAGGTATGAGTGTGAATGGTTGTCTGTGTCAGCCCTGTGATGACCTGGCGACTTGTCCAGGGCATACCCAGCTTTTCACCCATAGTCAGCTGGAATAGGCTCCAGCTTGCCTGCAGAATAGGATAAAGTGGCTAGAGATAATGAAATGAGATGATTGAACAGGAGTTCTGTGGTTTCAAATGCAGTGGGGAGGCTGGAGAGATGAATGAGCTTGAGGGCTTTGGAAAAGTGATCTATGACCACTAGGATGACTGTATTACCTTGGGATCAAGGTATGTTAGTAATGAAGTCAAGGGCTATATGTGACCAGGGTTACTGAGGCACTGGGAGTGGACAGAGCTTCCCTGCATGTGGGACCTGTGGCATTTTTGCTTGGGCACAAGTTAACCTCAAAATTGGGGTGTTACATTCTTGAGTCCAGGAGGACAGTTCTCAGGTGGATTTGGGAGGTTTTGCTTGTGTGATTTCCCTATCTACATCCCATGAAATAGCATGCAAGAAGCACTCGGGTGATAGGATAGGTGTGGGTTCAGAAGCATGGCTGGATGTGGTGTGGATTCTGTAGAGGGTGTCTGCTTTAGTGTCTCTGGGACCTGGGCAGTAGGAGATCATGAATCTAAACTGGGTGAAGTAAAGTGCCTATCTGGCTTGGCATGGGTTTAGGTGTTTGTCTGTTTTCAGATAGTCAAAATTCTTGTAATCTGTGAGAATCGTGAACAGATGTGTGGTGCCCTCCAGCCAGTGTCTCCACTCTTCAATAGCTAGTTTTATTACTTGGAGATATTGATTGCCAATGTAATAATTCTGCTAGGTTCAGGTGAGTTTCTTTGAATAGAAGGCCACAGGATGTAGCTTAAGCTTTTCCCAGAAATGCTGAGATAACACCCCTCCCACTCCTCCCTCTACAGTGAAAGGTTTAGTAGTGTCTGGGTGCTGAAGAATGGTAGCTGATGTGAAAGTGATCTTGAGCTGCGTGAAGGCTTCTTTGGTGGCTGGGTTCCACTGGAGAACCACTGGAGAAGGCGGCCCCTTCTTTAGCAGGGTGGTGAGAGGAGTAGCGATTTTTCAGAACCCACAGGTGAAGTAACGATAAAAATTTACAAGTCCCAGGAAATGTTGCAGTTCCTTTATTGTAGTGGGCATGGACCAGGAAGTGACTGCTGAGACTTTGTTATGGTCCATGCTTACTCCTTTTGCACTGATGATGCACCCAAGGAATGAGATCTGGTGAATATGAAACTTACACTTCTCAGCTTTTACATAGAGGTGATTCTCCGATAACCAGGCAAGTACCAACCTTACATGTTCGTGGTGTGAGATGTCACTGGGGGAGTAGATGAGATCTCATCAATGTAAACAATGGCAGCATGTCCCAGCATGTCTCTGATGACATCATTGATCAAGCATTGGAAGACACTGAGAGTGCACGAAAGTCTATAAGGCATGACCATTCAAAGTGCCTATATGTTGTGCTAAAGGTGGTCTTCCATTCATCACCATCCCAAACTCTAACCAGATTGTAAGCACTTTGAAGGTCTAACTTGGTGTATATTCCAGCTGACCTTAGCTGTTCCAAGGCTGATGGCACCAGGGGAAGCAGATAAGGATAATTGACCATAAACTGGTTTAAACCTCAGTAGTTGATGCATGGGCAAAAGTCCCTGCCTTTCTTTTATACAAAGAAAAAGCTGACTGAAGCTGGAGGTGTGGATGGTCTAATGTGCCTCCTGTACATACTCCTCCATGGCAGCTTGTTCAGTGATATAAGTGGTTGTGAGGTGGAGTTGTACATGGGAGAAGGTCTATGGCACAGACATAGTTTCAGTGAGGAGGTAGATCACTAGCCTTACTTTTGCTAAAAAACTTCCTTGAGGTCATGGTAAGAGGGAGGAACATTGTCAATGTTACAGTTGTAGTCAGAACTTCACATACAATGACATGAATATTTGTTTACAGCATTCATTGGATTGACTAACACCCAATACAATGGGCCCCTCCTTGAATCGTTACCTTAATGTGGTGGAGGGGTTGGAGTGCCTCAGAGATTCTAAGACCTATATTGTCAGGGGCATTTGCCCCTGGTAGGGTCTCCCAAAACAAACAGGTCCTAGATGAGAGATCAGACAAAGAGTGGTTCAAAATGACCCTTATGAAAGGAAAAATAGGTATCTGAGTACACTGACCCAGACCAGGGATACCAGGGCCCCACCCTGTAGGCAGGCCTGGGGGAGGGGCTCATTGGTGAACTCCTGGAGGCCAGGCCTATGTCTGTGGGGCCCAGCCAGGCCCAGCCTGAATGAGCAACACAGAACCACTCTCCTGTGGACCCACCACCTGCAGGAGGTGCTGTAAGGGTCCTGTGGATTGGGTGGCAGCCAAAGGCAGAGGCCCTGGCATACTGATCCCTGGCTGACAAAACTGGCTTTTGGGACATATAATGTCACCTCTCTGGTGGGAAAGGAGCCTGAGCTTGTGCATGAGGTTGAGCGGTACTGACTAGATATAGTTGGGCTAACCTCAACGCATAGCTTGGGATCTGGAACAAATTTTCTGGAGAGGGGTTGGACTCTCTTCTATGCTGGAGTTTCCAAGGGTGAGTGGTGCCGGGCAGGGGTGGGGCTTTTGGTAGCCCCCCAGTTCAGCATGCTAACATCGGAGTTCTCCCCAGTGAATGAGAGGGTTGTTTCCCTGTGCCTTCGGGTCAGGGAATGGTTTCTGTCATTTGTGCTTATGCACCAAATGGTAGTTAAGAGTACCTGGCCTTCTTGGAGTCCTTGACTGGGGTGCTAGATAGCGCACCATGAGGGGACTCCATTGTTTTACTGGGGGACTTCAATGCTCACATGGGCAATGACAGTGAGACCTGGAGGGGTGTGATTGTGAAGAATGGCCTGCCTGATCTGAACCAGAGTGGTGTTCAGTTGTTGGACTCCTGTGCCATGCACAGTTTGGCCATAACAAACACCATATTCGAGCATAAGGGTGTCCATAAGTGCACATGGCACGAGGACACCCTAGGCTGTAGATCAATGATTGACTTTGTAGTCGTTTCATCTGATCTACTACCATATGTCTTGGACACTTGGGTGAAGAGAGGAGCAGAGCTGCCAACTGATCATGACCTGGTGATGAGCTGGAGCAGATGGCGGGAGAGAAGGCCAGACAGGCCTAGCAGGCCCAAATGAGTAGTGAGGGTATGCTGGGAACATCTGGTGGAGGCTCCCATCTGTCAGATCTTCAACTGTCACATCCAGCAGAGCTTCAAGTGCATACCAGGGGAGGATGGGGACATTGAGTGCAAGTGGACCATGTTCCACATCTCCATGACTGAGGTGGCCATGCAGAGCTGTGGCTGCAAGGTTGTTGGTGCCTGTCATGGTGGTAATCCCCGAGCCTGGTGGTGGACACCTGTGGTGAGGGGAGTCGTCAAGCTGAAGGAGTCCTATTGGGCTTGGTTAACCTGTGGGTCTCCAGAGGCAGCTGACAGATACTGACTGGCCATGTGGCTCTGGCAGTCACTGAAACAAAAACTCGGGTATGGGAGGAGTTCAGTGAGGCCATGGAAAGTGACTTTTGGTTGGCCTCGAAGAGATTCTGGCAAACCATCCAGTGCCTCAGCAAGGGGAAGCAGTGCTCTGTCCCTACTGTTTACAGCAAGGATGGAGTGCTGTTGAGCTCAACTGGGGAAATCATCAAATAGTGGAAGGAATACTTTGAGGATCTCCTCAATCCCACCTTCATGTTATCCAAGAAGGATGCAGAGTCTGAGGGTGCTTGGGAGGACTCGCCCATCACAGAGCCTGAGGTTGTCAAGGTGGTTAAAAAGCTCCTCAATGGCCAGGCTCCAGGGGTGGATGAAATTTGTCCTGAGTTCCTGAAGACACTGGATGTTGTTGGGCTGTCTTTGCTGACACGCCTCTTCAACATTGTGTGGAGGTTGGGGACAGTGCCTCTGGATTGGCAGACCGGGCTGGTGGTCCCCCTTTTTAAAAAGAAGGACTGGAGTGTGTTCCAACTATAGGGGGATCACACTTCCCAGCCTCCCTGGGAAAGCCTATGCTGGGGTGCTGGAGAGGAGAGTCCAGTAGATAGTTGAACCTTGGATTCAGGAGGAACAATGCGGTTTTTGTCCTGGTTGTGGAACACTGGACCAGCTCTTTACCCTTGCAAGGGTACTGGAAGGTGCATGGGAGTTTGCCCAACTGGTCTACATGTGTTTTGTGGACTGGGAGAAGGCTTGCAACCATGTCCCTTGTGGTGCCCTGTGAGGAGTGCTTCAGAAGTATGCAGTTCAGGGCCCACTACTGTGGGACAATCGGACCCTGTATGACCAGAGCAGGAGTTTGGTTCGCATTGACAGCAGTAAGTCGGATTCGTTCCTGGTGCATGTGGGACTCTAGCAGGGCTGCCCTTTGTCACCAGTTCTGTTCATAACTTTTATGGACAGAATTTTTAGGTGCAGCCAAGGGGCATAGGGTGTCCAGTTTGGTGGCAGCAGGACCACGCCTCTGATTTTTGCAGATGTGGTCCTGTTGGCTTCATCAATCTGTGACTTACAGCATGCACTGGGGTGGTTTGCAGCCAAGTGCGAAGTGGCTGGAATGAGGATCAGCACCTCCAAGTCCATGGCCATGGCGCTCAGCCGGAAATGGGTGGAGTGCCTACTTTTGGTCAGGGGGGAGTTGCTGCCTAAAGTGGAGGAGTTTAAGTATCTCAGGGTTTTGTTCATGAGTGAGGGTAGGGGGTAGTGGGAGTTGGACAGACGGATCAGGGCAGCATCAGCAGTGATGTGGACACTAAACTGGTCTGTTGTGGTAAAGAGAGAGCTGAGCCAAAAGGCAAAGCTCTCAATTTACTGGTCCTTCTACATTCCCACTCTCACCTATGTTCATGAGTGACAGAAAGAATGAGATCGCAGATACAAGTGGTAGAAATAAGTTTTCTCCATAGGGTGGCTCAGCTCTCCCTTAGACAGGGTAAGAAGCTTGGTCATTAAGGAGAGACTTGGAGTAGAACCACTGTTCCTCCACATCAAAAGTAGTCAGTTGAGTTGGTTCAGGCACCTTGTTAGGATGCCCCTTAGACACCTCCCAAGGGAGGTTTTCTGGGCATGCCCCACTGGGAGGAGACCCTGGGGCAGACCCAGGACATGCTGGAAAGATTACATCTCTCGGCTGGCCTGGGAACGCCTCTGTATTTACCTGGAAGAGTTGGTGGAGGTGGCTGGGGAGAGGGAAGTCTGGGCTGCTCTCCTTAGGCTGCTACCCCATGACCCAGATCTGGATAAGTGGTAGAAGATGGATGGATGGATGGATAATACAATGGGAAAGTCCAAGGAGTTCATTGCAGATCTGAGAAAGAGGATTGCAGATATACACTACTCCAGAATGTCTCTTGGAGCCATTTATAAACAAATGCAAGTTCCAAGATCAGGTCAAACAATTGTATGCAAGTGTGGCAGTGGGGGCATGGTCAAGTGTCAGTCTGTGAATGGAGGGCAGAGTCAGGGAAGGTAAGTTGCAGAATCACTGCACCTGATGGGAATTAACCTGTGTTTGTGTGTCTTCCCCAATCACCACACCCTATAAGAGGAGAGGGAGAGCAGAGAAAATGAGCTCTCCCCAACCTGGACACTTGGGTGCATGTGTGTGTGTGGGCGAGCGAAATAAGACGCTGAAAAGCACAATAAAAATTTTTGTGAGAACTCCGTTCTGGCCTGCCTTATTCCATGCCTGGCTCCAAGCCAGTGAGCCGGGCTTCTTACCCATTTATAGTTTGAGAATAGGTTGAGATCATTTTGGCCCTAAGGCCTCTACGGGGTTCTCCCCGTTCAAATTATTATATGGGTGTAAGCCACGTGGCATTCTAGATGTGCTGCGTGAAAATTGGGAGGAGGGACCTTCAAGTAAAAATGAAATTCAATACGTTATCAACCTGCATGCCAAACTCCACACACTCATGCACCTCACCCAGGAGAATTTGTGGCAGGACCAAGAACATCAAGTCCGTCTGTTCAACAGGGGCATGTGTCTTAGGGAATTCACACCGGGAGATAAAGTACTTGTGTTGTTGCCCACGTTGACCTCCAAATTGATCACCAGGTGGCAAGGACCCTTTGAGGTCACACAGCGAGTCGGGGACATCAAATATGAGGTGATGCGAATGAACAGGGGTGGGGCGTTACAGATTTACCACCTCAATCTGTTACAACTTTGGAATGAGGTCCCCATGGCATTGGTGTCAGTGGTTCCAGAGAAGGCGGAGCTGGGGCCAGAGGTTCAAAAGGGAAAATTGACATTGCTCACTGCTCTGGTCCCCTGTGGAGACCACCTCTCCCTGACCCAACTCATGGAGGTTGCCCAGTTGCAGACAGAATTTTCTGCCTATCACTTGGATGATATTATTATTTATAGTAATGACTAGCCGCGACACTTAGAACACCTTAGGGCTGTTCTTAGGTTGCTGAGGTGAGCAGGGCTCACAGCCAACCCGAAGAAGTGTGCAATTGGGCAGGTGGGAGTATGGTATCTGGGCTTCCACTTGGGCAATGGGCAGATGTGTCACCAAATCAATAAGACAGCAGCGATTGCTGCCTGCCTGAGGCCCAAGACCAAAAAGGGGGTGAGAGAGTTCCTGGGGCTGGCTAGCTACTGTCATAGGTTTATACCTAATTATTTGGACATCACCAGCCTGCTAACCAATCTCACTAAAAAGGGGGCACCAGATCCGGTCCAGGTAAATAATAAATTGTAGTGCTCTCTTGTATCAACTATAGTTTACTTATTTACCTGGATGATTTGAGAATCTTCACAGATATGTTTCTATGCACTTTGGGATGAGCTCCCTTCGACTGAGCGGGAGTATGAGAGGATTTTCAGAAAACTGGCAGACATCTGAGCCAGAGAGGATCGTTCATTTTGTCAACCTGGAGTGACCACCACTGAACAGAGGTGGGGGTCTAAGACTCATTAGCCCCTACTATGCAGTCATCTGAATTCTGATTTTGATTCTATGAGGATCTATGAACTGAGGATGCCTTTCGGATGGGAGGTGAAACGTTTTCAAGGATCTTCAAGCAAGTCCAGTTGCTCTCTTCTATCAACTACAGTTTTCTTCAGAGGATTGTCAAGAAAAGTCCATTCAAAAACTTGGGAGAACTTCACAAGGAGTGGACTGAGGCTGATGTCAGTGCATCAAGAGCCAGCACACACACATCTTCATGAAAGAGGGCACAACTGTCACATTCCTAATATCAAGCCACTCCTGAACCAGAGACAACGTCAGAAGTGTCTTACCTGGGCTAAGGAGAGAAAGAACAGGACTGTCCAAAGTCCTCTTTCCGGATGTAAGTAAATTTTGCATCTCATTTGGAAATCAAGGTCCTAGAGTCTAGAAGGAGAGTGGAGAGGCACAGAATCCAAAGTGTTTGAAGACTAGTCTGAAGTTTCCACAGTCTGTGATGATCTAGGGTGCCATGTCATCTGCTGGTGTTGTTACACTGTATTTTATCAAGTCCAAAGTCAACACAGCTGTCTACCAGGAGATTTTAGGGCACTTCATGTTTCCATCTGCTGACCACCTTTTTATGGAGATGCCGATTTCCTTTTCCAGCAGGACTTGAGCACCTGTCCACAATGCCAAAATTACAACCAAATGGTTTGCTGACCACATTACTGTGCTTGATTGGCCAGCCAACTCACCTGAACCCCATAACTCACCTGAATCTATGGAGTATTGTGAAGAGGAAGATGAGAAACACCTGATCCAAAAATACAGATGAGCTGAAGGCTGCTATCAAAGTAACCTGGACTTCACTAAAACCTTAGTAATGCCAAAGGCTGATCGTGTCCATGCCCTGCCGCTTTGATGCAATAATTCATGGTAAAGGAGCCCTAACCAAGTAGTGAGTGTATAAATGAACATATTTTTCAGAAGTTGGATGTTTCTGTGTTATAAATCCTTTTTGGTTGATCTTAAGAAATATTGTAATAATCTAAGATGCTAGATTTCTGATTTTCATGAGCTATAAACCATAATCAAAATTAAAACCAAAAAAAGGCTTGAAATATTTCACTTTACATGTAACAAATATAGAATATATGAAAGTTTACCTTTTTGACTTACATTATAAAAGAAAACTTTTTCATGATATTCTAATTTTCTGAGATGCACCTGCAGAAAAAGAGGATTGCTGTCAGAAGGTTGGTGTCAGTGTGAATAATGCCAAAATAATAAACAAAAATGTCAACTACATCAAAAACTCCATCAGAGAGAAACATAGTTGAAAATGAGTCATTTCTGCATTGGCAAAGAAGTATATTTCTGCCTTGCCAACTTCTCCTAGGTCTGGGACACCACTTCAAGGGATATATGTCACTCAAATGGGCATATGCACTGTAAGGGAGTCACTCTCAGTGAGGCTAAATGTGGATGGGCCCACTTGAATAGGTGTGCCAACCAGTAGGGAGAATTTAAGATCTAGACAGACCACCCTCAGTTCCAGCTGTGACACTACACTGCTCCTCAAGCAGGGAGGGAAGCATTTAGAGATCATTAACACCCTTTGATGGTGGTACAACTCCAATCGGACTTCCCAGTCTCACTCCTCCTTGTGTTCCTCAAATTGAGCAAAAGAAGGTCTAGCGTTTTCAAATAATTTAGTTCCATGTAAATGAATTGTGTGGTCTGTTTCAGTACTATTGACATGGGGGGAAACCATGGCCTAATGGTTATAGAAGCAGCTTTGGGACCAAAAGGTTACTGGTTTGATTCCCTGGGCCAACAGGAATGTTGAAGTACCCTTGAGCAAGGCACCCAACCCCCAGCTGCTCCCCAGGCTGTTCTGGGTATGTTGTACCTTACTCTGGATAAGAGTGTCTAAGATGTGCCCTGCTCATTAGTGGAGATACCCATGAGCCAGTCATCTAAATATAATGGTATTCTTATGAGTTTTGGCTATCCAAAGTAATACAGCTAATAGGCCAAAAGGTAGAACTTTGACATTTAAGCTAAAGAATGTGTGTTCTCTAAGTTCCTCTGTAACCTTAAGATGAGTTCATGAGTGATAAACTAAGAAGAAGACTGTCTGTTCATCCATTATCTGTAGCGGCTTATCCTGTTCTACAGGGTTGCAGGCAAGCTGGAGCCTATCCCAGCTGACTATGGGTGAGAGGTGGGGTACACCCTGGACAAGTCGCCAGGTCATCACAGGGCTG
>JAODXR010000012.1:47582671-47593590 GCA_028877395.1 Cathorops festae
CGGTGTCTCTATCAAATAAAAGTAGATGTCAGGAAAGGTCACTTGCGGCCAAAGTGTCGGGTCATCACTCCATCCCTCGAGCAAGTTATAAGGATCGGGAAGACTGGCAGTGCCCTGAGAATACCGGAGTTTCGCAACGTACCGTTGTCTCGAAAGGTCGGGAAGTTTGATAGCGTAATCGGACCATTGTTGATCGCGTTTACAAAATTCACCGCTTCCCGCCATTGTTTTTTTGGATCCTTTTGCCTTCCAGATGCGCGCGCATCTCAATTCGTGACGTAACGTTTGTAAACTCATGGCAATTCCTATACCAATAACAAATTCTAGCTGATTTAGTTACTCTTTTACCTGCATATAACATGTTAACAATAAAAAAAAATGGACGAATACCATGTTTTGACCGACTGTAATTCTTTCATTTATTAGGAGCTCTTGATATGCATCCATGCCATGCATCCACTGTTTTTAAAAATAATTTTAAAAAGTGATACAAGACACAAACTAGATGCGCACGTGTTCAACTTGCCCAATTACCCCGATTTATCATTTGATGAACAGAATTATACCCTTGAAGTTGCTGCTAATCAAAAATCCAGAGTAGCTATCCGTTAATCCAAAATGTACTAGTGAGAATGCAGTTTTTTCCGTCGGACAGAAGACTGTACCCCTTCGTGTTTAACCAACGTTTGGACTTAACTGATACAAGTTACTAGAAATAAAACAAAATTCACACCTACCTACATAACCGAAAACGTATAGCACAGACTCTGCATTTTCAGTATGTAATCTACACACGTGCATCCAAAAACGAAGACTCACGTGGTCCATCCGGCTAAATTCAATGGCCGAATCATGCCCTGTGTCCGAAATCGCTCCCTACTCACTATATAGGGCACTATATAGTGAGGACGGCATTTTGTAGTGCTGTCCGAGACGATAGTGAGGATTATTACACCCTACATAGTGCACTCAAAGTATCCCACAATGCATCACGAAAAGTAGTGTACAACCAAACAGGCATCATGCATTGCGGTCGCGCTGAAAGAAATCAAATTAAAAGTCTTTAATTGGATTAAAAAAAGTAAAAAAAATAATAATAATAAAAAGGGAGCGGCATTTGATTTCATTTTTAGATGCAATAATTGAGGGGTCGTCCCCCCCCCACACACACACACACACTTACATTTGTGGATGTGGAATTTTCCTAATATAGGATAAGATTTATGGTGAAAATGTGATTTTTACAAAAGTCTTCTTTCTCAAAAAAACCCCCCACCTTTTTGATTAAGCGTAACACTGCAGGACCATAACACACCACACATGTTCTCTACTTCAGTCCAACCTTGTGTAAACGCATTCGTAAAATAAAGTTTGTAATATTCTCACAGAAAACACAGGAGTCTGAAGTATCTAAATTTTTTAACAAAGAGTTGGTAGGATAGAACATGTGTATTATATTTCTTTTTCTTTGTTATTTAATATAAAAGAAATATACAAGCTAGCTGATATGGCACATTTAAATTGTGCAACACTAATGACATAAATACCAGCACGACGGCCTAGGGTGGTGGTTGTTTTTTCCTCCAAAACTATATTTAGAACATATATGAACACACAAACAAGGCACTTCAAAGTCACGTACAGTTCCTTCTTTTGATTGAGCAAAATAATAATAATAATAATAATAATAATAATAATAATAAACAAAATATAAAGGGCTTTCTCATATTAAATTAAAGGTATCAAATAATGAACATTTAAGGGCTTTTTTTAATCATGAATCAGCTTTAACAACTTACTTAGGATCTTAAGTTCATTCCTCCACCTAATCAGACAGGGTTTTAAAATACCTGCATTTATGTATAAATAATTTCTTAAGTATTAATAAAACATTAACAACAAAATCTAGATTTCTATTATCAATAAATACACAAAATTTGACCAATGTTTTTTTTTTTTTACTGCAACCAGCTTTGCATATCATTCCAAAAAGGTTGTACTAAGTCACAGTTGAAAAATACATGTTCCAGATCTTCAGTTTCTTTTCACAGAATACGCAATTATTTACATCAAAATTACATCTTAATCTTAGGAATTCGTTTGTCAGATAGATTTCATTTAAACTTTTAAAATTTATTTCTTTAACTTTAAGGGGAAGAGGAAATGACAATTTTTTTCTTATTTTCTTTACCTCTTCAATTTAAAATCCTTTGAGAATATGAAATCTTCTGATTGAATTGGGATGACATTCCTGCATCAGCATGTATCGGACAACCTTGTTGGAACATTTATAGTCACAGAAATCAACACCCTCAATGCAAAGCTGTCTTAGCATTGAGGGTGTCGAGTTGTTCAAAGAGACCTTTGAATAAACAATGTCTTCTTTGACCATTGACCTTAGAGAAAGTGGTATGGATTTTATAATCTTATTATACAGTTTAACTGTGCATTGGAATTGGAATTTCTGACAAAATTCTCCATGTTGTAATACATTTCCATTGCCATCCAAGAAACGAGTAATTGCCCAAATCCCTTTCCACCCCAATTCTTCAAAAATACGAAGATTTTCTCCCAAGTAATATGTATGTGTTATTCCAAATTGGTGTATTATGTGGAGTGAAGTCCTGTTTATAGATGAGCTTCCAATAGAGTAACACTTGCTGATGAAAAGTAAAAAGTTTAACTGGTACTGAGTTAATGTCAAAATCACATCGAAGAAAGAAGTCTATTATGAACAATAAAGGGGAGCCGCATCCTTGACGAATGCCCCCTCGATTCCAAATCTTGAACAAGTGCCATGCCCAAGAGCAACAGAGCTATTAATTCCGTTATATAACTTATCAATATTTCTTCTAAACTTCTCTCCAAATCTAAAATGATAAAGTTTTCAAAATAAAAGGATATTCAACAGAATCAAAAGCTTTTAAAAAAATCTTAAAATAAAATAAAACCACCATCAATTAAATTGGTGTAATAAAGCAAATCTAAAAACAACCTAATGTTATTATGGAAAAATCTTCCTTTCAAAAAGCCTGAATGTGTCTTTGGTCTAGTAGCAATGACCCCCGGAAGAATTTTGTAATCAGTATTCAGCAGTGTAATTGGTCTCAGGTTATCTAGTATTCTTTTACCAGACTTTGGAATGAGCGTAATTACACCTAATTTCATGCTATACGTCAGTTCTTTCTTCTCTATGCACTCTCTTAAAGTTTTAAACAATAAGTTAATTAAATATTTTCAAAAGAATTTGTAAAAATTGGCAGTAAGCCCATCGGTGCCTGGCGATTTGTTTGAAGCTTCAAAATAGCTGTCTAGTTCCTGAATTTTAATATCAGCTTCACACAGATCTTTAAAAGGTTTCTCTATACGAGGGATAAGGTTCTTGATTTGATCAACAAAAAAAAAGTTATCCGTATCTACCGAGGAGTAATTTGAGGTATACAACTTAGAATAAAATGTAAAAACCTATTTTTCTATATCCATATGATCTTTGCTTTCTATATCATTTATCATTAGAGCTGTATTTCATTTTTGAAATATTGCATATTTTATTCTATTTCATATATCATTAGAGCTGAATTTCTCACTTGTCTGTTCTTCTCTAAATTACTAAAACATACAGCTGTGTGTCATCAGCATAACAGTGGAAACTAATACAATGTTTATGAATAATATCACCCAGACGTAACATATATAAAGAAAAAAACAGTGGACCCAAGACAGAACCTTGTGGAACACCAAACTTTACCTCAGTACGTCTAGAAATATCACCATTTATATCAACATACTGATAGCAAAGGAACTTAAATGTATTATTCTGCACTTTTATGATGGCCACTGGTGAGATATTACATTACACTCAAATGGCATAAAAACGTACAGACACTGACTGCAATATTGACACACATGCTAACCATTATTTTTGTTCTGGCTCTAGAAAATATTTAATGGTGAACCAGTATTCAATAATGGAAATTCTAGCAGTGAAAGAGCTAACAGCTGTCTCTGGTTTCTGAATCAGATGAATGGTGGGTTATTACAATAGTTGTCTCCTTAGTTTTTGCAGCCACAGCAGCACAAGCCTGCAAATATAATTATAATCAATGATGAATTGGGAAATCCTTGTTTACCATTATATGGTCAGATTACAGTAAGTGATGTATGTACACATAAAATATTTGCAAAAGGTAAGTACTTACAGATAATTCTGCACAATTTCATCTAGGTGCATCAGAACCTTTCTCTGATAATCTATAAAAACACATAAAAAGGAAATGGTTAGTGTCATGGGCCACATAAAAATGAGTGAGCATTATGCATTTATGAATTAAAGACATACATTTAAAAATGGTTGGAATTTATGATAAAATACCACACATCAATAAGTAATATTATTATTGCTGGATGTCACTACACAGATATTCAGAATGACGGATCACAAATGTAATTCATTTATTCAAGTAGTGTTTCTATCTTTGCATAAAATGATCTCCACCGCACGCTCATCATCCCCCACAAACAGCATGGCGCCACGCGTGCCTTCCTGCGGTGGAGACTCACACACTAACATTCATTAAAATAAACATTTAATGATAACATTTGCATATAATATATTGTCAGACTTAATCACCTTACATTCACACAGTGACAACAATAGCAAGGGTAACATTCTTACCTTGAAAGATTCTGTTGATCAAAGCTCTCCAATAATAACCAAACACCTTCCCTTCGCACCAATAAAAACAACTGGGACGTGGGAAATCACTCCAACGGATTTTGAAGGACTGACACGATCCGGAGCCCCAAAGCATGATGGGATAGCGGTCAGCCAGCATATGCCCTTTTCCCGCCAAGTTAACAGAGTGGAGGGGGTTGTGGGATAGGGGCGGGGATTGTATTGTATTGATAATTTCTACGAAAAGCGTCGGTGAGTGGCCCGAAAGCGCCCTGGAAAATGAAACTATACATGTTCAGTGAATTTGAGCATATTTTGAATAATTTTGCTTGCTTCAAGCTTTCTGTTGTGTTTTCTCTTTTATACCCCCCCGGTCACAGAAGGGGGGTTAAACCCCTCCCCCGGATCCGCCCCTGGGGTCACAAACATGAACATTCTCAATCACGCATCACAGGAATAGAAACAGGTTCAAATCACCGGTCACGAAAATAATTTGTTGGCAATCAGGGATCATGTGAAAGTCCTCCCCTTCAGTTAAAGTTTTGCATGGACTGAACATGATTTTGGATTAAAAAAAAATGCCACTAATAGTTTTATTAAAGGGTTACAATGCAGATAAGCACACTGTTAATGTTATTCATAGAGACATACAACAAAATGTACAAAAATGTACAAAAGCAAATTATTAATGCATCGATCATCAAATAGAAAATACACATAACATGTAGACTATGTAGTAGGACATACGTCACTGGATGGTCGCCAGATAACATGTCCGTTACATATTACCACTGCATTGTCATTACGTATTACCACTACATTGTCATTATGTATTACCACTACATTGTCGTTAGGTATTACCACTGCGTTGTCATTACGTATTACTGCTACATTGTTGTTACATATTATCACTACGTTGTCGTTAGGCATTACCACTACACTGTCATTGCGTATGACCCCTACGCTGTCATTACGTATTGGCACAACGTTGTATTAGGACGTGCCTACTACATAACGACGACGTATTTCCCTGACATTACCAAACCACTGCCTAACCACTACGTCGTATATACGTTGTGTGTTTGCCGGGGTTTTCCTGGCTGGCTTGTGACAGTACCCCCTCCTACAGATGCCTCCGGGTGTCCCAGACTGGGCCTCTGGGTTCTTGTGGTGGAAGTCCCTGATGAGTGAGGGGTCCAAGAGGAAGTGTGCTGGGACCCAACACCTCTCCTTTGGACCATACTCCAATCAACTAGGTACTGCAACCCCTGACCTTGCTGACAGGCCTTTAGCAACTTCTTGACAGTATAGGCCTCACCCCCAGTGATAAACCTGGGGGGTCTTGGAGGGAGGGGAGAAAGAGCTGGACACCAAGGGTCTTATTTGTGAGACATGGAAAGGTAGGGTGAACATAACCCATGGACCTAGGTAACATCAGCCTGACAGAAGTGGGGTTAATAACTTTGCAAATGGGAAAAGGGCCAACAAACCTTGGTGCCAGCTTATGGGAGGGGGTTTGAACAGGAAGGTTGGTGGTGGATAATAACCCTCTATCCAGGATGGTAGACTGGGCCTGGTGTGCAACATTGGTCCACCTTCCTCTTATATAATTGGCTGGAGTGTAGCAAACGATGCCTGGCACATGCCCACACCCTGCGACGGTGTTGAATGAATGCTTGGGAAGAAGGGACAGATGCTTCCTCCTCTTGCTTGGGAAAGAGAGGTGTCTGGTACCCAAGACAACACTGGAACAGGGTCAGTCCAGTAGAGGATGATGGGAGGCTATTGTGTGTATATTCAATCCAAGGCAGGGCCTGGCTCCAGGAGGATGTGTCGCCCAAGGTCAAGCATTGTAGGGCAACCTCTAAGCTTTGATTAGTGTGCTCAGTCTTACAATTAGTCTGAGGGTGGTAGCCTGAGGAAAGGCTAGGGTTAGCTCCAATGAGTTTACAGAACTCCTTCCAAAAGGGAGCATAAAACTGAAGACCTCTATCGGACATGATGTCCAGTGGCAGGCCATGAATCCTGAAAACATGGTTAATAAGGAGTTCAGCAGTCTCTTTAGCAGATGGCAGCTTAGGGAGAGGGACAAAATGAGCTGCTTTGGAGAAACAATCAACAATAGTCAGGATACAGGTGTTGCCCTTGGAACTAGGAAGGCTGGTGATAAAATCCACGGCAATGTGGGACCAGGAATGATGAGGTACAGGTAGTGGTCTTAATAGTCCAGCCATGGGCTGGTTACCAGTCTTGCTTCTGGAATACATGTGGCAGGCTGCCACAAAAGTCTTGACGTCCTGCCACATCATTGGCCACCAGAAGCGTTACCTGATAAAGATGATTTGGGCCACCCCAGGGTGACAAGCAAGAAGAGAACTGTGCCCCCACTTAAGCACCTGGGAACGTACACAAAGGGGCACAGACAGAACATTAGGTGGTCCATTACCTGGATCGCTGGCCAGAGCTTCCTGGACAGCCTTTTTAGTGTTGAACCAGGTGGCAGCCACAAGGCAGTGGGCAGGAAGGATAGGTTCTGTGGCATCTTGCTGAGAGTCAGATGAGAACTGTCTGGAGAGGGCATCTGACTTAGCATTCTTGGAACCCAGTCTGAAGGAAAGCAGAAAGTTAAAGCGTGAAAAGAATAATGACTACCTGGCTTGGCACGAGTTAAGTTGCTTGGCAGATTTGATGTACTCTAGGTTCTTATGGTCAGTCCATATGATGAAAGGAATCTCAGTCCCTTCTAACCAACATCTCCACTCCTCCGGAGACAACTTGATGGCCAACCCTTCCCAATCACCTATGCTATAGTTGCGTTCAGCTGGAGTCAAGTGATGTGAGAAAAATGCATAGTGGTGCATCTTGCCATCCTTAGATGATCTCTGAGACAGGACTGCTCCTACCCCCATGTCCGAGGCATCCATCTCAAGCACGAACTGAGCTACAGGGTCCAGGATTGTAAGGATGGGTGCTGTGGAAAACTTGGTCTTGAGAGACATGAATGCATTCTCTGCACAGTTGTTCCAGTGAAAGGGACATTTGGAGAATGTGAGCTCAGTAAGAGGAGCAGCAATGGAGCTCTAATTCCTGATAAACCATCGATAAAAGTTAGCAAACTCCAAGAAGTGTTGCAGCTCCCTGCGAGAGAAGGGGATGGGCCAGTCTGAGATTGCTTTGACCTTACCTGGGGAGATAATGAAACCCACAAATGAGATTGTGCACTTATGGAATTCACATTTTTCAGCCTTAGCAAAAAGTTGATTCTCTAGTAGTCACTGCAGAACCTGTCTGTTGTGGGACCAGTGGATCTTGAGTGTGGGAGAAAAGATCAAGATGTCAGTGAGGTAAATGAAGATGAACTGATTGATGAAATCTCGCAAGATGTTGTTGACCAATGCTTGGAAGACTGCTGGTGCATTAATGAGCCTGAACAGTAAGACCAAGTAATTGTAGTGCCTACTGGGTGTATTGAAGTCTGTCTTCCATTCATTCCCCTCCTGAATGCACACTAGACGATAGGCGTTGTGGAGATCCAGCTTGGAGAAAAAGTGGGCCCCTTGTAGCAGCTCAAAAGCCATTGACATGAGAGGTAGTGGGTAGTGGGTCTTGATTTTAAGCCTTTGTAGTTGATGCAAGGCCTGAGAGACTTGCCCTTCTTGGCCATGAAAAAGAAACCAGCTCCCTCCTGAGATGATGAAGGATGAATAATGCCAGCTGCAAGAGACTCTGAAATATACTTGTCCATGGGCTCTCTCTTGGGGGGTGAGAAGGAATAAATGAGACCCCTGGGGGGAGTAGTACCAGGAAACAGATCAAGAACACAATCATAAGGTTGATGTAGAGGGAGAGAGGTAACCCAGGCCTTACTGAACACCTGACTGAGGTCTTGGTATTCCAGAGGGAGGTTGGAAAGGTCAGTGGACTCATCAGGACTGGCAACTTGGAGGGTGAGGGAAGTCTTGGTAGAAGACAGGCAGGTGACCAAGCAGCAGGTGTTCCAAGAAAGGATTGTACTGTTACGTCAGTTCAGATGTGGATTATGTAGATGCAACCAAGGAAGACCAAGAATAATCAACTCATGAGAGTTATTCATGGTGAAGAACAAAATAGATACCACATGGTTCCCCGGGACTTTGAGGGTGAGCCGCTCTGTGATATGGGAGACAGGACTGAGTTTGATGCCACTTAGTGCCCTGGTGGTTAAGGAGTGGTCTAACTTTTGCAGGCTGACCCCCAGCTCCTCAGCAAAAGAGGTCCTGATGAAACTTTTGGTCTGTCCCAGAGTCAATGATCACCTTAAATCAGGTAAATCTTGTTCTGAAAGATTATCTTAGTGGGAAGCACCAGCCTCTCAGCAGGGGAAAGCTGTGTCAATACACTCACCTGTATCCCTGCTGCTACTGGTGGGCAGGCCCTTTTAACAGGTAATGAGAGATGAAATGTCTGGGTTTGCCACAGTAAAAGCAAGACTTGGTCTCACAATGGTGCCCTCTTTCCTCAGGGGTGACATGGATTCTGCCTAACTGTATGGGCTCTGGTTCAGGGGAAGCAGCGGCCTCAGACAAGGAAACAGTGACCCTGGGCTCAAATCTGAGGTTTTTTTCTCAGGTTCCGTTGATGTAATCGGGTATCCACCTGACCAGCAAGGTCCACGAGGCCATCTAGAGTCTCTGGGAGGTCATGAGGGATGATCTCCTCCAATATTGAGCTGTTAAGTCCATGAAAGGATGCATCGTACAGGGCGCTGGCATTCCAGTCCAAGGCCACAGCCAAGGTACAAAGCTCAATGGCATAGTCGTGAACTATTCATCTGCCTTGCTTGAGCCCCATTAGTCACCTAGCTGCCTCCTTGTCCTTGGGAAACCTATCAAAAACCTTCTGCATCTCTTCAGAGAATTCCTTGTAGCTAGAACAGGGGGCCCCTGCATCCCAAACAGCAGTTCCCCACTCCCAAGCCCTTCCAGTCAGAAGCATGATGACATAGGCAACTCTAGAGCTCTCAGAAGGGAAAGTGGAGGCCTGGCATTCCATCAACAAGGAGCACTGAGATAAGAATGAGCTGCAGGTCCCAGGCTCCCTATTGTAAGGTTGTGGGGCAGGCAGGTGTGGCTCTCTGTGGGGTAGCAGTGTTGGAACGACTGTCAGGGCAACAGGTGAGCTAACAGGTGCAGATGTCAGCTGATTGGAGATAGAATTCTGAAGGCTGTCCAGCTGAGATAAGAGTTTCTGCAGTGTCTCTGTGATGGCCGTCATACTCTGGTGGACAGTCACAATCTCTTCCTGATGGTAGCTGAAAATAATGCCTTGTTTGGTCAATGCTGCTCTGACCACATCCAAGTCTGCTGGGTCCATTCCTGTTTGGCCGAATTTTTCGGTCATGAGCCAAATGGCAGTAGGTACTGGCTAGACCCAAAAGCAGCCTCATGTGCACTGGAGTGAAGAAGGTTAGTCTTTAATCTTGATCATGAAGGACTGGAGGAGGGGAGCAACCGACAGGAGAAATACTGGAACGGAGAATTAGGGAAAAATGGAGACTAGTGTCAAACTGGAAGAGATGAAGTGTCAGATGAGCACGAAAGTGGGGGGAGGAACAAAGTCCAGAATGCAGCCCCACAGCGGGAAAATAATTCTCAGCGCAAAAACAAAAGTTTAAAAGTTCAGAGTGCTTCTGCATCAGGAGAAATGCACTCACAGTCCCAAAAACCAGAGGCAAAAATAATCCTACAGAAAGAGCAAAGTAATTCCACAGCATATAGCAAAGTAGCAAAATAACAGAATACAAAACAGGGAAAAATGGCGAAATGCATATCTTAAGGTGAAGACAACTCCGCACTGAGTGAATCTCCAAACAGTGTAATGTAGAGCCATGGATGTGCTGATGAGAGACAGGTGTGCTGGCTGCAGTGCAGGGAGGACTCAGGGAAAACCAGGGAGTGGAGTAAAAGATCGGATCAGGACCTAGATGTTCCCAGCTGGCTCGTGACCAAGGGCGTAGCACCAAATTTGGGGCCCTAGGAACAACCAGTGTCATGGACCCCCCCACCGCCGATACCTTAGCAAATATTGCACATGCACATTTTTTTGTCGTTTCATTGATTTATTCATAACACCAGCAAAGTATTACAACAGCATTACAACATTGTACACTCATGAAAAGTTTCTACACTCATGAAAAGTTTTTTTTTTATGAGTGGGATTCATTTTACAAATTAGCTTTGCTAACATTTGGCCAAATATTTGAACC
>JAODXR010000012.1:47787256-47800967 GCA_028877395.1 Cathorops festae
GTGATGTGGTCATATTTTCTAGTTCTAGTAAGGACTCTTGCTGCTGCATTTTGAACTAACTGGAGCTTGTTTATGCAATTATTGGAACATCCAGACAGTAAGGCATTGCAATATTCCAACCAAAAGGCAACAAAAGCATGAACTAGTTTTTCTGCATCATGTAGTGACCATTACATTTCTTATCTTAGCAATATTTCTGAGATGAAAGAAAGCTATCTGGGTAATATTATCGATATGAGTTTCAAATGAAAGACTGGGGTCAACAATCACCCCAAGGTCTTTTACGGCTGCACATGAAGAAACAGAAAGGCCATCCAGAGTTACTGTGCAATCAGAAACCCTACTTCTAGCTGCATGTGGCCCTAGTACAAGTACTTCAGTCTTGTCAGAGTTATACTTTTTTCAAGATTTGGTTCAGGTGATCACCTAATCAGTACCTCATTAAGTAAAATGAGGTGTGCATGTGTTGGAATTCCAGCACAGACACTGGAATGAAATGGCTGCCATACACAGAGATGCTGACTTAAGAAAAAATTGAAGTGGTCTCTTAATTTTTTCCAGAGAGGTGATTATTCATTAATAGTTACTGGATCAGCCAGCGAAAACGGTGCAAAATATAATGTGCTTTTCAATGCCATTTCTATGCATTCTGTAAAGAGAGCATCTAGTACAAAGATCCTGTGGCACCGCACACACGCGCACACACACACACACACACACACAAATAAAATAAATTAAATCCTGGAAGGATATTCGTGAGCCATCAACTTCACAGAAGAAATGTGGTTGGAAAAAAATCTTGACAGACTTCATTTAAAAGCTTGGTGAAGTTGAATCATAAAAAATCAACAGTGGAACTCATGGCTATGTTTCGTAGTGAATGTAAAAACATTTCTGCATGAACAATGTGGCAAGAACTCACAGGATTGGGACTAAACAGCTGTGTGACCATAAGAAAATCACTTGTTAATGAGGCTAATCAGAAAAAAATACTTAAATGTGTTAGGGAGCATCAAGATTGTACTCTGGAGCAATGGAAAAAGGTCATGTGTCCATCCATCCATTTTCTACTGCTTATCTGCATCCAGGTTGCAGGGGTAGCAGCCTAAGCAGAGCAGCCCAGACTTCCCTCTCCCCAGCCCCCTCCACCAGCTCTTCCAGGGGAATACCGAGGCATTCCCAGGCCAGCCGAGTGATGTAATCTCTCCAGCGTGTCCTGGGTCTGCCCCAGGGTCTCCTCCCGGTGGGGCATGCCCAGAGAACCTTCCTTGGAAGGCATCCAGGGGACATCCTAACAAGGTGCCCAAATCACATCAACTGACTCCTTTCGATGTGGAGGAACAGCGTTTCTACTCCGAGTCTCTCCCGAATTACCTTCTCACCCTGTCTCTAAGGGAGAGCCCAGCCACCCTGCAGAGAAAACTCATTTCTACCACTTGTATCCATGATCTCATTCTTTCAGTCACTACTCACAGCTCATGACCGTAGGTGAGAGTGGGAACATAGATGGATCAGTAAATTGAGAGCTTTGCTCTCTCTTTACCACAACAGACTGGTTTAGCGTCTGCATCACTGCTGACGCTGACCCAATCCGTCTGTCAAACTCCTGCTCCCCCTTACCCTCACTCGTAAACAAAACCCTGAGATACTTAAACTCCTCCAATTTAGGTAGCAACTGCCCCTTGACCCGAAGTAGGCACTCCACCCATTTCTGGCTGAGAACCATGGCCAAGGACTTGGAGGTGTTGATCCTCATCCCAGCCACTCCACACTTGGCTGCAAACTGTCCCAGCACATGCTGTAAGTCACAGATTGATGAAGCCAACAGGACCACATCATCTGCAAAAAGCAGAGACGTGATCCTGATGCCACCAAACCAGACACCTTTCGCCCCTTGGCTGTTCCTAGAAATTCTGTCCATAAAAGTTATGAACAGAACCGGTGACAAAGGACAGCCCTGGCAGAGTCCAACATGCACTGGGAATAAGTCCAACTTACTGCCGGCAACGCGAACCAAACTCCTGCTCCGGTCATACAGGGACCGAATAGCCTGCAGTAGTGGGCCCTGAACACCATACTCCCGAAGCACCCCCCACAGGGCACCACAAGGGACATGATTGTAAGCCTTCTCCAGGTCCAAAAAACACATGTAGACCAATTGGGCAAACTCCCATGCCCCCTTCAGTACCCTTGCAAGGGTAAAGAGCTGGTCCAGTGTTCCACGACCAGGACGAAAACCACATTGTTCCTCCTGAATCCAAGGTTCGACTATCGACCAGACTCTCCTCTCCAGCACCCCAGCATACGCTTTCCCAGGGAGGCTGAGAAGTGTGATCCCCCTATAGTTGGAACACACTCTCTGGTCCCCCTTTTTTAAAAGGGGGACCACCACCCCAGTCTGCCAATCCAGAGGCACAGTCCCTGACCTCCACGCAATGTTGAAGAGGTATGTCAGCCAAGACAGCCCAACAACATCCAGTGCCTTCAGGAACTCAGGATGAATCTCATCCACCCCCGGAGCCTGGCTACCAAGGAGCTTTTTAACTACCTTGGCAACCTCAGCCCCTGTGTTGGGCAAGTCCTCCCAAGCACACTCAGACTCTGTGTCCTCCTCGGACAACATGAAGGTGGGATTGAGGAGATCCTTGAAGTATTCCTTCCACTGCCGGACAATGTCCCCAGTTGAGGTCAATAGCAATTCATCCTCACTGTAAACAGTAGGGACAGGGCACTGCTTCCCCCTTCCTGAGCTGCCAGACAGTTTGCCAGAATCTCTTTGAGGCTGACCCAAAGTCACTTTTCATGACCTCACCAAACTCCTCCCCCACCCAAGTTTTTGCTTCAGCGACAGACCGAGCCGCGTTCCGCTTGGCCGGTCGGTATATGTCAGCTGCCTCTGGAGACCCACAGGCTAATGAAGCCCAATAGAACTCCTTCTTTAGCTTGACGTCTCCCTTCACTGCAGGTGTCCACAACCTGGTTTGGGGATTACTGCCACGACAGGCAACAACAACCTTGCAGCCCCAATTCTGCATGGCCACCTCAGCAATGAAGGTGCGGAACATGGTCCACTCAGACTCAATGTCCCCATCCCCCCCAGTATGCAGTTGAAGCTCTGCTGGAGGTGGCAGTTGAAGATCTGATGGATGGGAGCCTCGGCCAGATGTTCCCAGCATGTTTTCACTACACGTTTGGGCCTACCAGATCTGTCCAGCCTCCTCCCCATCATCTGATCCAGCTTACCACCAGGTAGTGATCAGTTGACAGCTCTGCTCCTCTCTTCACCCAGGTGTTCAAGACATACAGTCGTAGATCAGATGAAACAACGACAAAGTCTGTATGTGTTAATGGGTCCAACAGTCCTGAGTCCATCATGCTCATGTGATCTTTTTAAGTGTGTTAAGTATTCTGATGGCTTGTGGGAAGAAGCTATTGCTGAGTCTGGCGGTCTTGTACCATAAACTTTGGTAGCATTTGCCCAAAGGTAGAAGGGAGAACAGGCTGTGTGCAGGATGAATGGGGTCTTTGATTATATTGATGGCTCTGTTGCTGCAGTGTGACTGATACATATCTTGTATGGGTGGTTGGGATGTTCTGGTGATCTTCTCTGCTGTCTTCACCACTCTTTGGAGGGCTTTCTGGTCAGAAACAGAACAGCTGCCATACCAGACTGAGAAGCTGCTGGTAAGGACACTCTCAATGGCACCTCTGTAAAAAGTTGTGGTGAAAGGGGGGGGGGGTTTCCACTCTCCTCATCCATCACAGGAAGTGTAGATGTTGCTGTGCCATCAAGGGAGGTGGTTTTAGCAGTTCATGTCAGGTTGTCCATGATGTGCACCCCCAGGAACTTGCTGCTTTTCACAGACTCCACAGTGCTGCCACAGATGGTGAGTGGGGTGTGAGGTGAATGCTTCCTTCTGAAGTCAACTGTGATCTCATTTATTTTGCTGATGTTCAGTTGTAGATTGTTATCACACCAGGCAATGAGTTGGTTTTCTTCCTCTCTAGTCTGAGTCATCATCATTGCTGATGAGGCCCACCACTGTTGTGTCATCTGCAAACTTGATGATGTGGTTTGAGTTGCACTTGGCACAGCAGTCACGGGTCAGCAGGGTGAACAACAGAAGGCTCAGAACACAGCCCTGGGGGACTCCAGTGTTCATGATGATGGTCTCAGAAGAGACTTTTCTGACTCATACTGTCTAGGTTCTGTCTGTGAGGAAGTCCAGTAACCAATTGCACAGTGTGGTGTTGATGCTGAGTGGGCAAAGTTTCTTAACCAGGTGTTGGGGAATGACTGTGCTGAAAGCAGAGCTGAAGTCGATGAAGAGTATCTACATATAGCTGTTCTTATTCTCCAGATGATCCAGGCTAACATGAAGTGCAGTCACTATAGCATCACCAGTGGAGCGATTGGGGCAGTATGTAAACTGGAGTAGGTCAAGTGCAGCAGGGAGTCTAGATGTTATGTGGTTTTTAACCAGTCTTTCAAAGCACTTCATCATGATGGGGTGAGTGCTATAGGTCTGTAGTCATTGAGTGTTGATGCTGGTGACTTCTTTGGCAGTGGTATGATGGTGGTGGTTTTGAAGTACTGAGGTATGATGGCTTGGCTTGGGGAGGTGTTATAGATGTCTGTGAGGATGTGCATCAGTTGGTCAGAACATTCCCTGAACACATACTCTGGTATGTTGTCAGGACCTACGGCTTTCCATGGATTCACCCTGAGTAGGACACTTCGAACATTGGCTGGGTCAAGACAAAGTACTTCTTTATCCAGACTGGGAGGTTTTTTTTGTTGGTGTTGTGCTGTTGTTTTCTTCAAACTGGCTGAAGTCGATGTTAAGTGTATTGAGGAATTCAGTATTGTTGCAAGGTGGTAGTGGAGATCTGTAGTCTGTGATGGACTGAATGCCTTGCCACAGGTGCCTAGAGTCTTTAGAGTCAGTGAAGTGTCTCTAGATTTTCTGTCCATAGGCACACTTTGCTGCTCTCATGCCCCAGTTCAGATTGGTTCTTGCAGATCTAAGAACATCTTTGTCCCCAGATGTGAAAGCAGCATTTCGTGCTCTCAGAAATGTGCGCATCTCTCCTGTGAGCCAAGGTTTCTTGTTGGCACATGTGGTGATGGTCTTGATTGCAGTCACATCTTCCACACACTTTGATATGAAGCCCATCACAAACTCAGCATATTCTTTTAAGTTGGTGTGTTGGTTGACAGTGGCAGCCTCCCTGAAAACATTCCAGTCTGTGCAGTCAAATCAATCCTGTAGAACTGAAGCAGCACTCTCTGGCCATGTCCTTATCTGCCTCACATATGTGTTAGGATGTTGTTTCCTGGTAGTTGCACTATAGCTAGACAGTACATGTTCATGAACACATGAACACCAGGGGGCACTGGCTTGCTGCAACTCTGCTGGTTTGGCTAGCTGGGTCTATATAAGCCTGCAAGCAAGAACATATGGAGGACCAGTTTTTTTTTTTGGATGAGAAGACAGCCAGCTATTGTAACTGGTGAACTTTATGGTGGATTTGTGTTTTGCCTCCCTTTTGGATTTAAGTTGGAATTCCATTTTCTTTCATTTATTTTTACTTTTGTGGTTTTCCCCAAATATATGAACTTTGGAGGGGAGTGGAGAAGGAGAGGCTCCAGGCAGGATCTCACCATCTATGCTAGACACCGCTTGTGCTGGCGCAGAGGTTTGGTGGGAAGTCTGTGCCCCTTTGGTTACATTCACTTTAGTGTCATACAAACTGACTATCACGTTATTGCATACATTTAGGTTAGGGGGTTCAGTTTGTTTGTATCTGGCTTCTTAAGTGTGGGGGCCTTGTCCAGGAGATGTTTGTGTTGTGGGTGATGTGGTTTTGTTTTGAACTTGGTTGCTTTTGGTAGTGATGGGTGTGTTTAACATCAGCTGCATTTCTGAAAGCTGTGTGTGCTAACTTTGGAAGTTAGCATTTGGTTGGTCTGTTGTGACTTGTATACTACAGTTTGTAGGCCCGTTTCTTGTGGTTTGTGCAAGGCCTAATTTGGGCAGTTTTGGTAATGTTAGTGTTGTGCTAGGCACACCATTTTTTTTTTTTTGCTCTGTTTTTCACCACTGTTATTGTGTCTGGCTTATTGGTTGACGGTGTAGTTTTAGTTTGGCTGTGTTTAGTGAAGTCTGAGTTTAAGGCAGAGGAATTCATGGGACAGGAAGTAACTCATGTGCATTTAGTTCTGCTAACAAAGGCAAATCTCTCTACTTTGGTTGAATTTTGTGAAGCAGAAGTCTCAAGATGCCAAGAAAAATGAAATCATACATGTTATGTCTGGGTGTCACTGATTTTAGAGGCAGAAGCTGTGAAAAGAAAACACTTAAACCAAGAGGAGGAGAGTAGGAAGGAAAGATATTTGGAGAGGGAAAGTTAAAGAAATGGAATTGCTTCAGAAGGATAGGGAAGAGGCTAAGGAGTTGGTGAAATTGGAGCTTGAATGGGCTAAAGTCAGACAGCAGAATAATCAGCGTCAGCGCACTTATGAAACCAGATTTGATTTGACCAAGTGTTTTGCTTTAATGCTGAAGTTCAGTGTAGATCAAGTAGATGTATTTTTGACACATTTGAGCGTATTGCATGTGAATGACAGTGGCCTAGGGAAGAATGGGTGACATTGGTATGTAGGGAGTTGACTGGAAAGGCTCAGGAGGCCTATGCTGTGCTCAGTTCTGAGAATGATACAGCTTATGAGGCTGTGAAAAAGGAAGTACTCTGAGCTTTCAAGCTCGTTCCAGAAGCATATCGTCAGCACTTTTGAACTGAAATTAAAGGCTGGGCAAACTTATGGAGATCTTTGTAGGCAACAAGAGTTGCTGTTTAAGTGGCTTAGGGCTAGTGAAGTTTACACCTTTCAGGAGCTTAGACAGTTGATGCTTTTAGAGCAATTTAAATCCAGTGTCCCATGCCAGCTTGAAGTCCATCTTAATGAGCAGCTGGTACAGTCTGCCTCTAAGGCTGCTGAATTGGCATATAACTATGTGTTGATACACAGAGGAGTGTGGCCAGGGAAGTCTGGTGGTGCTTCTTCACGTCATGCTGGTGAGAAGTGATGGTCGCTGTAAAGGTGATTCTCCGGTACCTGTTAAAGGTCCACTTGGTGCTGGTCAGCCTATGGTTAGGCGGCCTACTGTTAGTGCTGCTAAGGAGTCCTTTGATGATGTTAGGTGTCATTACTGCAAAAAACTTGGACATCTTAAATCACGTCCCGTTTTGCAAAGGAAGGGGCGCTTTGATCGAAGTTTGTAGAGAAGTTGCTCTAGTCATGCCTGGTTCTATGTAGGGGTTACACATGGATAGAAGTAGCATAGTAACATCTGTTGTAACTGACCAGTTTTTTAAGGGGTTTGTTTCTGAGGGCTCTGTCTCAGTTTCTGAGGGAGAGCCTGAGGTGATAGTTACCATTTTGAGAGACACGGGAGCAGCACAATCTTTGCTGTTAGCTGGAGTTTTAGAGCTCCCAGAGAGCTCATCTCTGAAGATGTCAGTGCTGGTTGAAGATGTAGGTGGGGAGTATGGATCTATTCCTCTCTACAATATGTTTTTGAGGTCTAATGTGGTTAATGGCTGTGTCCCCATTGGTGTAATGCCTTCCCTGCCTGTTAAGGGTGTTAAGTTTGTTGCTAGGGAATGACTTAGCAGGGAACCAGGTGTGTATATCACCTGTGGTTAGTGTGTCTCCTTGTTCAAGTCCTGAGACTGAGGCTCTAGAGACTCAGTTTCCAGCAGCTTTTCCGGCTTGTGTTGTCACTCGTGCCATGTCTAAGCATGCATTGTCTGACAAGCCATTTGATGAGCACCCTAGTAAATAGTCAGTGCCATCCCTTGAAGCAGTGGGAATTGTGCCCGCTAGCTGTAAATTTAGTCCTGCTGCCCTTATTGATGCTCAGAAAAAGGATAGTGAGCTTTTGAATCTGAGAGAGGCTGCTGCTGATTTTGAGGAAAGTCAGATGATAGCTGAGGGATTCTACCTCCAAAACAATGTCTTGATGCGCAAATGGAGGCCACCAGACCGACCAGCCACTGAGGACTGGGTGGTGGTTGAGCAGGTGGTGCTTCCCCCCTGTTTTCGACAGGAAGTGTTGCGTTTGGCCCATGAAGCAGCCATGGCTGGACATCTAGGAATTCGTAAGACTCAAGCAAAAATTGAGGCATTTATTGGCCCCGCTTGCATAAAGATGTGGTCAATTTTGTTCACTCTTGTCATGCTTGTCAGGTTTCTGGGAAGCCCAATCAGAAAATTCTGGTGGTGCTTTTGTGTCCTTCACCCATTGTAGCTGAACCGTATCGTGTCTTAATTGATTGTGTAGGGCCACTACCTAAGACGAAGAAGGGTTCTGAGTATTTGCTTACCATAATGGACATCACTACATTACTACATCACTACATTACACTACACTACATCACCAGAGGCAGTGCCTCTTCATAATCTAAAAACTCGGTCTGTTGTGGATATTTTGCTTCAGTTTTTCTCTTGCTTTGGGTTGTCTAAAGAAGTTCAGTCAGATCATGGCACCAATTTTACATCTGGTGTTTTTCAGCAAGCAATGGTTAAGCTGGGGATAGCCCAGGTGGTGTCTTCTGCTTATCCTCAATCACAGGGGGCTACTGAGAGGTATCATCAAACTTTAAAATCTATGATGCATGCCTACTGTGTGCAGTTCCCTGGTGATTGGGATTGTTCAATTCCTCTTTTATTTGCCATCCGTGACTGTTAATGACTCTACTGGGTTTACCCCTTTTGAATTGGTTTATGGTCATGAGGTTCATAGTCCCCTGAAGATGGTTAAGGAACAGTTTTTAGCCAGGCAGGAGGAGAGGGGTTTATTACAGTATGTGTCTTGTTTTAAAGAGCGCTTGGTAGCTGCTTGTGAGGTAGCACGGGGCAATTGGGAAATCTCGCGTAAGCGAATGAAACATCAGTATGATAAGAAGGCAGTAGCTCGATCTTTTTCAGTGGGGGATAAGGTCTTGGTACTGAAGCCAATGCGAGGTGGTCTGAGTGCAGCATTTGCTGGACCATACAGTGTTAAGAAGGTGGGAGACCGCAACTATGTCCTCAGCACTCCAGATTGTATGCGGAAAACGGCTCTGCCATATTAATCTTTTGAAGCCATATCATGGTCGTTCAGCCCTGTTTATGGTGTCCTGTGTCTCCTCAGATTTTGAGGGGGAAGATGATATGGCAGGTGTGGAACCTGTTACGGCTCACTTGTATAATATAGCGGCATTGGGGGAGTTGGAAGAAAATCATGCATATTTGTCTTCTGAGCAAAGGGCAGGTGTGTAGGTTGTTTGAAGAATTTAGTGGGGTTTTCAGAGACTGTCCTGGTCTTACCACATTGGTGCTTCATGATGTTGAGGTTGGTGAGGCAGACCCTATAAAGCAACATCCTTATAGGCTGTCTCCTTTGAAGCTGTCCAGGGTTAAGGAAGAGCTGGCTTATATGGAAGAGATTGGGGCAGTGGAGTCAGGGCAAAGTGATTGAAGTTCGCCTGCGGTATTAGCGCCTAAACCTGATGGGTCATGGCGACTGTGCATAGACTATCGCAAAGTCAATCAGGTGACACAAACCGATGCTTTCCCTATCCCTCGACTTGAGGATTGTATTGATCGCATAGGTCAAGCTCAATTTGTGTCTAAATTTGATTTGCTTAAAGGGTACTGGCAGGTCCCATTGTCAGCTTGTGCAAGAGAGGTCTCAGCCTTTGCAACACCTGATGGCCTATATGTGTGTAATGTACTCCCATTTGGAATGAAGAATGCGCCTGCAACCTTTCAAAGGTTAATGGGTAGGGTGACAGCTGGCCTCCCTAATGTGGTGGTGTACATAGATGTCTTAGTCCATAGTAATACATGGGATGAACACCTTGAGCATCTCCGGCAGTTACTACAATGCTTGCAGCAGGCAGGGTTGGTAGTCAACCTTGTCAAATGTGAGATTGGGAAAGGTCGGGTGACTTATTTGGCTCATTTGGTGGGACGAGGGAAGGTGCTTCCAAGGTGGGCTAAGATACAGGCCATAATAGATCTGCCAGTCCCCAAGACGTGGCGTGAGGTTATGCAGGTGTTGGGAATGTGTGGTTTTTACTGGTGCTTTTGTTCCCAATTTTGAGACTGTAGCTGAGCCTTTGACCAATCTTCTGAGGAAGGGGGTGAAATTTCTTTGGACCAGTGGGTGTGAGAAGGCATTTAATCAAATCAAAGCCATCCTTTCCTGTGAACCAGTGTTGGTGGATCCTGACTTCAGTAAACCTTTCAAGCATCAACTGCGAGCTTGTGATGTAGGTATAGGTGCAGTATTGTTACAGGCAGATTCAGCAGGTCTGGATAAGCCTGTGGCTTATTACTCAAAGAAGTTAAACAGGCATCAAAGAGCCTATTCTACCATTGAAAAAGAAGCCCTAGCTTTGGTGTTAGCTGTCCAGCATTTTGAAGTTTATTTGTCTGGGTCTAATGGTGATGTTATGGTTTTTACTGACCATAACCCTCTGACTTCCCTGGCCAAGTTTAAGACTTCCAATCAGAGTGTTCCAGTGGGGCCTGGTGCTCCAACCCTATAGTCTGATAGTCAAGCATGTGGCTGGCAGGAACAATGTAGTTGCTGACGTGCTATCGCGATTACAGCCGAGGGATGAGACCTGAGGTGTTGAGGGGGGTTGTAGTGATTGTAAATAGAAGGGGCCCCATCAGGCCAGTATTTGGTTGGTCGGCACACTTTTTTTTTTTTTATAAAATAAAAGATGTATTTTAAAAAAAGAGAATTAAAGTTTGATGAAAAGATAAATTTTGTTTAAGGGGGAGGAATGTTAGGATGTTGTTTCCTGGTAGTTGCACTATAGGTAGACAGTACGTGTTCATGAACACATTATCCACCAGGGGGCACTGGTTTGCTGCTACTCTGCTGGTTTGGCTAGCTGGGTCTATATAAGCCTGCAAGCAAGAATGTATGGGGAACCAGTTTTGTTTGAATGAGAAGACAGCCAACTATTGTGACTTGAACTTTACGGTGGACTTGCGTTTCGTCTCCCTTTTGGATTTAAGTTGGAATTCCATTTTCTTTCATTTATTTTTACTTTTGGGGTTTTCCCAAATATATGAACTTTGGAGGGGAGTGGAGAAGGAGAGGCTCCAGGCAAGAGCTCACTGTCTATGCGAGACACCGCTTGTGCTGGCGCAGAGGTTTGGTGGTAAGTCTGTGCCCGTTTGGTTACATTCACTTTAGTACATACATACTGACTATCATGTTATCGCATACATTTAGGTTAGGGGGTTCAGTTTGTTTGTATCTGGCTTCTTAGCAGGCAGCTAATATTTATAAACTACTTTACTGGGTCTCTGCGTCTTATGAGGGGGTGGACCTGTATGGGTTGAAATGGAACAACATTCTGCTCATCCGGTGTCCTTGTCGTCTTTAGTATGTGCACCATTGCCACTCAGTAAACAGCGCTTCACAAATAATCCTATTGTGAGTGGCTCACTTCGAATATGGTCCCAATTCAGGACCAACTTCAAACATAGACAGGCTATGCCCTCTCTCCCAATCTCGGCCAATGCACTCTTTCCACCCTCACTCATGGATACAGCATTTAAGTTATGGTTCAGACATGATCTGAAACAGGTGAAAGATCTTTTTAAAGATGGTGTGTTCATGCCATTTGAGCAACTGGTAAATGAGTATAATATCCCCTGTTCACATCATTTCAGGTATCAGCAGGTGCGTGTTTTTGTTCGGAAACATTTTCCTTCCTTTCCGTTACTCTTGCCTAACGACTGGACGGATGAGTGGTTGGAGGGGGATCTAAGTTCAAATCAAAGAGGAGGAGTGAGCAGATTATATGAGGATATTCAGATGATCGCCTCACCTTCACTTAGTCATATTAGGGCGGGGTGGGAGGGGGAGCTGGGATTTGAGCTGTTGGACATCTCCTGGCAAAGTGCAATTAAAGAGAATACGTTCATCCTCAATTTGTATCAGGCATGGTTTGCTTCAGTTTAAGGTATTCCATAGGCTTCATCTATCTAGAAGTAGTCTTGCCAGGATGTATCCGGGGGTCGACCCGACTTGCTCCGGCTACCCTTTATCACGTTCTGGGCTTGCCCAAAGATGATACAGTTCTGGTCTTCAATTTTTGGTACTTTTTCTTGTGTGACAGACTTGAGCCCCACTCCTGAAATTGCATTATTTGGTGTGGCCCCTGTCAGAATGGCAATATCTGGTGCACAATGAGACGCCATTGCGTTCTCTTCGCTGTTGGCTAGACATCTTATTTTGTGTAATTGGAAGTCAGATATGCCTCCCACACACAGATGCTGGGTTGAGGATGTAATAGCACACATGAAACTTGAGAAGCTGAAACACACGATCAGGGGATCAACCCAGAGATTTTATAAGGTCTGGCAGCAATTTCTGAATTATTTTAACTCAATTTCCTGCTAGAGACTGGGACATAATCGATTCTCAGCCTCTGTAACTTTTTTTTTCTCCCTGTCTGTTTTGTTATTGTCACTTGATTATTGTATGTGCTGGGGTTGCTGTCTAGGGACTTGTTAATTGTTTTGTAAGTGTTTGCAATTCAAAACCCAATAAAAATATTTGAATAATAAAACTCTGTAAACATGCCACCATTTTGATTAACTGGAAACGACCCAAAACGCTGTAGTACATTGCCAGGTCTGTAGGTGGCGACATGATGCCGCGGGACCAATACACTAAACCCGGAAGAGACTCCACGGAGCATGCGCATACCGGTCGTGCGCTGTTTTCAAAACAAGCTCATAACAGTTTTGTTGCTCCTTGCAGTAAAATAAAAGTGGAAGGTTTTGTTGTAGCAGCTGTAATAGACTTGTGAGTTGTTTCTGCAGTGCGAGCACAAGCCTGTAGTCCGCCATTGTTATGACTCGTCTAGCGGCAGCGCCTGAGGTTAGAGAGGCGGGGCTTATGCGTCATCCACTCTGGGATGCATTTAAAAAAAATATATCGTTTTCACACCTCGAGAAAAACGGACCCATCTGGATGCGAGGCCAAAACGATAGTTTTTATGCGGGACCATCAAAACCGTACTCCGTGTGGACAGGGCCTAAGTTTCTTACCATTAAATAAGCATTGCTTGCACAGTAACATTATGTCGTTACAACGCTGACCCACTTTTAACGTGCCGAGTACCGACTGTAGCTGGTAACAAATGCTAATTAGCTTGCTGGCAAAAGTGCAAAGACCTTAAATTGCTCTGTGTAAATTAGAAAATGGCGCAACTTCCTCTGTAGCCATCAACGGACAAGCACAGACTCATTTTGAGCCAATCACAACAGGGCAGCACTGCGGCCTGAGGTAAAACATGATAGTTTAAGTTTGTTTAAATAACAAAAATGAGTACATCCAATGAGACTCGTACTGTTTAAGTAATGCAATAAAACTCATCTTTAAAAGTGGTATTTAGTCAAACTGTTTGCATAGAATGAACTTTCAGGTTGTGTTGCAGTGTTCTGCAAATTTGCAATTTAATACTTCAGAGCTTGAGACATAAAGTGCTATTTTAAAAGTTTTTTTTTTTGTCTGTTTAGTTCATTATATTTCCTCAATTTTCCTTGATTAAGAAATCGGTCTGGGCTCTTATGGGTTAATCAGTAGCCTGCATGCTAGTATATGTTCCATTTACAGTCAAACATTTT
>JAODXR010000012.1:53250766-53261418 GCA_028877395.1 Cathorops festae
CCAAAAAAAAAAGTGAGTGGCGTCTTCACACACTATATTAAGTGAGCTAAAGTTATGTTACAAATATTCATTGAGATCATGTTGGAATATGATCTCACATTGTTAACCTCAAGTTAGCTAGCCATAGAAAATGACCTTTTTACCGGTTATTTCAAACGAGCACAGTCCGTACTCTACTTCAGTACTGTACTACTTCACTCAGCACCTACATCAAAGTAACGGTAGGCAGTGGAGAAGTGAGTGAAAGCTTATTTCTTCTTTCTGTAATTTATCTGACTTTCTGATTAGAATGATGAATCAATTTTAATCTCTACAGTATAGCATTCATTCATAAAAATATTTTGATTTGTGCCAGGTGTTAGGCAAGGAGCAGGTACAGCTGCACCAGGTAATAGGCAGGGAACAGGAAGAGCATGTAGACAGTGAAGAGGTGAGCAAATTACAGAAACGAGCAAGAAGGTAAGCGAGGCTGTGGTACAGATGGGTGACAAATGGAAACCAAACTGAAGTGTCTTCGTAGTGAGGCCACCAGGATCCTCGAGAATATCTTCAGTGCCCCTTACCAAGTCTGTGGAACTGTACTGGAGGGATGAACTTTCCTCCAAGATATTCCCTCATTTTTATATACAACCTTTTTTATTTTAATTGAGATCAAGATTTTCTTTTGCAAGAGAGACCTGACTACAGCAGATAGGCCTCTGGTTAGAGTATCAGAAAAAAAAACTTGAGCCCTTTCAAGGATTTGTCCCTGTACTTTGTCTCCCACTACCTTTGCAATCAAAATTCCGCCTGAACAGAACAGCTGTCCTACTGAAACTGCGTCCCCTCAGCACAGGACTCGCCACAGTTCTATTGTAAAAAAAAAAATGCTCTAAAGTATATGTGAAGACTTGAATATACAGTAACTCCTTTAACTGTTTTGTTCAGGCCCAAATGCTTTGTAATAGGGGCCGTGGGGAGGGGTCCTGCAGGTGACCATTCTCATTCAGCGGGCCCCTCAAGTCGGTAAACTTGGGGGGGGGGGCTTAATTTTATTGTACGAGTCCCATTTCACGTGCGAGTTGTTTTTATTGTGAATAATGTCTCTAAAATGGCATGTAAGACACTTGATATGATTTTAGTATTGTCTCTCTACAGTCCTGATGATCTCTCTGGGAAATGTTATAAACACATCTTCATAAAGGAACGTTATATAGCAAGGTTTAATGTTAAAATGTGAATTATTAAGTAGCCTTATAATTAACGGGTTTACTTGGGCGAGCCTTACTGTTAATTTACATTCGTGCGTCCATGGGATTAAAAATGTTATGTTCGCATGAAACCCAGAGCAACTGCTGGATAACCTTATTTATTTTTATTCCTACTATAAATCACTAACAAATAACACATCAAAATTAGGCTAAAATTAGTGTTTGAGAATAACCATGTTTTGAAATTATGTAGTTTTTTTTTTTCCCCCTCCCTCATTGCTAAGATTTAGCTTTAGAATTGTCTAAAGTGTTCAGACCCAGCAAAGGGTGTACCTTGAGCAAACACTTGCATCTCTTTTTAGTTAAATTTTCACACAAATATATTGAACCATTGTGTGTGTGTGTGTGTGTGTGTGTGTGTGTGTGTGTGTGTGTGTGTGTGTGTGTGTGAGAGAGAGACTGGGACCCATGGAGGGCGAGATACAGTAAAGAATAAGAAAATCCTCACCCGCTTGCGTAGTGAATGGCGGAACATGGTGACAAATCATCCATGAATGACTTGACCCATGTGATTTAATGTCTTAAGACGTGTTAGCTGACCACGGTTCACTTGGTTGGGTTTCCAATAGACTCTGTTTGAAAGCTCCAGGAAACGTAACCAAAACAAAGTTTCTTTCTCTTTTTAGGGAAGTCCCTGTTTCTCATTTAGTCACCTTCAAGGTGGTGTGTCGCACTTAATTCTAAGAACTATAAAACCTCTCACTTCTGTAAAACACTCAGGAGGCGTCTGTGTGTTTAGATGACGCACAAAGCGTTAATGTTCACTTCCCATCCACCTGCATGAAAATGACGCTCACGTGCATGAGGCTAAGTGTCCGTGCATGTGCTCTTTAACTAATCCGTTGAAATTTAACCCCCATTTATTTTACCGTTACCCATAATGCACTGCACCGGTTCAGAAATAAGTAAACGGGGAATTTATTTATTTTTTTTAAATCGGTATTCTATTTTTAGTATAAAACTCAGTATTCTGCAGTAGAGTTGTTAAGGTTTTATGTGCAATTCAAAGTGTTTTTTGCATAATGCTGCCATGTTTTCATTTTCAGTAACACCCCTTCCCTCAATTTTTGTTTTTTGTTCCTGTTCAGAATGAAGTAAAACGTATTGATTTTACCGAAGCTTTTCATTCTTTTGCTGTAAGTCAATATTTTCCCCCTTTTTTCCCTTTCATTTGCTCACTGTTTGCCTGTTCATAATTTAACTAATTATAAGAGGTGCTTCTTGCAGTTTAGCCGGTTATAATTTTACTTTTGAGTATTTATTTGTCTTTCAAAAAAAGTTAAGTTACATGCATTAGTTTCTGCAAAATCATTGTGGTGTTTTTTTGTTTTTTTTTTCCTCTCTTCTGCATGGTTCATTTGTTAGAACGTAGACTACAGTTTTGTAGCTCTGTGTTTGTATCATTTTATTAAAGTTTTATTAGATATTTCTTGTCAATGAAAAGTTCTGACTAAGTTTAGATGAGTGGAATAAGACTGCTGTAGTAGTTAATAACAGATTCAACATTTCAAGTACCCTTAACTCTATTCCTGTATGTCCTGCTTAGACGGCGAAAGACGATACGGCCTACGCACCGGTCAGCAGCAAATCGGACGAGTCGCCCGAATCCCACAGCAGCCAGCCTGTGAAGAACGGCTCCTACATCGCCATGTCACCAGTGGAGGCCCAGAAGTGTTGATAAAGATCACTGCGTGGCGTTCCCGCTGTGGGGATCCACTTGTGTGCCTCTCTCTCTCTTCCTCTTTTTACCTTTTGATTCTTTCCACTGTGCAACGTGTTCAGGCAGGTCAGCTCCCAGAAACACCACGTTCGAACAAGACACCACTTTTTTCTTCGGGCGTCTTCGTCTCGATGGACCACCTCTCTTCTGCTGACGTTGTTTATGCTGTTGAAGCATGGCCTTCTCGACCTGCCATATTTTTTTTGACATGACACAAATCGTACTGTTCAAAAACACAGCGCTGTTTATCTAGTCACTTCTTCCGGGTCTACCAACACTGACACTACTGTTGACTAGACATAAAGTGAACAAACCAAGAACACCTGCTCGCCTTGTGGGACCGTATGCCCATGTGCATGTTCACCAGTCTGTAGTTCCTGTTTTAACATAAGGCTGTGAACAGAGACGGTGTTTGTTTTGCGTGAACACATCCAGGCTCCTAGCAGGAGCCATCTTGAACACCGCTGTTTGTTTAGGCATCGGTGAGGATCTTAGAACGTATAAAAAGTTTATTGCCGCACTACCGTATTGAAGTCTCCTCGGACAGATTTCATCTAACAAAACTCGTTATTTGCCATATTTTAACATTTCTTAGAATACAAGGCGACCGTTATTGTTTCTCTTCTTCAAAAAGTGTTTAAAAAGCTAAAGGGTGAAGGGCAGTTGTGTTCGTGTGTGTGTGTGTGTGTATCAGGTTTTATATGCAAGTATGTGTAGAAAGGCAGGCATGTTGGTGTTTGCGTAAATGTTAATCTCACTGCTGTGAGCTTATTTATTATTATTTTTTAAAAGAGCAATGTGCTCTCTTAATTGTCATACAGTGCCAAGTAATGGTCACTACATTTCAAAGGTTATTTTGGATAAATTGCCCATACGGTGCCATGCAGAATCGGTCATTTCGCTCACTCATTCCTTCAGCCTCTGCCTGATTCAGAGAGTCTTGTCATCGTGCTGTGAAAATGAGCTTTCGTTCATCTTTTCTGAAAGAAAAGCAAGCTTACAAATCGCACAAGTGAGACTTGACCCTTCTCTTTGCCTTACACGTGTGAGTTTGCTGTGTGAAAGGGCTTCGTAATGTAGTAGCGTGAGACCGCCTCCTATCAAATCTAGTCTCTCGTTTAAACATCTGCAAGTCGTCGATCGAGACTTTGCGTCCTGTTTAAGGCGTCTAATCTCCAACTCGGAGAATGCACAACTAGATCAACCCCCTTTACTCAGCCAGTTGTTTACAGCCTCTTATCTCTAGTGACACTCTGAGGGCTGACGATGGAAAACTTCAGCAGTCAGGAGGAGTTCTGTACACTGTGTGCACAGGATACTTCAGTTCAGCTTGGTGAGGTTAATTAAAACCCAAGATAGATCTGGCACTTTGAAACACTATGTCCTGTTTTTTGTTGCTGTTGATTTTGTCCGTGAGCTTTTAAACACTGAAACATTTGAGAAGTGAGCAAACGCCATAAAGAGGGGAAGAAAAAGTGCACTTTTTCTTAAATAAAAAAAAAAATCCTGCACATTTTGTGTAATTCAGTAACGTGGTCCTTGCTTGCATTTCAGAGATGTACCCATATGTCTTTTTTTTAATCCCCTCTTCTTCCCCTCCTACCCTTCTCTATGTACTGATACACAAGATCGAGTCTTGTTACTTCAGATACCATTTTCTGTTAACAAATGATCAAATGCAATAGTTATTATAATTTTATATGTATTTGTGCAAAGTCTGATCAGTATGGAGCCGTAACATGGCAAATTTTTTTTTTTTTGGACTGCATCTTTCTTTAACAAATTGTGAACCAACCCCTAAGCTCAGATTTGGTATGTTAGTCTACTTCCCCCCCCCATGTTTGTTGCCGACAAGGCTTCTGTTTCATTCAGTTTTGTGTGAAACTGTTCAGACCTGTTTTTGTGTATGTTTTCTTTTTGATTTGAAATTTTGAACTGGAAAAGAATAGCAGTATGTATATGGACTGTTAGCACTATAGCTAGCAAACAAACCGAGGTGCGAGGAAAGTAACTGGAACGTTTTACGTGAACGCTGATGGCCGCCTTGGTATACTTTTGTAGTCAAGAAGTACCCTTTCCAACAAAGGCCTTTTATAAAAAGTATAAACTCAGTAAGCTGTGGACGAGTCTGCTGAGCCTCAGGACCCCGAAGTTCCTCTTGTCCTGACTTGAAATTTTAAGCTCTTCAACCTGAGCCATTTCCACACTCGACTGACTTTTGAGCCCGAACCTTCTCATTGCTTCACTCAGCTGTAAACTCGACCAAAGATAACCTAGATGTGTCCCCCCCACCCCGTTTGTTTGCTTTCACAGATACAGCTGTCGTACCATCAATTTGCTAATTTGCAACACTCGAGAAGAAAAGGCAAAAGAAAGTCAGCAAAGTATTATTTCCAGATCGTGCTAAGGGAGAGACGACACTCAGTATTGTGTATTGACACAGCAATACATTGTGTAAAAATATTTTTTGTAAAGCTAAAACAGTTTTGTATCCAAACACTGTATCTTTGTTCAGAGATCTGTTCATTAACGGGACTTTTTGTATAGTATTGATTTTTTTTTTTTTTTTTCCTAATCTCACCCACATTTTTCTTTCTTCCCTCCTGACAGATTTATAACATGGTTCCAAGTGTCGTTCCACAATTGTGATGTTAACAGTGTGTATGACGTGTAAGTTCACTGGCAGTGATTGAGAGGCTCGTGGTGTCGGGATTTTGAGATTTGATATCCTCCGGTACCACAAGTTTCTTAAGAAGCCATTGCACTGTTTGTTTTTTGTCCCATGTGGAGTGCTATAGGAAGGCTGAGTGTCTGAGTTCGGTTAAAGGAGCTTGGTTTAAAGCCTTTGTGCCACGTCGGGCACTAGAGAACTGAACCTTTTTTTATTTTAGTCCCTTAGATGAATGACGCCCTCCTTCAGGATGAAACTCGAGTGCCATTACTTCCTTGTTTACTGAGTTTTAGGAATTTTTTACTAAAACAGTGTAGCAGAATCAGTGTTTTTTCGTCACCTGCATTTCAGTTCACCTTCCCTATGTGATGAAGGATGGTTTTGAACATTTCATGATATGTGCTGCTGAAAAAGACAATCCACCCCATATTAGGTGCAAGTTTTCTTTAAAAAAAATAAAAAGAGTAATAATAATCTGAATTTAATTTTGAAAATTTACACTGCACAAATATTTCTGCAATACCTTTTTTATAAATATTTTTAATGTTCTTTACCTAAAATAAAGCTGCATTTATTGCAAAAATGACCTGTCTTGAGTCTTCTGTGCCTGTTTTTGGAATTCTATTTTTCAGTGTCGGCATTTAAGCTTTTCGTCAATTTCCCACCATTTTATTTTTATTGCATTTTTCACTTTGCCTTCTGCTGCATTTTCATCTTCGCAAAGAATTTCCTGACAAAGACGGCAAACGGAGGCCATCCACATTGGGTCTGCCTTAATATCAACAAATCAACTACAGCATGTACATTTGATCATGGCAAATATAATTTCATCTTGCTCAATGTGTTTTGAGTGCAGGATTTTTAGTCATTCTCCTTTTTGTCATTTAGTTGAGGACCTGGCTTAGACATGCACAGTATGCACATAATTTAAGAGAGGGTAACTTGGCTGTTTATAGGCTAATTTTGACCCCAAGGAATAATGTGAGATGTGTGCCAAAATTGCTATACGGAGCAAACGGCCTAAAAATGACCAATCCAAGATGGCCGCCGGTATTATTATTGTATCCCCCGTACGGTGTAGGATTTGCGTTGGTTGCGCGTCTGCCGCCATGTCCGCAGACACTTGCTTGTAAACGCTCTACAACTTGTAATTCTTGATTTCTTTCAAGCTTTCACAGCACAGTTATATGGGTTAGGGCTCAATGCCTATCGGAAACGGTGATGATATCTTGAAATTCTCGACTCTGATGGGCATTTTTGTGCAGCACTTGTTTTGTCTGGGTGGGGTTTTGTCCGTTTCCCTTCAAAATGACGGGGTGTATGGGGGATACACTTGCCGTTGCACAGTGCAACAGTTAAGCCTAGTTAACAATAGCTATGCTTTTATATTGCACAGGCCATATAGTATTTGGAGTGTTCGTTTATATCCAGGTTCTTAGATCAACTGCTAAATTTATCATGACTTGAACAATGAAAGGTCACTATAATGGCTGAAATTAGTTATTTTTGTAAATACGGTCTCTGATTGAGTTTTGCCTGTCAAGTTATTATATTTATACAAGTTGTTTTTTTCTTACATATTATTCTTAGTCTTTCTCCTCTCTCTCTCTCTCTCTCTCTCTCTCTCTCTCTCTCTCTAGTCGTCTGAACCCTCTGTCCGTCTCAGCATGGGAAGTAAATAATCAGATTGGTCTACATGTGACTGTAGATGGAAAGGTCTTTTCCGTGTTCTCTTCTACAGTTGACCAAAGTGGTTCTCGTATCATCAGTATGTCGGCTACTGACAAAATCACACAATGGCAGGTTTTGGGTTTCCAGGGTGCTCTACTGAGCCACTTCATCGAGCCCATCTATGTCAGTAGCATACTCATAGGTAAATTCTATGTGATCAATAAACAATGCACAACGTTTTGCACAATGTATTTCCTTCCATTAATTGAATGCATAAAATTAATGTACCCAGTGAATTGTAATGTTGGTGTACATCCAGATCCTGGTGGTGTTTTTGTTCATGCAGCATGTATGGTGTTCGTATTTTAAAATTTGTTTGTAGCCTGTGCTTTGCTGCTTCTTTTCACATACAATGTGTGTTTGACTTTAGGTGATGAAAGCTGCAGTGATGCACGTGGTATGGAGATTGCAGTAAATCAAAGGGTGGATGGCATCACCTCCAAGTTGCCCATGTATTACTGTGTTTATCGGCCACATATTAGCCTGGTGCCCTCTGTGATTCCCACAGATGCCCACAACGCCCAAAGAACACTCAGCCTCAACTGGAGCCAAGGAGACGTTTCCCTCGAGGTTGTAGATAGTGTGAAGGGCAAAGCTGTGGAGGAGTGAGTTTGTCTGATTTATCTTTCTATCCATTTTTTCCATTAAAAGTTTGGATATTTACCATCCTTTACAGTCAGGCCAAAAGTTTACATACACCCAAGATAAAGGCATTCAAACTCGATTTTTCACAACTCTGTACATTTCATGTTAGCATATATTTGCTTTGTCAGGTCAATTATGGTATGTACTTTGTTCACATCAGAGGTGTTTTTAAACAATTTATTTGCGCAGATTTATTTCAGCTTTAATTTACTGTATCAGATTTTCATTTCCATACACTTTTTGTTAATGTTTGGTGGTATTTCCTTGTTTAGTTGCTTAACTTCAATCAGATGATTGAAGTTTAAAGATTGAAGTAGCCTTCCACGAGCTTCTCACAATGCTCTGGCAAAACTTTTGCCCATTCCTCCTGAGAGGAACTGGCGAAACTCAGTCAGGTCTGTGGTCCTCCTTGCAAAATTTGGGATGACTGATGATATCAGGAATCACCAATAGATACTAACAGGGCTCGACATTCATTTTCAAACCCATTTGCCCTAAATTTCCACTTGCCACGTGATGTGTGACGTCGTGCACAAGGGGTCTATAAACAGTACATGTCCCATACTACAACAGCGGGGTTATATAAAATAACTTGCAAAGCAGTAAATGAAACCAACAAAGAAAATGGCCAAAACATAATGGCGGATATGTAGCGAGGGATGCTTTTAGGAACTGAAAAGATCAAAAAGCCTAATTTTTGTGATGCTAGTTCGTAAGATATGTTCATTCCAACTTGCCTGGTCAGGCATGTCGGGGACATATCCCATTCGCCTGAATGCATGTTTCATTTGCTCCGGGCAATCAGGCAGTGCTAAATGTCGAGCCCCGACCAGCTATCATGATGGCTATCAAGTTGGATGATTTCAATATCTGTGGGAAACATGTCATATCTGCAAATTTAATTTGACAAAATTGACAGTTGTGTTGTGTCTTGTATATGTTTCCTTTTAGGCTATTTTGTAGTCAGATTGTAGACATTTTTAACAGGAAATGTAAAAAAAAAAACCACTAAACTCTAATGTATGCAACTCGCAGCTGACTCATAACCAGCTTCCAATGTTTTTTTCTGTTGTAATGACATAAGGTGTACAGGTTCCCTGTGCTTGGGGTCATTGTCCTGCTCTCTTGTCTTCTGTTTTCAAAAGTGAACCAGTACCTTTTCAAACAAAATAACCCCCACTTCATGATACTACCACCTCCATGCTTTACAGTTAGGATGGTGTACATTGGATTAAAATCCTCACACTTTTTTCATCCATACATGGCACAGATCGTTAAGGCCCAACAGTTCACTTTTTGTTTCAGCTGACCAGAGAACACTACTCCAAATGGTTGGTGATCACCTGCAACCATTAATCTGGCTTTTTATGCTGCTTTTGGAGTAGGGGCTTCTTCCATGTGCAGCAGAAATGTAGGCCCCTTTTATTTATTTATTTATTTGTTTGTTTGTTTGTTTGTTTGTTTGTTTTAAATGATGGATGGTTTACTTTGGGACACAACACTTCCAACTCCACCCTTTCTTTTATTGTTGTCTTGGGGTTCAGTTGAACCTTTCAGACCAAAGCTAATTCTTCACTGGGATTTAATTTGTCTTTTTTTTTCTGAAAGATGCAGTGTCACTGTGGTTCCAAGGTTTTTCTGTTGCCATGTAATTGTTATTACAGATGCTTCTGTGATCTACAATTATTTGACAAAACAATTGACATCAACAAAAGACGTCATTTATCAGCCATCTACAATGAGGTCCTGGGCACACTTCCCAGAGGGCTGGGTGCACCCCCAGACCCAGCTGTTTTCGGTGACTCACAGGAGGGCGGAGAGAGTCAGCATTCCATTGATCACCCTAACGGGCGGTCCATTGATCGCCTTAATGACTCGCCATTCACACCCAGCCTCTAGTGACCCACACCAACAGGATGCCTCAACGACACCTTACTGTAGATGAGCTTTTCATCAGAATTCTGATTCTGATCCATAAGAGGATAAATCCCTGATACTCCCTATTAGTCAGACAGAACTGAAGAAGCCTTTCGGATGAGAGGTGAAATGTTTTTAAAAATCTTCAAGCAAGTCCAGTTGCTCTTTTCTACCACCCACAGTATACCCTATCTATCTATCTATCTATCTATCTATCTATCTATCTATCTATCTATCTATCTATCTATCTATCATAAACAGCTTTCAAACAAAAATGCTACCAAGTTCTGGATTGCTTAGGCTTGTTTGTTTGTTGGAGTGGGGTTTAAAAAAAAAAACTCTCAGTGCTCATCTCTAGCTTATGCCTCTGGAATGTTTACAATCAGGTCAGTTTTAATGGATCCTTGTTCAGTGATGTATGGAAACTATTTTTTAAATGATGCGTGTGTATTTGTTTTACTGACAAAATGTCTGGTCTCAGTCTTTGCAGTGAGGTAAAGGTATTAGAATAAAGTTATTTGGTGGGTAGAAAGTTTGTCACACAGAGAAGCCTGTGTGGAATACTCGGGTGTAGGTGAAAGTTGACAGTGCTGAGAAAATACATCAGATGGATAAATGAAGAATTTCGTTGCAAAATGGTATATCCACCATTTTTTACTTTTGCATTTTATTATTGGAAATGACTGTTCAGAAGTCCTATCATCTATGTGTGAATTCT
>JAODXR010000012.1:55151938-55162076 GCA_028877395.1 Cathorops festae
ATGAACACGTTCACTGTGACGTTGCTGCTTAGAGACGGAGTTCCAGAATCTGTAGCGAGCACGTGGAACTGGAACGTCTTTACCGTCTCAAAGTCAAAACTTTTTAACGCGTATACGGCGCCATTTTCAGAATTGACATTGATAAAAGACGTGTGCTTGTTCTCTTTGAGATGATCTCTCCATATCTGGTAGTTGATTATTGCGTTTTCATCTGAGTCTCGATCAAAAGCAAATACAGAAAATAAAGATGTTCCTGGAGAATTGTTTTCCATTACATAAAACGTATATGGGGAGCTAATAAACTCTGGACTATTGTCATTTACATCTGATACTTGGACAGTTATAGTCTTCATCGACGACAGTGGCGGGTTCCCTGCGTCTTTTGCGGATAAAGTAATAACATATTGAGATGCCATTTCCCTATCAAGTGATGACGATGTAACTAAGGAATAAACATTATCATGTGTGGAAGAAAAAAGCTTGAAAGGCAGGTCCACAGGTACTGAACAAGAAACTTTTCCGTTGTTCCCAGAGTCCAAGTCAGATACACTTATCAAAGCAACTGTAGTCCCAGATCGGGAATCTTCCGGAATGGCACTTGAAAATGAAGTCACCTCTATCTCTGGCGCATTGTCATTTACATCCACAATCTTTATACTCACTGTCTTGTGTGATATCATTGGTATAAAACCTTTGTCGGATGCTTGAATATCAATTCCATATTTGTCTTTTGTCTCAAAATCTAAAACTCCCTTCACAATGATTTCGCCAGTGATCGGAGATATCTCAAAAAGTTCGAGGACCTTTTTATTTACATTATTACTTATCGAATAAACAATCTCGCCATTTGAGCCCTCATCCAGATCTGTGGCGTTCAGCTGTATGACTGTTGTACCTATAGGCGCGTTTTCGTGCAGCATTACAGTATAGGCATCTTCAGTAAAAACTGGTGCGTTGTCATTTATATCCAGAACATTTATAATTATTTCCATTGTCCCTGATTTTGATGGTTTTCCACCATCTACAGCACTTAATAACAATTTTATATTCTGTGCAACTTCTCTGTCTAACTGCTTTTGTAATATCAGAATAGGAATTTTACCGTCATCATCACGATCTTTGACTTCGAGTCGGAAATGATCATTGTGGCTGAGTTTATAACTCTGAATAGAATTGCTGCCACTGTCCGGGTCGTGAGCTGCTTGGAGCTGAAATCGTGTCCCCGGAAAAGCTGATTCTCCGATATCCAAATGTTTTGTCTTCTGAATAAAATTAGGAGCATTATCGTTTATGTCCAAAATATGTATAGTCACGTAGTGAATCTCCAGTGGATTTTCAAGAACGATTTTCAAATTTTCCAAACAAGCGCTACCTCCTGCGCAGACCTCCTCTCTGTCTATTTTTCCGTTAACATACAGCCCTCCGTCGTCCTGATTCACCCTGAACCTCGACTCTGCCGAGGCTGATACAATGCGTAATCCTCGCTCTTTTAGGATCCTGTTGTCGATACCTAAATCCTTGGCGAGATTCCCAACCAGGGTACCGTCATTCTGTTCTTCAGAAATGGACCATTGTATCTGCGCCAAAACCGTGTCCTCAAACAACAGCAAAATCGCCACAAAGAATAATCTTTGGTGTGGTTTCCGCCATATCGCACGTCCCCTTTGTTCCATTTTCCAGCTATCAGAACATCGATCTACAAAAAACATGAAGGCTAATCCATTAACATTAATAGTGTTTATACAACACTGGTGATATTAGCATCGTCAATTCAACTATAATAAAGAAACAAGGTAGGCTATCGATAGCTTAGGCTTTAAGCAGTTGCCTGAATGTACAGAGGAAGTGAAGGGGTGGGGTGTAGTTTTGACGTCTGGAACCATAAGTGGTTTTGTACTGACACCTCGAGGCTGCAACTGAGCTCGAAATTCAGAGCAGCATGAGAGTGGAAACTGCAGTCTATTTATTTATTTTTTCTTCTTTTAAATAACAAAATGGGAACACCTCTGAGCATTGGTGAGATTACTGTTGAAATAGTGGCTCCCTTCAAAAATGGCTGGGTGTCCACATCAGGAAAGATCTCACACAGACAGTCAACACATCCCACCTTGTGAAAAAGATCTTGCAGGAGGCTAAACAAAGTAAACCTATCCAGACTTCTCATAATCTTCTACAGGTACACAGCGCAGTGCTGACAGACCACAAAACTAAAAAAAAAACCATGCAAGTTCGTCCACATTATGTTCAAACGGCTATCAAGGATGCTTACATCAAGAGATGTTTGAGGAACCTTAAAGCATAATCTCAAACCCTACACACCCCAATTATAACTTCTTTCACCTTCTGCAATCTGGGAAATGCTTCTGAAACATTCAGACATGCATCACTGCACTGAATAATAATCTGTCGTCAGACATTCCTGTTACAATAGCAATGTCTACCAACCTGTGAATGTCTGATACCATGTTATACTTAATCCTTGTGAATTTTGCCACTACTTTATTGTAACGTATACTAAGTTGGCAGACAGTCACAGTCAAGTGAATACTTGTGAGTTCAGTCCATAAACAGATCCATCTATACAGACCTACAGTTCAGAGTTGAGTTCCATATGCAGTGAGTGCATGCAGAAAAAAAAGTTATGACATTTGAAGCTAATATTCAATACATTAATATGAAAGGAAGGAGACAGCAGCTTGATAAAAGACACAGCTTATCTCACTGATTAAAATGTTTATGAATTTGACCACTTAAATAGCAAATTAAATGCATACTAAAATAGAATATCTGAATAAGTAGTGTACACCTCTTGATGGTTTGTGGCTATTTATGTTTTTTTTTTTCTTCTCAGTAGGCTACCAGATGTGAGTGGGAGCTCCAACTCTGTGCAAGGAACTGAACTTGAATTTGGATCAACTGAAAACCCACATGATCATTTCTACTCAAGAAATTTATGATATTTTCTGAAGAGTAACCTAATAATAGTTTTAATAAGCTGAATGACCATGTCATCAACTTTAACAGCTGACTAACCCATCTCTGATCGGGCATCCCATCCATCGATTATCTGTAGCTACTTATCCTGTCCAGGGTTGCAGGCAAGCTGGAGCCTATCGGTGTGAATGGTTGTTTGTCTCTATGTGTCAACCTGGTGACTTGTCCAGGGTGTACCCCGCCTCCCACCCATAGTCAGCTGGGATGGGCTCCAGCTTGCCTGCAACCCTGTAGAACAGAATAAGTGGCTACAGATAATGGATGGATGGATGGATGTTCTGTGTGTGTGCATTCTCTTCTCTATGTTCTATGGTATCTTGGTGTATGCTGGTTTGTAATGTTCTATTCTGTTCTCTCCTGGGTTGTACTGCTCTGTCCTGTTCTGTTCTCTATTTCTGTCCATAGTGCATTATGCTGTCATTCCTAGTCCTGGGTATGACTTTAAACTGCAACCGGTGGTGAGTCTTAGGTCTGGGAGGACTGGAGTATTGGGGAAAGTGGAGTTACTTCTTAATCACCATTGCTCCCAGGTCTGCTCTGGCCCGGAGTGGTAGCACCTGCCTGGGTTTCAGCTATGGGTTAAATAGTACATCACCAATAAGGCGCTGGCAGCAGGGCACTTTTCGGTGCAATGTGGCAGATGAACCCAAGAGGGTCAATGGCACACCGCCAGATGGCATGCAAAAGAGCCACTCAAATGGCCAACAGATGGCATCACTTGGCAAGTTGGTTGTCACTGCAGGGCAACTTCCATACCCGTCAGGTCTGTGGCACTTTTGTGCACCACTTGGCATCAGATCTGGAGGTCCAGAGAAATGGGGTCACAACATCGTTTGTCTTACCTTACTGTGCAAAGTGCTTCATTAGGAAAGCAGATTCCTGTGCATCCTAATGAAGCAATCATCACTAGCTATGGACAGCCGATGGCGATTTATGACATTACCCAAGTTTGATTCTAAAATTTGGCCCTCTGATAAAGTTGTGGACTATGCATTTTGAAAGTAAGCACAGCTATTTTAAGAGATGTACAAGACAGTTGAAAAACTTTAAAAACTTGTTCCTCACTCTCTCTGAAAGACATAATTTTTTGCAAACCTATATTTCAGCTACATCATATCCTGCACTTATAGAGGGAAAATATAGCTCACCATTTCATTATGAGCTTTACAGTGATACAGTAATGCACGTGATCAGATAATTAGGTTTTAATAACGAAAACACAAATCTCTCTGGGCATCCAGTTTAAAGGCACAACATACAAGAAAGGACAGTTTTTGTAACTAAGGATGATGACTCTTCGGAGTTTGGGGAGCTTGTTGCAATCATTCTTAAGGATACCTCTTTTGTTTATTTACTAATGAGGTTATTTGAGACAGTACCTTCTTCAGTATAATCTTTACTCAGTGAATCATACAGGGGAGATAATGTAATGCTTTTACAGGAATCACTTGATTGACTTCTATCTACTTACTGTATAACTTGCACAATGAATGGGAAAGAAGTCCCTCTGAAGCACAACATTTGGTCAGAGTAGTAACAGAAGCTCTTGCTGCAGGATATTGCATGAAACATTTACATGTCATTTATTATGTTGTTTTTTCCATATTAATCATGCATAACCCAGAACAGACCAGCTCAACCAGTGCCATCACAGTAGTGTTGCCAGATCTGCCAATCCCACTAATTAGTTGAAGAGACATTACAAGTCACTAGGAGTGAAGGGTGCTGAAGATGTATATTATGTCCAAGAAGCTGACTGAGTGTCATCACTGAGGCCAGTCCAGGCAAGAAAACTAGTGCAAGGTTGGACCAAGAATCACAAGTTTATTTCAACTTGTAAGACGCAACAATGACATGTCACTCATTTTATTAAAAGTCTAGTGATCTGTACCATACTCCAGAATGACATTTTCCTTATGTTTAGATTGAAAGAAATGTTTACCATGCCTGAAATGGAGTCCACCGGGGACGAGGTATTGTTTTCTGTGGGGTTTCTTTTTTTTTTTTTTGTTAGCAACATTACCGGAATACAGCTGGACCAATCTTCATGACACTTTCAGGATAGATGGGCATTTGGTCTAAAATAGAACTTCCAACATTTTGAGGGTCATCTGATCAAGGTCAAGGTTACCAAAAAGGTCAAAATCATTTTTGGTGCAAATGGTGTTCCAATATCCCAAATGTGTCCCCAGTCACTCCCTACTCACTACATAGTGGACTATACAGGTATAGTCAGGTTGCCAATTTGTAGTGCAGTCCTAATGTATAGTGATCATTATTACACCCTATAGTGCACTCAAAGTATCTCACAATGCATCATGAAAAGTAGTGCCATGGCAAGGAAGAAAAAAAAAAAGCCACTGCAAAGAAGAAGTTTTATCATTTAATCAATGAGCTCACTATATAGTCTTCTATATAGTAATTCCCTATGTAGCAGGGCATAGTGAATGAGTGAGTGTTTTAGGACACAACATTTGTAACCAACGAGCACTTATCCTGATCAAGTTTGGTTACCCATTCTGTTTCTTGATAAACTTCTGAACTAATCAGAGCTAGAAACGAAATAAGAGAAACCTCATTATAACTTCATAGTAGTGGAAGATAATCAACAGAAATTCACCTTGTGGTTCGCAAGGCTGCTGATTTAATATCAAGTAAGTGGTGTTTATTTTAAGACAATTTACCTTTTGATTATCACAGCTTTTGTTTAATCCTTCTGAAAGGTCAAATGAAAGGTTTTATAAGGTTTTTGTTTTTGCTTTTTGGCAGATATTGAGTCTTTACACTACAATTATGAAACATAATGTTCTCAAAGTTCAAAGTCAAACGTTATTGTCATTCAGACCATACAACAAGCAGTGCAGTTGAAAGAATTTACATTTCCCCACACTCCAATAAACATATTGCAGTAAATGCACACAAGACAACAATAGGAAACCATACTAGACAGCTAAACAGACTTGCATATTGCACTATAAACACAGATGTAGACCAATAGACAGTGACAGTAGGGCCACAAACAAGCATTGCACAAGAGAACATATTGCACAAAAATGAGTGAGAACCATAACACTGGTGGGTGATGAAAAAGTGTATAGTGATGGCATTGAGTTATTGCACAGGAAAACAAGATATTGCACGGCACTGTATTTGTATTAATTTAGAAAATTCAGACGAGAGGTGCAAAAAACTAGTCTTTCCATTGGTTTAAGAGGTTTTTTTAAATTCAAAAAGATATTGCACCATGAACTATGGTAGCATTTACTTGAAGGTAGAAGGGAGAACAAACCATATTCAGGATGGGTGGGGTCTTTGATTATATTGATGGTTCTGTTGCTGCAGCATGACTGGTACAGATCTTGTATGGGTGTTTGGGATATTCTGGCAATCTTTTCTGCTGTTTTCACCACTCTTTGGAGGGCCTTCTGTTCGGAGACAGAGCAGCTGCCATATCAGACTGAGAGGCTGCTGGTAAGGATATTCTCAAAGGTGCCTCTGTAAAAAGTTTTGAGGACGGAGGGTGGAAGGTCAGCTCTCCTCATCCATCACAGGAAGTGTAGGCATTGCTGTGCCCTCTTGACATGGGAGGTGGTGTTAGCAGTCCATGTTAGGTCATCTGTGATGTGCACCACCAGGAACTTGGTGCTTCTCACAGACTCCACAGTGCTGCCATGGGTTGGGTGTGAGGTGAATGCTTCCTTCTGAAGTCAACTGTGAGCTCCTTTGTTTTGTTGATATTCAGTTATAAATTGTTGTTATCACACCAGGCAATGAGTTGGTTTACATCCTCTCTGTAGTCTGAGTCATCATTGTTGCTGATGAGGCCCACCACTGGTGTGTCATCTGCAAACTTGATGAAGTGGTTCAAGTTGTACTTGGCACAGCAGTCATGGGTCATCAGGGTGAACAACAGAGGGCTCAAAACACAGCCCTCTTACCAGGTGTTGGGGAATGACTGTACTGAAGGTGGAGCTGAAGTCAATGAAGAGCATCCACACATAGCTGTTCTTGTTCTCCAGATGGTCCAGGCTAATGTGAAGTGCAGTTGCTATGGCATCATCAATGGAGCGATTGGGGCAGTATGCAAACTGGAGTGGATCAAATGCAGCAGGGAGTCTAGATATTATGTGTTCTTTAACCAGCCTTTCAAAGCACTTCATCATGATGGGGGTGAGTGCTATAGGTCTGTAGTCACTGAGTGCTGATGCTGGTGACTTCTTTGGCAGTGGTATGATGGTGGTGGCCTTGAAGCACTGAGGTACAATGGCTTGGCTCAGGGAGGTGTTATAGATGTCTGTGAGAATATGTGTCAGTTGGTCAACACACTCCCTGAACACATGCCCTGGTATGTTATCAGGACTTGCAGCTTTCTGTGGATTCATCATGAGTAGGGCCCTCTGAACATTGGCTGAGTCAAGACAAAGCACTTCATCATCCTGACTGGGAGGGGCTTTTGTTGGTGTTGTATTGTTATTTTCTTCAAACTGGCTGAAGTAGATGTTAAGTGTATTGAGGAATTCACTGTTGTGGTCGCAAGGTGGTGGTAGTGGAGACCTGTAGTCTGTGATGGACTGAATGTCTTGCCACAGGTGCCTAGAGTCTTTAGAGTCAGTGAAGTATCTCTGGATTTTTCCGTCCATATAGGCATGCTTTGCCGCTCTCACACCCCGGTTCAGATTGGCTCTTGCCAATCTTGTAAGTTGGTGTGTTGGTTGACAATGGCAGCCTTCCTGAAAACATTCCAGTCTGTGCAGTCAAAGCTATCCTGTAAAGCTGAAACAGTACTCTTTGGCCATGTCCTTATCTGCCTCACATACAGTTTGCACCTAGTTAGCAGTGGCCTGTATGCTGAAATTAATATAACAGATAAATGGTCTGAGTTTCCAAGGTGGGGGTGAGGGACAGCCCTGAATGCCTGCTTGATGTTTGTGTAGACACAGTCAAGAGTGTTTACACCCCTGGTAGCAAATTATACATGTTGGTAATAAAACACTTTCTACACCCACTTTGAGACCACAAGCTACAGCACAGAGAGGAGGCACACACACACACCTGGACCACCCAACCCCCCTTCCCCACACCAACAGTCTCATCAGGCCAAGTACACAAAGCTCTGAGGAGGATCAACCCCAGGAAGGCAGCAGGACAAGACAACATCCCTGGGCAGGCCCTCAGAATATGTACCAATGAGCTGGCTGATGTTTTCACTACCATCTTCAACTTTTCCCACAGCCAGAGCGCCATTCCCTCCTGCTTCAAGACCACAACCATTGTCCCTTTTCTCAAGAACAGCCCTCCCACCTGCCTGAATGATTACAGGCTGATAGCACTGACTCCAATCATCTCAAAGTGCTTTGAGAGAGTGGTACTGGCCCACATTCAGAACAGCATACTGGAAACCCTGGACCACCTGCAGTATGCCTACAGGCCCAACAGGTCCACCTCAGATGCCATCACTGCTGCCCTTCATTATGCTCTCTCCCACCTGGAAAACAAAGACTCTTACATCAGGATGCTCTTTGTTGACTACAGCTCTGCCTTCAACACAGTCATCCTCCACAAACTCATCCATAAACTGTCCACACTTGGTTTGCACCCCACCCTCTGTGACTGGCTCATTTACTTCCTGACTGGCAGGCCCCAGACTGTCAGGATTGGCAATAGGACTTCAGCCAGCATCATTACAAACATTGGCACCCCACAGGGATGCGTCCTCAGCCCCATCCTCTACACTCTGTTCACTCACGACTGGTCACCTCCCACAAGGACATCATCCTGAAGTTCGCGGACGACACCGCAGTGATAGGACGCATCACTGGCAGTGACGAAATGGCCTACAGGAGGGAGATTGCCAGTCTGGCATCATGGTGTGAGGACAACACCCTCACCAAGGAAAAGATGATGATCGTGGACACAAGGAAGGAGAGGAGACCTCAGCCACTGTTCATCCAGGAGCTTGAGGTGGAGAGGGTGAGCAGCTTCAAATAGCTGGGTGTTCACATCAGTGAGGACCTCATATGGACACTTAACACCACACAGCTGGCTAGGAAGGTTCAACAGCGGCTGTACTTTCTGAAAAGGCAGAGGAAGTTTGGCATGTCACCCAAGATCCTCAGCAACTTCTACAACTGCGTGACTGAGAGCATCCTGACCAACTGCATCACTGTGTGGTACGGCAGCACTACAGCAATGGACCGCAAATACCTGTAGAGGGTGGTGAAGACTGCCAAGAGGATCACCAAAACTCCACTGCCCTTTCTGCAGAGCATCTACCACCGCAGAGTCCACAGGAGAGCTGCCTCCACCCTCAAAAGACCCCACCCACCCCCAGCACGGACTGTTCACACTCCTACCCTCAGGCTGGAGACTGTCAGATGAAAGAACGCTTTCTTTCCCCACCACCATCAGACATCTGAACAGCTGACAGGAGTCTATAACCATGGACTACCTCCCTGTAAACCGTCCTTGACTGTTTACATCTGGTTACATTGTTTGCACTTTTGCACATTACTGCCCTTCTGCTGCTACGTCTGATCATTGCCTTGTTTTTGTATTACACTACCTATTTTGCACTACACTGGGTGTTTTTGTTGCTTTTTGCACTATATTGCCTTACTTTGTATTATTTCTTCCACCTATTTATTCATTTGTAATTGGCATTCATGGTGGACAGCAAACTAAGAATTTCATTGTGCAAATGGACATGTCCTTACTGTGCATATAACAATAAACAAACATTCTGAACTTGCATGGCTCCATAGTAAGAGTCTCCAGGTGTTCAACTGGCCTGCTGCAGTCCAGACCTGTCTCCTGTTGAAAACATTTGGTGCATTATGAAACCTAAATTACAACAAAGGAGCCCCGAACTGTTGAGAATTGAACAGTGGTGTTTGAAAGTTTGTGAACCCTTTAGAATTTTCTATATTTCTGCATAAATATGACCGAAAAAAAAAAAAGATTTTCACACAAGTCCAAAAAGTAGATAAAGAGAAGCCCAGTTAAACAAATGAGACAAAAATATTATACTCGGTCATTTGTTTATTGAGGAAAGTGATCCAATATTACAGATCTGTGAGTGGCAAAAGTATGTGAACCTCTAGGATTAGCAGTTAATTTGAAGGTGAAATTAGAGTCAGGTGTTTTC
>JAODXR010000012.1:55405341-55416606 GCA_028877395.1 Cathorops festae
AAAACTTACATATGGGGTTTTCAGCATACAGACCCCCGTTGGGAGCGAGACTGGCCTCATTCGCTTACTATTGACTTAGACAGACTCCTGAAGGCTATAATTTTAGGTGAAAATGTTACCTAGTGTCCCTTTAAGAACTATATGTTATTTATACATATAAAATAGCTTTTTACCTTGCCTGGGATGGAGTCCATCTGGGGGCGGGGTATTGTTTTCGATGGGGTTTCTTTGTTTGTTTGTTTTTTTGTTAACAATATTATGGGAAAACAGCTGTACCAGTCTTCATGAAACTTTCAGGATAGATGGGCATTGATCTCAAATAGAACCTCCAACATTTTGAGGGTCATCCGGTCAAGGTCACCAAAAAGGTCAAAATCATTTTTGTTGTGCCTACTGCCTCATATACAGGTGTTTGCCACTACATCATCATGCTGTAAGAATGTAAGAGTGTAACTGTCATGCTCCCGGGCTCACCTAACACTCAGGACTCCACTTCCCACAATCCTCCTCACACACCAGTCACTACCACATGCACTCCATCAGCCAACCTGGAGCCACTTCCTAGGAGTGGCTCCCCCAAGTTCTAATTACCATCACCTGTACCTTTTGTTTCCATTTGTATTTATACCCTTTTGTTTTGTTTTATTCCTTGCACAATATTACTTCCATATTTTGTGAGCCTACTGAGCAGTACTATTCTGATTGTGTTCCTGTGTATGACCCTTTTTGCCTTCTGGTTTCCTCCCATTTTGCCTAGCCCTTGTGTTTGCTCATTTCTCTTGCTTCCCAGTTTCTTGACCCTTGCTTGTTTTCCGACCACAATTTGTCTAGCCCTTGTTACTGTTTTGGATCTCTCGGTATTGACTTGGCCTGGCTGTTGTGCATTGTCTTTTTCCATTGTGCTCATTAAAACCTTGAGTTCATTCATAATCCACGAGCGTCTGGTTTGTTACAGCCGTGTTACAGAATACTGTGCCATCATTGCAGACGGCGGATTACACAGACCTACAGGTAGTGCTTAGCAGCCAAGGACAGATGCTTGGACAACATCATCAGTGCTTTGACTGTATGATTCAGTCCATCCAGAATCTTATGCAGCAGCAAGGTGAGCAGCAAAAACAGTTGATGCAAATTGTTGAAAGCATGAAAGAAATCACCACCCAACTCCAATGACTCAGCTTCTTCAGCGTGCCTATGGTTACTAACCAAGCTGCTCCCTCCATGGCTGATACCAGTTCATTTGTTGTCAGTAAACCGGATACATTTGATGGCTCACCTAATCGGTGTAAAGGGCTTTTGTTACAATATTCGATATTTTTCACAAATTCTCCTCCAAGCTCTGACAAGGCTCGTATTTCTTTTAGGATTTCTCGCCTTAAGGACAAGGCCTTAGATTGGGCTACCACAGTTTGGCCCATAGTCCAGTCCAACACTTATGACAATTTCATTAAAGAATTTACAGTAGTTTTCGATCACACCAATGAGGGCTGCTCTCAAGGGGAATTACTCACCCGTTTACGTCAGGGTAATTGCTCAGTTTCTGACTACGCTTTGGAATTTCGCACTTTTGCAGTTGGGAGTGGTTGGAATGAGCCGGCTTGACTAGTGACATTTCACAATGGATTGAACTCTGACATACTAGCAGAAATGGCATGTAAGGACAACGGTCTTTCACTAGAGAAGCTGATTTCATTAGCCATTCGCCTCGACCAACTGAAGCACAGGAGAGGTCTTCGTAAATCCCCTACAGTTCCAGCTGCTGCACTGACTCCTCACCACTCATATCCACCTCTGACCTGGACTCATGAGGATCCAGAATCCCTAGAACTCATGCATTGTGACTCATTCCATTTGTCTGTGGAGGAGAAGCAATGACATCTCCATGATGGGCTGTGTCTCTATTGCGGAACTGCAGGTCACATTCTACATGACTGTCAAATCTGCCGATGCAGTACTTTGGCACCGACCCCGGCAAAGCATGTGGAGCCTGCTCCATGTGCTAATGTGATGAGTGCACCCACTAAGGGGTTGGTCTCCAAGTCCTTCCTCCTACCTGTGACAGTTAACTGCCCTCAGTCTGTCTTTGTGTTCTCAGCATTAATTTATTCTGGAGCTGAAGGGGACTTTATCCATGCTGAGCTGGTAGAGCAACTCCAGATTCCTGTGGAACCACTGGAAGAGCTGCTGAGTTTGACTACTGTCGATGGGGATCCCGTGGGAGAAGGACTTGTTAACCAGGTCACAAAACCCATTAACATGACTATCTGTGCTTTACATTCTGAAGAGATTTTTTTTATTTAATTCTTGTTAGTATGCTATTATTTTAGGTTTGCCCTGGCTTAGAAAACATAACCCCATCATATCTTGGTTCGATAAAGAAATATGCTCATGGTCCAGTTACTGCTATGACCATTGTCTAGCGCTTCCCACAGTTTTGGTATTGTCACTGACTATCGAAAGCCCCAATGCCAATGTCATAGTTTCCATGCCCCCCGAATACAGTGACTTGTTAGAAGTATTTAGTAAGAAAATTGCTACCAAACTCCCCCCTCACAGAGAATACAACTTTTCCATTGAAGTAATAGATGATGCTATTCCACCTAAGTCTAGGATTTATCCACTCACTCCGGTGGAGGAGAGAGCTATGGAGGGGTATATTCAGGAGGCTTTAGAACAGGGTTTCATCCATCCTTCTACTTCTCCCATGGCTGCAGGGTTATTTTTCATCAACAAGAAAGATGGAGGACTTAGGCCCTGCATTGACTATTGTGGGTTAAATCAGATCACTAAACCCTATTCTTATCCGTTGCCTTTAGTCCTCGTAGCGCTAGAACAACTTCATGGAGTATTTATATTTACAAAACTCAACTTAAGCATTGCATACAATTTAGTCCGTATAAAGGAAGGTGATGAATGGAAAACAGCATTTCTCACCACTAGGGGGCATTATGAGTATTTAGTAATGGCCTTCGGGTTGCGTAATGCCCCGTCCATATTTCAAACATTTGTAAATGTCCTCAGGGATATACTTGTCAAATATGTTATTGCTTACATTGACGACATTTTGATTTACTCCCCTAATCTCGAAACTCATATTCGTCATGTCTGTTCTATCCTTACGTGTTTGCTTGAAAAACAGCTGTATGTTAAAGGGGAGAAGTGTGAATTTCATCTCCCTTTTACTTCTTTCCTTGGCTACATTATTAGTGCAGGGGGTGTTATGGATGATAAAAAAAAGTAGAAGCTGTAACGAATTGGCTCATCCCTACTTCCATAAAGGAGCTCCAGTGATTTCTTGGGTTTGCTAATTTCTACCATTGTTTCATTCACAATTTCAGTAGTCTAGCAGTGCCTCTTACCATCTTATTGAAAGGAAATGCCAAAAAACTCTCATGGAATCCCCAGGCACAGGAAGCATTCGATTCGAGGCTACCTCAAGATAGCCTTCACTTCTGCCCCCATTCTGAAGCATCCTGATCCCACTCAGCCTTTCGTGGTTGAGGTGGATGCCTCTGAGGTAGGCACCAGAGCTGTGCTGTCCCAGCGTGTAGGTGACTCCTGCAAATTACATCTGATAGCCTTCTACTCCCATAAACTGACCCCGGCTGAATATAATTACAGTATGGGAGATAGAGAATCGCTGGCCATGAAACTAGCTTTCAAAGAATGGTGCCATTGGCTAGAGGGAGCTGTGCATCCCTTCCTTGTGTTAACAGATCATAAAAACCTTGAATATTTACGGTCAGCTAAACAACTCAATCCCCGTCAGGCTCAGTGGTCTCTATTCTTTTCCTGATTTGATTTTTCCATCTCTTATCATCCTGGTTCCTGGAATACTAAAGCAGATATCCTGTCTCGTATATATCCCAATCCTGAATCCTCCCCTGAGGTAGTTAATGTACTACCCTTGTCAGTTGTGGTTGCCCCCATTAGATGGGAAATAGATGAAGAGATCGACCAAGAACAATCTGTCACTCCTGCCCCTAAATCTTGCCCCATAGGAAGTAAATATGTACCCACTCAATGCAGGGACAAGTTAATTACGTGGGCCCACTCCTCTTTGTCTTCTGGCCATCCAGGAGAGACATATATGCACCAGTTATTGTCTGGCAGATATTGGTGGGAGAATATGCTATCAGATATCCATAGGTTTGTCTCCTCATGCATCACCTGTCAAAAATGCAAAACACCCAAAACTCTCCCTGCTGGTAAACGTATGCCCTTGCCTGTCCATTCTCATCCATGGTCACATTTAGCGGTAGACTCTGTTACTGACTTACCCCCCTCACAGAACTACATGGTCATTCTGACCATTGTTGATAGGTTCTCACGAGGGGTTAGATTTATTCCCTTCGTTAGCCTACCTATCACCTTTTAGACAGCTGAAACCCTTTTTAATTATGTGTTCCATATATTTGGTATTCCAGAAGATATAGTGTTTGATTGAGGGCGTCAGTCCACCTCACATATATGGTCAGCCTTCTTTGAGAGACTGGGAGTTAATGTCAGTCTCACCTCCAGTTACCATCCCCGGACTAATGGTCAATGTGAAAGGGTAAACCAAGAACTGGGAAGGTTTTTGAGACTGTGGTGTCATGAAAACCAAGACGACTGGTCCAACTACTTGCCCTGGGCCAAAATGGCCCAAAACTCATTAACTCTGCTATGGGTCTCATATCCTTTCAATGTATGCTGGGTTACCAACCCCCCTTAATGCCATGGTCTGCCATTCCCTCTGATAACCTGACTGTTGAGAGTTGGATGCAACAAAGCGAGCAGGCCTGGGAACAGACCCACCAGCTGATCGAGAACGTCCTCCACCAACACAAGAGGTTGGCGGATCGTCATAGAGGTGATACACCTACCTACCTCCCTGGGGACCGAGTGTGGCTGTCATCCCAGGACTTCAGGTTTGCTGAGGGAGGTAGAAAATTATTACCCAAATACATAGGTCCATTTAAAGTCAAGTCAAGTTTGTATAGTGCATTTAACAATAGACATTGTTGCAAAGCAGCTTTACAGAATCTGAATGACCCAAGACATGAGCTAATTTTATCCCTAATCTATCCCCAATGAGCAAGCCCGTGGCAACAGTGGCAAGGAAAAACTCCCTCAGACGACATGAGAAAGAAACCTCAAGAGGAACCAGATCCAAAAGGGAACCCATCCTCACCTGGACAACAGACATGACTATAACATTAGGAGTTTTAACATGAAGTCAGTTTTGTTGATGTTATAACTCTTCATTAATGGAAACTTGAGTGAAAAATTGTTCATGACAACTGCAGTCCTAAAGTTGGCAAGTCAATTGTAGTCCTCAGCCATAAAAGCATTACTGTAAGTGTCCAGAGCATCTTCCAAGTGTGACTTTCAACTATCCATATGGGGCCGTCCTCTACATGAGCAATGTGATGAGACTCCAGCCAGACATAAGGCATCAGAATGGATCAGGCAGGTCCGAGGAGCAGAAGAGGTCAGCATCTCGATCTCAGGATTGACATGTAACTCAGATTATTCAGATTGGTCACCTGAATAAGCAGGTACATTTTGTGCTGAGTACAAGCAGGGACTCCAGCAAAACTGACAGCATAACTAAAAGGGGAGAGCCAGAAGGTAACACAGGCATGAGGGAGCCCCAGGACATAACGCAGCCAGCCACTACATCAACAAACTCGAGTGAGCAAGCGAGTGGGGGACTGACAGCATCCATACATCCCAGTTTACCAACTGGTGCATCAGTGGGACCAGCTATTTTGTCATGAATTAGAAATTTGTCCATATTATTTATTAACCCAATAAAAGATCATTATGATGTGTGAACGTAGCAAAGGGACTTGCTCAGCTAAGAATGCTAGCACCTTACCACCACGCACCAGACTTAGCTCCACTAAAATGAGCAATCTACAAACTGTGCTTAATGTAATTAAGTTAAAATATAATGATACGGTGTTGGACCTTACAATTTTTAATCGAAGAAAAAAGGTGGAGGAAAGAGAAAAACGTAGGACAAAGATTAAAGAAACGAGAAAGAGTAGGTGGACAAGTAGGCAAAGGAGAAAGTAAGTTGCCAATTAGGAAAGAGATGGTAAGATCAGATTTCAATGGAGTTTTAAAGTGAGAAAAGAGGGCTGAAATAGTCTTTAAAAAGACTGTTTAAATTATTACTGTAATAGCAGTGCTGGAAGGCTAGCTATATATGCGAGGATATAGCCTTTAAAAAGGCCATTGGTGAAAGGTCGTTGAAAAGCTAATAGTAGGTGAGATGAACGCTGCAATGGTACAAGCTCAACTTGATTGCACAATGGTGTGTTTTCGATGTCTGTGATCTCTGATGTACTTGAGGTGTGTCTATAAAAGTTCCTTGCTGAGATTTCAAATAACTCTCCGTTTTCACTGGCTGGACTGAAACGAAGATATTCGTTATTTGTTGGTGCAACTGTAAACCAGTCCCTTGCATTTGCCACTGAGTGGTCTGTGACCATATGCCCCATTCGCCAAGTGTCCACGCCCCCCAGTTTGAGAACCACTGCTCTAGAGCAACTCAGATTGGCTAAAATATTCTCAACTCATCCTCCACAACTTGGTCAGGATACGTAAGGGTGATGAGTGGAAGACCACTTTTAGCACCACGGTGAATCACTTTGAATATTTGGTCATGCCTTATGGCCTTTCTTGCATGCCCAGTGTTTTCCAGTGCCTCATCAATAATGTGCTCAGGAACATGTTGGGGAGGTTCATAATCACCTATATTAATGACATCCTGATCTACTCTCCAGATGAAATCACCCATCACAAGCATGTCAGATCTGTCCTCTCTCGCCTGCTCCAGCACCACCTATATGTTAAAATTGAGAGATGTGAGTTTCATGTCTGCCAGATCTCATTCCTGGGATATGTCAACAGCTCGGAGGGAGTGACTATGGATCGAGCCAAGGTCGATGCTGTAACATCTTGGCCCGCTCCCACTTCTGTCAAGGAGCTTCAATGCTTTCTGGGGTTCGCCAACTTCTACTGCCACATTATCCATGGCTTCAGCTCTGTCATGGCTCCTCTAACTAGCCTTCTGAAGAAGAGACCCTGTCACCTCCACTGGAGTCCAGCAGCCATTCAGGTTTTCAGCAAGCTGAAAGCTTTCACCACAGCCCTTATGCTTCAACACCCAGATCCTTCTAAACCATTTGTCATGAAGGTGGACACATCAGAAATGGGAGTGGGAGGGTTTATATCGCAGCACCTTGGAGAACAACCTAAGTTACATCCCATCGCCTTCTACTCAAAGAAACTCGCACTCACCGAGTAAAACTATGATACTGGGAATCGAGAACCCTTGGCTGTCAAGCTGGCCTTGGAGGAGTGGAGGCACTGGCTGGAGGGCACAGCACACCCATTCACAATCCTGACAGACCCCAAGAACATGTAATATCTGAGGACAGCTGAATGATTAAACCCGCATCAGGCCAGATGAGCACTGTTCTTCACCAGATTCCAGTTTATTATTTCCTATCGTCCAGGTTCCAGAAACATCAAAGCAGACGCTCTCCAGAATTCAAACTTCCACACTTCAACCATCAGAACCTACCGCAGTCCTTCCACTGGAATATCTTCTGCAAGCTGTCACCTGGGATGTTGACAAAAAATCAGACAAACTCAACCCACAAGTCCATCAGAAAACTGCTGTCCAGGTCATTTGCATGTTCTACCTAGACTTGGAGGCAAAATGATTACCTAGGCACACTCTTCTCCTGCCACTGGATATCCCAACAGCCAATACATCTACCAGCTCCTTCAACACAAGTATTGGTGGGAAAACATGATATCTGATATTAACCACTATGTCTCATCTTGCTCTGCCTGTGCCCAAGCCAAGATCCCCAGAGTTCCTCTGGCTGGTAAACTATATCCTCTCCCAGTACCCCAGTGACCCGGTCACATATCACACTTGACTTTCTCACCGACCTCCCATAGTCAAAAGTTTAGTCATCTTGGTTATAATTGACAGGTTCTCCAAAACCCTCAGACTCATCCCACTACCAGGTCTTCCTCCAGCATTCAAAACTGCCAAACTACTGTTTAACCATGTTTTCCATTATTATGGAATACCGGAGGACATTGTCAGTGACCAGGGTCCCCAGTTCATTTCATTACTTTGGTCAAGGTTCATGGACAGGCTGGGAGTATCTGTTGGCCTCACCTCCAGATATCATCCTCTGTCCAGTGACCAGGCAGAGTGGGCAAATCAATAAGTGAGCTGGTTTCTTCGCATCTACTGCATGCGGAACCTGAAAGAGTGGGCATGTTTCCTTCCTTGGGTTGAGTACGTACAAAATTCTCCCAAACATTCTGCCACTCAGTTAACCCTGTTTCAGTGCATACTTGGCTACCAACCCCCACGCTTCCCATGGGATGACACCAGAGGTGGACAAAGTACCCAACTTCATTACTTAAATTAAAGTACAGATCCCACTGGTCAAATGTTACTCCAATAGAAGTGAAAGTTGTCCAGTCAAATTTTTACTTAAGTTGAAGTACTGAAGTACTTGCTTTTAAAAATACGTATGTATTAAAAGTACATTTTCTGTCAACACATTTTTGCATTATTGTCAGAACGCTTACAAAACCTAATGCCTCTGAAGCAACCGACTGGATTTACTGACTAGCTTGTAGAACCTGTAGAATAAACACCTGGTAGAACGTTACAAAATGAAAGATAGCTCAACTGAAAAAGAGCCGTTGTCATTTTCATTTTTTTAAATTGTAACCCTCCTCCCCACCCTCACAAAGCCGCATGGTCGTGTTCTGACCCGGCTCTGGCAGTGTGTGCACATGCGTATATGTGTGTTAATCAGGAAGACAGTGGAATAACTGTAAATGCAGCTTGCTGAGAAAATGAAAATGACAATCCAACCTGATTAAAACCCAGGTCCACACCTCGAGCTTAATAACTGCCCAACAGTAACACTGCTTTAAGCAAGACAAAAAATAAATAAAACAGCAAGACCATCATCTGACATCAAAACAACTAGATAGACGTCGACGCCAATGGCGTCGATGGGGATGCCTCCACCTGGTAGACTACACGCCTTATTAAGTTGTGATATGGGGATGGACATTTGACCTCACAGTAATCTTGACCTGTGACCTTTCTCAAAATCTAATCAGTTTATGTTTGTTCCAAAGCACACAAATGGTGAAAGTTTGGTGAAATTCCTTTCATTTGCCTTGGAGATACTGTGTTCACAAAGTTTACGGACAGGCATTTGACCTCACAGTGACCTTGACCTTAGACCTTTTGATCTCAAAAGCTAATCAGTTCATGCTTGTCCCCAAATGCACAATTGGTGAAAGTTTGGTGAAATTCCTATCATTTGCCTTGGAGATATTGTCTTCACAAGGTTTCGGGACAGATGCACGCACGCACGGACGAACGCACAGACAGACGGACAACCCGAAAACAATGCCTCCTGCACCTTACGGTGGCGGAGGCATAACAAAACCGCAAAAAAAAAAAGTTATTTGATGGTAAGAGCGTATCTTTTATTTTTCAAGAATTATTATAGCATTTTTCAATCAACTTTGAACACCTTCACTTCCTTTATAAAGTTTGAAGCATTTTTTTTGATAATACGCGTTTTCATTGATCAACCGTTGATGTAAAGCTTGTCAAATTTGAATATTTTACGACGCATGCCTGCAGTTCGTCACGTATCCGCTAAGCGGAAATGATTTTGTAGAAAGTTTTTAAATGTATCGAATTCGCAAAAAATAAAAAAGCTCCGTTTCTCGAAATCCAGTGAAAGTGGACATCATAAAACAATTATTCAACTCGATTTCATGGAATAATTTTTAATTAGCTAATACACAATATCTAGTGGGACTTGTAGAATCAGTAGTCAAGTTAGCGCACCAATTTTCTCAGCAAACATTAAAGGAGAACTGAAGTCATTTTTAAACTTGCGTTATTATTTCTTAATTAATGTGTTATTCAATCACGCTTTTGATTTTAGTAACCTTATATTATGACTCGTCCACGGCAGGCATCACTTATCCGCGCGATCTTCACGAGACTTGTGCGAGACTTTGAAAAGTGAAGTGTCAGCCAGGTGTCAGTGCCGCCATTTTGAAAACTGTTTTCCAAACGAAGTATCACACAAAAACGAGTTTAAATGACGATTACTGCCCACTTTTTTCAAACTTTCCTGATTGCTATCAAAACAAACAAAACTTCGGGCTGGATTACATCAGCATTCAAAAGAGGGCGCGTGCATCTTTTGACAAAGTTGGCAGATGTCAGTCACTTTGATTTCCGCTGTAGGTTTTACTTCCGTCCTATGATGTCTCGTACAGGTCTCAGCGAATCTCGTTTACAGCCATCGCTTTGACATATGGACTGATATTACAGAGCGTATTTCAAAACACTCATAAAATAGCAAACAAAACTGCATTCCTGTATTTAATAAAATGAGAAATAGAATTTTGACTTTAAAAAAATAAATTGCCTTCAGTTCTCCTTTAAGCATCTACATTAGCCTGCTAGATAACTGCAGGTCACAATGTATTATGGATTTAGATTGTCAGATTTTATCGACTGGAAGTTTTAACATAAAAGTGTGTGTTACCCGTCGTATGCTCCACTGACGATCCTCTTGTTGTCAAACCGGATGCACCGAACGAGTTCCTCGTGACCTTCCAAGACTCGCAGACATGCCCCACACTCGATATCCCACAATCTGCATGACACACATGTACGTCAGGATATCCAGCCTTAATATACTCATATAACAATTTCTTTTTTCAGCACAAACACAGTACATTCATTTCGCCCACTTAATTCCTAACAGACTTCATACACAAGTATCTCTGTTACAATCAGATGCATGCATATGCACACGCGCACACACCGTATGGTGTTGTCTGAGGAACCGCTGACCACCAGTCTGTCTCTGTACTGGAGGCAGGCAATGCCTCGCTTATGTCCATTTAGTGTTCGGACAAATTCACAGGTACTGGTGCTCCACACCTAAAACACAAACCACACATACGTGACATCAGGACAGCAATCACAATCATGACCAGGGTATAAACAAATATAAAACAGCACAATAGGTCAGCTAATACAACCTCGAGTCCAAAAAAGTTGGGACAAAGTACAAATTGTAAATAACAGAATGGAATAATTTACAAAATCTCAAAAACTGATATGGTATTCACAGTAGAACATAGACAACATATCAAATGTAGGAAGTGAGACATTTTGAAATTTCATGC
>JAODXR010000012.1:57110120-57124885 GCA_028877395.1 Cathorops festae
TTTCGCCCGTAGTCAGCTGGGATAGGCTCCAGCTTGCCTGCGACCCTGTAGAACAGGATAAAGCGGCTGGAGATAATAAGAGATATAAAATTACATGGAATTCCCCCAAGTGAATTAATTTGCTTGAGGAGTCTTGCTGCAATCTGAAGAAAATAATCTATATCTCAAGAGGTTTGAATCAAATCTTTTTGGTGTGAGTTTAATCACATTCCTGCCATATTCCATTTTTTGGTCATGCAACTATTGAATTAAAATGTGTCATAATTACATAACATTTAATCAATTGCATATTTTATATTAATTTCCATATTGGTTCATGTTTATGATAAATTCATAAAATTATATTAATACATTCAAACAGAACTGCCAGTTTGTTTTTACTGATTTATTTTACTAATGATCATTCCAGACTTTGTTTTACTTTTTTTTTTTTATACATGTAAGAGACAGACCAAGTACTATAACTCATGAAATAAAAATGATGAGTGATCAATGATAAAATAGAAAAAATATTTGTCAAATGTCAAAGTTGGCCCTCATTAGTCTTTTTCTTCTCTGACAGGAGCGGCAATGGTAAACCACTGAAAGTGGCCGGTCTGACCGTGCTGGCATGTCTCCTGCTGGCTGGTCAGGCCTTCACGGCCTACTATGTCATGGGACAAAAGGATCATCTCCAAGCTCTGCAGCAGGGTCAGGACAACCTGAAGAAGGAGCTCACTCGCATGCTAACAGGTATGATGGACAGAAAGTGACAAAAGAATGAGGAAGTGAAAGAGCAGGATCAAACTACGCAGTTTGAAATGCAAATAAGTATTAAAACAAAGATGAAAACAAGATTTGAAGTAAAAGGTAGACAAGATATCTTGTGAGGTAGAGAGGAACATGAATAAATAACAAAAAGGAAAGTTGGGAAGATGTTTTATTTGACTCTAATTATTCAAGTGCACTTAATCATGATTTACTGTTTCTCAATGTTTCCATAGCTGCTCCTAAAATGATGGCAACCTCCAAGACCAACATGCCAATGATGGTGGCCCTGAATGAGAACAGCCCAAAGCAGCATGTACCACTCACGGTGAGATCTGAGGGACAGAACGAGAAACACAGCACTTGGGATTTTTCCTGGACTATTAGTCCAGAATTTTAAAATAAATTTTATATAATATTACACTTTTTTTTTTTTTTAAATTGTAATTAAGAAACTGCGTTCCCCTTTTTTCAGAGACTGCAGTCATCTAGCTTCTCAACCCAGAAGGAGGGAAGTGGCCTTGTGGACGGTACAGTACAAAACACTTACTGTTATAAAAAGAACAATGATGCATCAGATGATAACACAAACAAAATTAAAATCCCCCTTACATTAGATCATCCCATGTGCTTAAAATGTCTTTCACACTCATTTGATTGAATTTCCACAGCAGTATGTTACTGATTATCTAAATGTGATCAGAGGACATATATGGGGGGGATTTGTAAAAGAAGGAAGGAGAGTGAGTCAAGAGTGATGTCACTAGAGGAAAATAATGAAGCAGAAGTGAAACGCTGTATCAAAAAAAAAAAAGTCAAAGTACTTCCCGTGCCAGAACCTGGTCTTCCCAGGCAGTCTCCCATCCCCAGTACTAACTAGGCCCTTAGACACATTGGGTGGCGCCAATCTCCGCTTCTGTAGCTCTTGGCTTCTCGCATATACAGCTAGGGTTACAGTGGGGGCTAGTTCTCTGGTAACCATCAGTTCTCCCCACTCACATTTGTATTGTAGCGTGCCTTGCCAGATGGCAGCAGGTACTATTTTTATGATGGTCTTTGGTATTACCCCACCGCAAGTAGAACTTGCGATCTCCCAATTGAGAGGCAGACACACTGATCACTAAGCTATCTCAAACACTGTAGATTACAAGCTTATTAATAAAACAATTATATAATAAGAACCATTTGACTGTTAAGAGGGTCTTTTTTTCATAAAGCAAAAAAGATGTAAACTTGTATGAGCAGTAAGTAAATTATGAACACATTAACTAAGCAAATTTTTTTCATAAGGCCCCAGAACGGTTCCTCGGAGGGCGATGGTGCCCATGAACAGCATGCCTCTGCTCACTGACTTCAGTGTGGACAAGCTTGAGGAGGCCAAGACCACTGAACTTCCTGGTAGGAAACAGTTTCTTCTCTCTCTCTCTCTCTCTCTCTCTCTCTCTCTAGGGTCCAGAAATCTGAGTTCACTATCAGGGTCTATTTTTATTTAGCAAATTCAACAATTTAGAAATTATCAGCTTTTACTACTATGAGGCAAAAAAAAAAAGTTGTTTTTTCCAGACATTGTTGAACATTTATATTGTTTCCAGCTTCGGAAAGAAAAACATGTTTCAGTTTCAAATTTGGTATCCTTATAGAATTCTTGTATATCTTGTCAACTTGCCAACAGTTCTTGGTTATGACGTTAGACTTTTGGATCATAATGCACAAGTATCAGAACCTTAGATTCATTTTATAATAAAAATGCTGTCTAATAATAAAAGTTAGATATTTCTTAGCAGCATGAAGTAATAGCATATTGAAATAAATATCTTATACAAAAACACAAACCCAGGTCTCTCTGTTTAGATTTGCTTTCCTCCTTTCCTCTGTAGCTGCCATGCTTGAGACTAAGTGTGAGCTCGAGGCTAAGGACATCAAACCAGGCTTCTATCAGCCACAGTGCGATGAGGAGGGCAACTTCAAACCCAAGCAGTGCTGGCCCAGCACTGGCTTTTGCTGGTGTGTGGATAAGAACGGCACGGAGATCAAGGGAACTCCGACACGCGGTCCCCTGGAGTGTGGCAATGGTGGGTTTCCAAATCTCAGAAGCTCATAACCGTAATTGGCTTCAGTTAAGTCATGGCAAGTCACTATTAGGTGATAGCACGAGTGGAAGTATAATATGATAATGAGAGATCTACACACTATCTATGAAAGACTTTCAGTTATGCAGGTAATAATGATGCCTCACACGAGAGGCATCATTAGCTCTAATAACTGATGTGACACAGATTCACAATGTCATAGTTGCATATTAGAACTGGCAGCCACCTTTCCACTATTATCCCACTATTCACCTTAAATGGAACCCACTATTCCAGCTTTGTCCAACCATTCAATAAAATTGTAAGCCACCTTCCACTATTCTCTCATCATTCACTACAACTAGAACTGACCTTCCACCATTCTCCCATCATCCACTACAACTACAGCACACCTTCCACCATTATCCCATCATTCACGATTACCAGAGCACACCTTCCACCATTCTCCACATCTAGAGCCTACCTTCCAACATTCTCCAACCATTCACGATGACCAGAGCCCACCTTCCACCATTCTCACATCATCCACTACAACTAGAGCCCACCTTCCACCTTTCTCCCATTATTTACTACAGTTGGAACACACCTTTCCATCATTTTCCTTCCAAACCCCAAAGTAAACCAACACATTTAAGAAGAAGAAATAAGAAGCCTTTATTTGTCACATGCACACTTCAAGCACAGTGACATTCATCCTCTGCATTTAACCCATCTGAAGCAGTAAACACACATGCATGCACACACCCAGAGCAGTGGGCAGCCACACTAGAGCACCCGGGGAGCAGTCAGGGGTTTGGTACCTTGCTCAAGGGCACTTCAGCCCAAGGCCATTCCACATTAACCTAACTGCATGCCTTTGGACTGTGGGGGAAACCGGAGCACCCGGAGGAAACCCACGCAGATACGGGGAGAACATGCAAACTCCACACAGAAACAGGGTTAGAACCCGGAACCTTCTTGCTGTGAGGCGACCGTGCCGCCCACAGTGGTGTAGTGGTTAGCAGGTATAGTGGTTAACACAAGTTGTTTCCCCAGAAAGCAGGTTTAGCATCTAATTACCAAAAGCAGCACTATTAAAAATGTTTAATAAGATTAACCAGATATAATAAGCCACATTGTAGTATAAAAGTTCAGGGTATACATTACATCCGAATGACTTATCACCATTGCAATGAAACAACATGAGATCTTAGGTGGATCTTATATCTATAAGGACACGTAATTTAATATTGTCAGTTCTTTGTTACAGCAAAATCCCAAGTTTATATAAATTCTTTAATACATTTTCAGTTTCTATAAATTCAGTCAAATTAATATATTTGGGTGATTACTAATATGCTCTATTTCTCCTCCTCTCCTGATCCATGCATCTGATGGTGGAACCACCACAGTCAACTGAAAGCTTGGTGAGATTTTTTTTTTTTTACCATGTGACATCAAACTACATCACACGTTGTACATAATGTTACTAATGTTTAATTTCATTGTTAAACCCTACATGGTGTAGGCAAGGATTTTCTTGTAAGTGCTTCTAACCCACTTTCTTTTCTCCCTCTTATTCCAGCCTGAAGCAAGAAGAATGGAGCAATGGGGGTTGAAATCCTATATCCGAAATCAAACAGACTCTCTCATTAAAAATCAGATACTATTAGCTCTCCTGTCTAGTATCCATCTCTTATCTGACTCTTTATTTCACAGTAGATTTGAGAAAAGTATTTCTTGATGATTACAAATAAATTGATTTAGCATCTCATTCTGTTTTATTCTATATAGACGAGATGTTTATTGATGATTACTGTTACATTCATAACGGTTGCTATATACTGACACATTATGCCCATGTGGCTATATTAACTTCTATGTTTATTATTTTGCCTATTTTAATTTTTTTTAACTTAAGGCATGATTGGAGATGGCAAAAGACTGTACGATCTGGATCTATGAATCAAAAGGAATGTATTGTAAATAAGTGGCCTTCCAATAAACCATGCCTCCCTGTCCTAAAGAGGTCTGATTACTTCTGCATCAAACCCTACAGTCCACTAATCACAATAGGTAGAAGATGCTTTGGGCAAAATTGAACAAAACAAATTCCTGATAAATTCACAAAGTTTCAGTATCATTGATTTTTTTTTTTGTACTCAAGTGAATGTTGGTAAATGCCAATTTCCTGCAATTTATCAAATTCATTCACAGCACAGTTGATTTACCCTTAGTGACAGCCACAATATATACACACACAAAGCTCACAAAGAGCTGACAATGACAAAAGGCCAATTAGACATGAAACATAATGCCTTAATTTATGAATTTGTTTTAGAATAATTTAAGTAATTAATATCTCACAAAATTAGATTTTTTTTCCCTCAATTTTTCATGACATTCATATGTAATAGGAAAAAAATCATATTTAAAGTGAATTTAGTGTCCCTAAACCATGCTTTTTTCCTTGTACAAATCAACAATCATTAATAAAATCAGCTGATTTTCATGGAATCTGCCAAGACTGAACTGGAAGAGCCCGAAGGGGTGTGTGATGTCACACATCAATTTTCAATCAATTTTGTTCCCGTGTGCAGTGGTGATTAGACCAGTCTCGATATGGAATCACATTTTGGAGTGAATTCTGAAACTGATTTGGATTCCTATATGTCAGATGAAGGGGCAGATGATCATCAAGGATATTCTGGAGTAAATGGTTATCTTTTCAAGCCCCCAAAATGAGAAACTGCCAGTTCACTCAGTTCACAACAGTCCCACTCACCACCGATAGTGCACCACCAGCCAAAGAGAACTGGAAACACAGATTGGTTTGTGGATTTTTATTTTAAGCTGGCCGCTGCAAAATATAGGGAAATATTTATATGTACCTCAATAAATGCAGAAATATAATTTTTAAAATGTACACTTATTCAGTGTAATTATTGAAATAAAATATGAAGTGGGCAATAATAGGGGAATTGACCAACTGTCCAAATGTCAGATCAAATGTTATTTATTAAATAAATGGGTTTATTTTTGCTCCAATAATTCCCATGTGGTCGTTCTGGTGGTGATGAACACTTGCTGAATGAGATTTATTATTAGTAGGTGACATGAAATCTGCCTGCTTCATTTGCATAAATCTCACCCACTGTCGCTTTAGATTAGTGTCATTTGTCGGAAATTCGTGAACTGAATGTCCTGTTGTATATGGATTTGAACATCCAAACACAACGCATTTTCATATCGTTATTTTTGTAAGATTCCATCAACAATATCCAATTTCAGCAAGTAAACAAGCACGGAGTCAGATGAACCAAAATTACCCAGATAACTGGGGTTCCACGTGTAACGTCATGCAAGATTAACCCTGGGGCAAGGCTGCCTTTTTCTGGGATATGTGATTTATCGATAGTGTTATGCTTGATAATAAAATAAAATAATTAATATTATTTCCCCCCAGCTTTATTAATTCATTTTGGTCGTTAGTAATGATATATACTCATTTTAAAGCATTACAACAAGGCATTACATACATACACATTTGACAAATGGATGTAATCCAGGGCGCAGTGGTTAGCGTGGTCACCTCACAGGAAGAAAGTTCTGAGTTCAGACCTCATGGCCAACTTGGCACCATTATGTGTGAAGTTTGCATGTTCTTCCCATGCATGTGTGAGTTTCCTCCTGGTGCTCTGGTTTCCTTCCACAGTCCAAAAACATACAGACTATGTCAGCTGGCTGCTCTAAATTGTCCACAGTGTATGAATGGTTGTTAGTCTCTGTGTTAGCCCTGTGATAGAGTGGCAACCTGTTCAGGATGGGTTATAGGTCGATTGTGTGTGTGTGTGTGTGTGTGTGTGTGTGCGCGCGTGCATGGGCGTAATTTTAGGTTTAATGTTTTATAGGCTAGTTTATCGGCGGGTGCGAGCACACTTAGATGATTATAGCCCCGCTGTAAATTTGAAATAGTTTGTTGAAGTTGGATGCCAATCTTCTTTTACCGAGGAACTGGAACTTGACCAGTAGAGCTGATAATAACGAATAAGAATACAAATAATACAAAAGCTCAGCAGAATAGGTAGCCTGAACGAAACGACTGCTCAGTTGAACGAAACGTCTGCGTGGGTTGAACGAAGCGTCTGCATGGGTTGAACGAAACATCTGCTAATGAAACATCCATTGAACTAATCCACCTGCTCCCCTTTGGCAGGAATGTTGGGGCTGGCTACACACAGTGTGCTGACCAATAACACATGCAATTCAAAGACTTTTCTGGTTGTAGTGATGGCCAATTTTTTTTGTAGTGATTGGATTTTTAGTCAAAACAAAATGAATACAATACAGTGAGAGGGCCCCCCCCCCAAAAAAAAAGGAACACAACAGAAACAACATTGAAAAACACAAGGCCTTTTCCACAGGCAATAGGAATTCTACCTGCTGAATGAAACATGTTTTACTGGAGTAGGGTCAATTGAGGTGTACATGGATCTTTACAAAACACATATAAACAAGGCCTTTACACAGACAATATGAATTCTACTCACTGAGCAAAACCAGTATAAAGCTTTTACTGGAGTAGATTCATTTGAGCTGCACATGGGTTCTTTTTACAAAATACACATGTAGGATCAAAATCTAGCCATGCCCCAATATCGACATTTCCAACATCATTTTATCCTGCAAATTCACATGCCCCTTAAACATGCCAGACACACAGGAATCCTCCTTGCACAGTCCCCTCTCCCAGAGGGTCCAAATTGCTGATTCAGAAGGAAAAATACAACTTTATTTAAAGTCAAACAACCACTCAAAATAAACGCCGTTTGCCGATCATGGCAAGTGCCCTGATGTGCCTTCTGCACATTTAAATTAAAAATAAAACTTTACGGAGTCACGTGGGGCAGCCGAGGAAGATGGCAGCATAGTTTCGTCGGTCCCTAAACCCACCAACTTAATTACAATATCCGTACAAATGTACTCCTTAATCTAAGCAAAGTTGTTGCCACAATTGAACATTATATATAGCGCTTCAAATATTGCCAAAAAACTTCAGATGTCGTCATCTACATCGAGATATTTCCAAGGGAAAACCTCGACGACCCGCATGGCTACAAGACAGACCTCGCCGACGCCTGAGCACTCCAAAATGGACAACGTGTTATCCGAAATGGGAAAAATTTCCAACACACTTCAAACGGTCGCCACGGATGTATCATCGATTAAAGAAACAGTCACGGAGTTAAAGAACTCTGTGAGCTCACTCCAGGTGAGATTGGATGAAGCAGAAGACCGTATATCAACGGTTGAGGATACTACGTCAAGGCTAACTGAAGACAGCCAGAGGGCGGATGAGCGTTTGGAGGCACTGTATAACCGAATCGAGGAACTGGAAAATATGAATCGTCGCAAGAATGTGAGACTGGTCGGTTTAACGGAGGAATTAGAAACAGATGGACTTGTCAACTGCGTTCAACAGCTGATATCCGAGGGGCTGGGAATCGAGTTGGATGGACAGTTCGAGATTGAAGGGACTTATCGTGTGGGCAAGCGCGAAGCTAAAAAAGCATCGAGAGCTACCAACAATGACGGCGAGGATAAACCACCAAGAACCGTCTTGATCAGGTTCCTGCGCACATCCGCGAGGGAGAGGATACTACAGGCAGCCAAAAAGAAAGGGTTTATCGAATGGAGAGATTGCAGAGTGTCTTTCTTCCCCGACATGTCGAGGGACCTGGCCAGGAAGAGAAGAGAATTTACTGCGTCAAGGAAGATGCTGCGTAATCTCGACGTGAGGTTTACACTTGCGTTTCCAGCATCCCTCCGTTTCACATGGAACGGGAAGGAGCAAAGTTTCACTTCCAGCAAGGATGCTGAGAAGTTCATTCGGGAGCGCTGTGGTGGGTCAACTGAATAATAATGTGAGCACTCATTTTACGTTAGCTTGGATGGGGAGCTGGTGGTGCTGGTGTTGGTGGGTGGGACTACTAGCTAATTGTGCTGCTATTCAGGAATAGCCCTTGGGGCTACCCGGCACGCCACGGACCGGAATCAGGGTTTGTGGAGAGAAGACCGCGGGTCTTTATTCATTCTTTTGTATTAGTTTATTTTCTTGTGTTTGCTGAGGGGGGTACTGACAATGTTATACGTTGTTGTTTACTTTTTCATGGGGGGTTACAGAAATGTTTGGTTTTGTTTCAAAGGTCCAACTATTTTTCTCAGAATTTAAATGAATGTCCTGTACTACGCCATTACCCACTAGGGGGCAGCACCTTGACGTGTATCTCCATCATGATTTATGTTAACAGGTAATCATATTAGATGTATAACGTGGAATATTAACGGCTGCGGGAGCCCTATCAAAAGGCGAAAGATGTTATCTTATCTTAAACAAAAACAGGCAGATATAGCCTTTATACAAGAAAGTCATGTAAAGGATACAGAAGCGCTAAAATTCAAACGAGAATGGGTGGGACATGTTTTCCACTCTTCTTTCTCTTGCAAACAGAATGGAGTAGTTATTCTAATTAATAAGCACCTTAACTTTAATATAATATCAGAAACTAAGGACAAAGAGGGGAGAATGATATGTATTGAAGCACTTATTAATGGTGTAAAAGTGATTCTGTGCAGTGTATATGCACCAAATACTGCAGATGCAGGCTTTATCCATAATCTAAATACAATTTTGGGGAGTAAAAGTGGGCAAATAATACTAGCAGGGGACTTTAATCAGGTTATGGATGGTGTTTTGGACAGGAGTAGATATCAGGGAACATCCATGCCAAAGGACAGGGCTGCCCTTCATATGCTGGTGGAGGATCTAGGTCTAAATGACATATGGAGATTAGTTAATCCAGAGGAAAGGGAATACACTTTCTTCTCACATTCTCATAAATCCCATTCAAGGATAGATTTTTTCTTGCTGTCACAAGATATTATTAATAAGGTCATAAATTGTAAAATTGGACCAATTGCATTGTCAGACCATGCTACTGTTGAACTGGATATCATTCTGAACCCAGATACAGGTAGAAAAGGAAGATGGAGATTAAATACTTCATTATTACAGGACGAAACATTTAGCACAATGCTGGCTGAGGATCTGATCTCCTTTTTTGACTTAAACATAGGAAGCACGGAGAGATTATCCTCAGTTTGGGACGCGTCTAAGGCCTATATCCGAGGAAAACTAATTGCACATGCATCTAAAATGAAAAAGGAACGAAGAGAAATTCTCAGTGACCTAGAAATGAAAATATGTACTCTGGAAAAGAACCTAGCCAGGCAATATTCAGACGAGCTATACCAAGAGACTTGTAAATATAAGTATCAGTTACATGACTTGTATAATAGAAAAGCTGAACATGCATTGTTCAGGTTGCGGACAAGATTTTATGAAGGAGGCGAAAAAACAGGCAAACTTTTGTCTAGGCAGCTAAAACAACAGAATGCTACTAACATAATTCCAGCAATTAAGAAAGGGGATAACACGGTCTCAACTACAAAAGAAATAAATAGCGTCTTCCAAACATTCTATGAACAGCTGTATACAGCCCCTTGTAATGAAGATGAAGAAAAATTAAACCAGTTTTTTGCAAACATGGATCTCCCTACATTAGATGCATCACAAACAAAATCATTAGACCAACCCATTACTGAGGAAGAAGTGAGAAATGCAATATCTTCTATGAAACTTGGGAAATCCCCAGGTTCAGATGGACTCCCTATTGAATACTACAAGAAATTTGTAGATACGCTGGCTCCAATACTGACTGATGTCCTTACTGAAGCATTTCAAGTTAATTGTCTGCCTGACTCATTTATGGAAGCGATTATAACACTATTACCCAAGAAAGGCAGAGACATAACTGAGCCTGTAAACTTTAGACCAGTTAGCCTTTTAAATGTGGACTGCAAAATATTGGCAAAGGTCTTAGCATCACGTTTGGAGAAGGTCTTACCTAAAATAATCCATAAAGATCAGGTAGGCTTTATAAAGGGAAGATCGTCAGCTGACAATACAAGGAGATTAATGCATCTTATGTGGCTAAACTACTCTGAAAGTACACCAGGGGTGGCGCTATCACTCGATGCGCAGACGGCGTTTGACTTAGTTCAGTGGAATTTTTTGTTTAAAACTATGAAAAATTTTGGCTTAGGCAAGGTCTTCAGAGCATGGGTTAGTTTACTGTATCAGAACCCGAGAGCAGCAGTAATGACCAATGGTATGATGTCTCCATTTTTTACAGTATCTAGGGGCACCCGCCAAGGTTGTCCATTGTCCCCATTGCTTTTTACCATGGTACTGGAACCTTTGGCTATTAAGATTAGGGAGAACACAAACATCCTAGGGTTGAAAGGGGTAGACAAAGAGACAGAACAGAAACTGATGCTGTATGCCGATGACATTTTGTTATTAATGAGTGACCCATCCACTTCCTTACCACTACTGATGGAGGTAATAGAATCATACTCAATGGTTTCTGGCTACAAAATAAACTGGGGAAAATCAGAGGCAATGCCAATAACAAGGACATGTTATTCTCACATGGTAACTGGTTTTGGTTTCAAATGGGTTCCTATAGGTATGAAGTATCTTGGTGTGCGCTTGACTCAGAATTTAGAGGGGATTATGGCACTAAACTATGATCCCTTGCTGACAAAGATACAACATAATGTGGAAAAATGGAAGCACCTCAAACTAACTCTATGGGGAAAGGTGAACGTGATCAAAATGGTTGTAGCTCCTCAGTTCAATTACATATCTATGATGTTGCCTTTGAACATTCCAGACATCATTTTCAGGAAATATGACAACATTGTTAAGGACTTCTTGTGGGAAGGAAAAAGACCCCGCATTAAAATTAGTAAAATGTGTGCCTTGAAAGATAAAGGAGGACTTGGACTACCAGATGTGAAAATGTATGACCTTTCTTTTGAAATGGCGCAGCTTGCAAAACATTGGAGAGATACTGATTCAGACCTGGACTGGGTCAAATTCGAACAGAGTCTGGCCTCTCCATACAAGCCCTTGGACATTCTTTCACAACGCTCTGGACTGATACAGGAGCCAAACCCAGTGATTGAACACTCACGATATGTTTGGTGTAAAATCCATAAACTCCTCAAACTGTCACACTACAGACAATCCTATGCATCATTGTGGAATAACCCGGACATTCGCATTGGAAAGAAAATGGTGTTTTGGAAACAGTGGCTTCTTCAAGGTATAGCAACAGTGAAGGATCTATATGTGAATGGACAATTTATGTCATACTCTGACTTGGTGGGAAAATACAATATAGAAGGGAAAGGACACTTTTGGAAATACTTGCAAATCAGACATTGTGTTGCAAACAAATTTAATTTCAATGAGAACCCTGTGCTTACTTACTTACAACAACCACATATAGCCCATACTGCATCTCTGTGTTATAACTTAATTATTAATGTAACTGCAGATAATTGCTGTAGTTTGAAATTAATATGGCAGAGGGACTTAGGGGTCGACTTTGATGAAGATGAATGGTCAAAGATTATGTCAAATGTGGGTAAGAACATCAGGGAAGCGAGAGGAAAATTTATCCACTATAAAGTGGTACACAGGTACTACTATACTCCCTCTAGACTTCATAGGATGGGTATTGCTGAAAATGGCTTATGTTGGAAGTGCAAGGAAAAAGATGGTACATATCTTCATATGCTCTGGGAGTGTTCTTATGTTCACCCATTTTGGTGTAAAATCCTTGGAATATTAGAAGAATGGCTGGGTTTCCCACTGCCTGCTGATCCCAGACTTTGCTTACTTGGAGACAAGTCAGTGGTACCAATCATATCAAAACAGGCATTCATTGTGGTAAAACTCTGCTGTATCACAACGTTGAGAATTATTCTACGTAATTGGAAGTGTGTTAAAACTTTAGAACTAAAAGACTGGGTCAATGCTGTAATTGAAGCAGCCTCTTATGAGAGTATGCTGGAAAGGCTGAACGATGAGAAACGAATGCTCTGGGATGATTTCTGGGTACACATGAGAGGGACATAAAATGTATCTGATGACAGCCGTTATATTTGTATTTCCATTTATTACTACTGTTATTTTCTGGACCATATTTTCTGTTGGAGATGTCAAGGTGGCGTGTAGGGAAACTGTACAATAGGACAATGTAATGTACTGGGTGGACCTTTTTTTTTTGTGTGTGTGTGTGTTAAAAATTGATCAATAAAAAGTTGAATTTCAAAAAAAAAAAGCAATCAGGAAAGTTTGAAAAAGTAGGCAGTAATCGTCATTTAAACTCGTTTTTGTGCAATACTTGGTTTGGGAAACAGTTTTCAAAATGGCGGCGCTGACACCTGGCTGACACTTCACGTTTCGAAGTCTCGCACAAGTCTCGTGAAGATCGTGCAGATAAGCGACGCCTGCCGTGGACCAAACGAACTAAATTCAACACGGCTAAAAACCGAACAGGCCAATAAGTATAATATTTAATTGCAATTAGTTGCAAATATGAGTCAGGATATAAGGTTACTAAAACCGAAAACGTAATTTAAGAACATGTTAATTAAGAAATAAAGCAAGTTTAAAAATGACTTCAGTTCCCCTTTAAATTCTTAACAGTATTCCTGATGAGACATTGCACACTGCATTTTTCAACTGTGTTTTTCAACTTATCAAAATGGGGGAGACTAGTGTGATCTCTGTGATTTTGATAGTGGCATGATTGGACTGACTTGAGTATTTCAGAAACGGCTGATGACCTGTGATTTTTCACACACAACAGGCTCTAGAGTTTATGCAGAATGGTGTGGAAAAACAAACAAAAAATGTGAGTGGTGGCTCTACAGGCTGAAGCACCTTGTTGATGAGAGAGATCAGAGGAGAATGACCAGACTGGTCTGAGCTGACAGGCATTCTATAGTAACTCAATCACTCTTTACAACCGTGGTGAGCAGAAAAGCATCTCAGCATGCACAACACCTCAAACCTTGAGGTGGATGAGCTACAAGAGCAGAAGACCACAGCAGGTTCCACTCCTGTCAACCAAGAACAAGAATGTGTGGCTATCATGGATAAGACTCTCCCAAACTGGACACCTGAAGACTGGGAAAAGAAAAAAAAAGGTGAATTTTTTTCTGATCTTCAACTGCCAGTTTCGATGAGCTTCTGCCCATGATGGCCTCAGATACCTGTTCTTGGCTGACAAGATTGGAACCCAGTGTGGTCTTCTGCTGTTTTAGCTTATCCACCTCAAGGTTAGATGTTCTGTATATGTTGAGATGCTTTTCTGCTCACCACGGCTGTAATGAGTGATTATCTGAATTACTATATCCTTCCTAGCAACCTGAACCAGTCTGGCTATTTTCCTCTGACCTCTCATATTAACAAGATGATTCCACCCACAGAACTGTTGCTCACTTTTTTTTTTACCACACCATTCTGTGTAAACTCAAAGAGGTCTGTTGCGTGTGAAAACCCCAGGAGCTTAGCAGTTTCTGAAATACTCAAACCAGTCCATCTGGCACCAAAAAAACATGCTACGCAAAGGCGTGCCAAATCTAGGAGGGTCTGGGGGCATGCCACCCTGGGAAATTTTGGAATTGTTAACCCTCTAAAACGCTATTTTGAGAGGCAAATTTTGGTGGAGTAAAGCTAAGTTTAATGTCTCTATTAGAGTACATTTCACCCATGTATTTTTTTTATGCCTCCGCCACCGTAAGGTGCAGGAGGCGTTATGTTTTCGGGATGTCCGTCCATCCATGCGTCCGTCCCGCAACCTTGTGAACACAATATCTCAAAGGCTAATGAAAGGGATTTCACCAAACTTTCACCATTTGTGTATTTGGGGACAACGATAAACAGATTAGGTTTTGAGATCAAAAGGTCTAAGGTCAAGGTCACTGTGAGGTCAAATGTCTGTCTGAAAACCTTGTGAACACAATATC